>VZTU01004391.1:22735-63320 GCA_013400835.1 Zapornia atra | reverse complement strand
GCGGTGCGCAGCAGCGGCGGCGGCGTGTCCCCGCGGGAGGCCGGGGCGAGGCCTGAGCCCTTCCGCCACACGCGTCTGCGGAGAGGAGCTGTCCTTCAGGCCGGAGGGCCTCGAAGCCTCTGGGGAGTTTAGGAGGCCCTGCACCCCCCTGCGCTTAGGGCTACCCACCGAGTTCCAATACAAGCCCGCACCAGGTGCTGCTGCTGCTGCTGTGGTGGCCCTTTGCCCCCGTGATCCCGGTACCTGCCAGCTGAACTATTTTGGGATAATGGTGCAGCTGCGGGCAAGGGGAATCTCCCTCCTTGAAAAGTAGCAATGTATGTAGCATGCATACAGGTTTTTTCTGATGTGACACGCAGGTGTGCTGTCTGTTCCTCAGCTCTCTTCATATTGTGCTCCCAAGGCGACCGTCCAGATTCTTCTGGGAGAACATGTGCTCAAAGTACATTCTTGCTGCACTGCCTGAATTACTGCAAAATACCTTCTGTTGGCAGCATAAATGTGCATTTCTCCACTAAATGCTATCCTTTGGCTGTTTTGTAGCATTCAGGTGTATGCTTTTAATACCATGTTTCTTGATTTCTCATCCTCTCTGTTTCCAAGTACATGCGTTTAAGCTGAATTAACACAGAGGAAACACTGCCTTGAAAAGAGTCGGACAATATGGTAGGTTTGTAACCTTCCTGATAAAGCAAGATAGACTTTCTTAGTAAGCACATTCTTGAGGGACTTTTTTTCCTGTCAATACAATGATATCTTTCTAGAAAATTCAAAGCCCACTGGAGGTATCAGATGTTGTATTTGTAAATACTGTTGTAAAATGATGTTTCGGTATCATTGGTATCTGGCTTACTTGCTGTATGAATGGCTAACGTTTTTCTCTTAGTGTGTAGCTTCAAACATACACATTTTCTGTAATGCAGCATCTATTATGTGACCATTTCTCAAGCAGTTTCAAATATTTGTTTTCACATTTGTTTTAGTATTTCATTGCTGATGATGCTGCTAAAGACTGACTAGAGCTTGACAGATGCATATTTCAGATGAGGGATAGTACGTAGCTGGGTGGCCCCCAGAACGTTGGGATGAGAAGCAGATAGCTGCAGCGTTACCATTCTTTTAAACTCTTTTCTTAAAGATGTGTAGCACGCAGCAAGAACATTACTTAATTCTTTCAGTTTTAAGATTTCAGTTTCACAAACCTGTGTTTGCAGTGTTCCTGTGTCAATATAGCACCCTAACTTCATATTGGTGGATCACTAACGATCCTCAGCTAACTTCTTTTCCTGCACCTGGGCGCAATATAACTGATATGTCAGCTGGCAGTAGCTTAGTTTTGATGGCTGTGCAGCTGGCCACGGGAAGCCCGGTTGCATAATCATATTTAATTTGATATTATTTTGTGCGTAGAGCGACATCCTATTGTGCCTCTTGGGGCCTCGGCCGGTGGCAGGGAGCTGTCCGCTCACAAAGTTAGCGGCAGTGCTTAGTACAGCAGGATTCCTTAGCCGGCACCGGGGAGGAAGGCAAAGGAAGACCGAGAGCTGGGGCACCAAAACTGTAGGTACAGTGTTGTGTGGAGGAGCTGGGAGAACAGCCTTGGGACCAAAATAGGAAAGAGAATACTTAGGTCTTGAGGAGTCTGATGCCCTTGTCATGGGAATGGGCTCTAAACAATAGCAATGTCTGCAAGCTCCACCTTTAGGTGGCCTGAAGTCTACTGAGACCCATGGAACTCATTTTGTCAGCTGATCCTATATGGTTTACAACTCAGTGCCTTATTTAGGGCCTCTGAATCAATTATCAAAGGGTCTGCTGACTAGGGACAGGCATGTCAGTAGAAATTAGGCTGCCCTAATATGGTTCCTATTGATTTAGCCAAGGTCATGCAGGAAATCTACAGCAAAGCCAGAAATTGAATCCAGAACCCCAAGCTCCCCTGCATTACCTTAACTACAGCTTCATCTTCCTGGCTCTCAGTAGCATTGACAAAGACTTTTTTGTTTGCTGGAGCTAATTGGAATTTTCATAAGTTGCTGTAATCAAAAAAGTAAGTTTGCAAAACAGATTCCATGTACAAAATATAATTACTTGTGGTGAAATACTTTGGCTTTTTTTTGTAATCTTTAAAAGTAAAACATGGTTGGGACCACTTAGCTAGTTTTTCGTTAACAAATTACATTTAAACAAAATTTCAGTAGTATTTTTGACAACAGAATTTTAGGAAAAGAAAAATTCATCAATGTCAGATGGGTTCAATGGGCAACCTTTCTGTTGTTCTTAGGGAAATCAGTTCTGTACAGTGTTTCACCAGCTCTCCCATCTGCTCAAACTGTGGAAAATACACAAACAAGCCCTTCTGCTAGATGTGTGAGAGGCCAGAGCTTCTAGCTCTTACTGAGCCCCTGTGCTACCATCTAATAGCAGAAGGCTTCATCAGTGGCTGTTGACCATATGTTGGCTTATCTGGCAAAGAAAATACACAAATGGCTCATGGGGTCAGGACTGCTTCAGTAATCCCAGGGACTGATGAAGTAGTTTGTATGCCATTTTGAAGACATACTCTGTGAGACTCGTTGATACACCTCTAAATGGAAACAGTGCTTGGAGATAGTTACAGATATTGGTAAATTGGGAGTGACCCAGGAAAAAGCTGGTCCAGTAATGGTGGAAAATTGAATGTGCCAGTGGCCTTACTGGGAATAATGTAATAAGCCTAATGGAAAATGAATCTGCTTTAATGTGATTTCCACTGATGGAAGCCTAAGTAATGATACTCCTTATATATTTAATTATTCTTAACACCTATTTCCAATCAATGGTAACAACTTTTGGGAGCTGCTGCACTAGAAGTTTATGCCTAAAACCCAGAGACTCATTTAGACATGTAAATGCATGGATGTGCTTCTATGCTTATGTGTATGTATACAGTAGAGCTGTAATTACAGAAAACCTTTTTATCCTGCAAAATTTAAAATCACGTGTGCTACTGCTCTTGAGGAAATGAAGTCACAGGTTTCATGTAACTTTGTAGTACAGAATGGGCAGGCTGAATGGGGGACACTGGTGAGATTTACAGTGACCACCAGTGTAGAATGGAATACCCTTCTACGTAGCATTAAGTAGTTGGAGCTCACATAACAGATGGCTTCACAGGTAAGGTACAGATGCAGTGTTGATAGGAAGCACTGTGCCTCTGTCATGGCTTTCTTTGAACCCTGTCATACTGTAGGCTTTTTGTCCCCTACTTGAAAATTAAAATTCTTCTTTATGAACTTAAACTACAGAATTAATGAATAAGCAGATTTTTTTCATGGTATTCCTTCAGTTACTATGTCAAGAGCTAGATTAGCTGTCTGTTAAGGTCAGTGATTTCAGTGGAATTAAACCAGTCCCTGAAGTATTGTATTGAGTCCAGGTTGACCTAATATTTTGCCATGTCTTACAACACTAACCTCTGAGTGTACGTAATCTGCCCGTTTGCTTTACTTACAAGTGGTGTGCAATAGCTCGCTTAATGCCATCTTGTGTCTGTTCTGAATGAATATGCATTTTGCATTCTTGGGTCAAAGCCCACAAATTAATGCCTTTTTCAAAATTGAAAGCGAGCTGTTTACATTAATAATGAAGCTGCCTCTCCCATGTTGATTATTTTGCCAAATAATTTTCTGGAGTTCCGTGTGGGAAAGTGTCAGTTGTTGGGCAAATATCAGCTTCAAGTCCAGAATTCTTGTGTAGCTCCAGACAGCAGGTCAGAAGAGCAAGTGCTGGATATGGTCCTTACCTGTCTGGAGGTGGGTTTTTTTATAAACAGCATTTTGAATTTTCCTTGTGACACTAGGTTTTTATAGTTACCCATTAGCTTGTAGGGGATATGATGGCTGACTCGAGGCCTTTGGCCTAATGCAGTGACAGTTGGCAGATCAGTTCAAGGACAGTTTTCCTGTGTGCACATGCATCGAATTATCCTCTTTCCAATTCTTTAATACTTACCTCCAGTCTTGTATGAAATCAACTAGAGAAAGTTAAATTGAACTGTCCATTCTTTGCTTAAAAGGTTCTTGATGTACAGGAGAAGGTCATGCTCCTCACTGTATCTGCTGGTAAGGTGCATTGCACATCTTGTAGGTTTTCTGTCTCCTCCTGTTCGACGTGCCTCTCCCACTGCATGCATATCACTCCTTTATCCTCTTCTGTTTCCAGCTCTTCTGAATCGAACACCTCTTCTTCCTGGGACACCAGAATGTCCCAGGCCCTTCCCTAGCTGATGGCAAGAACTCTGTTCATAGTTTCATCCTTCCGCTTTCTCTGCCATGTGTCAGGGGCTCTGTCTGCATTCTTCTATGGCCCATTTTCCCATGCTGGAATCCCTGTTAATCTTTCCATGCCAGGCACACTGTGAGCCCAAGGGTTTTCTTCTGTTACAGGGAAGCAGTGGTTTGACCATTACGACAGTGACAATCACAGCTGCTGGATGGTGAACCAAATACAGAGGGAACGATGTAACCCCCTGTTTTCTTGGTTGATTCCTCACTAAAATTAAGGCTTCTGCTCATCAACAACTTGAATCTCAGCACTCAGGAATTACTACACTTCAGACAAAAGGAGGTTTGAACCACTGTGGATGTAGACACATGTAGTTCTTATTTGTGAAAATGGTTTAAGGGTTTCTTACCTCTGGCCTCTTCTTGCCCTACACCTTCCAGTCAGTCTTAGCTGTCGGTGGGACTGTGTTATAAACACATATTGGCAAAATGTCCTAAGAAGTACACCATAAAGAAAGTGTGCCAAATGACCATGCCATGTGTGAAATCTTGCTTGCTTTGTCACGTGCAATCCTACCCTTCTCATTTTCCTCAGACTATAAAAACCTCTTGGCAAGGATGTCACATGTACCAGTAAGATTGGTTTCTGGTTCTTGAAGCATTACTGTACTGAACATAACACTCTTTATTGCTCAATCTAAAGAGTGTTAATTGCTTGACTAAGATTACGTGGCTACACATGACCTGTGCTCGCAGGAGCATTCTGCAGCCTGTGGACATCTAACCCAGGAGCTAACAACTGCGGTTACCTGCCGGAGCGGTGGGTGAGTAGGTGACACAGAGCTACGTCAATTGAATATTACGTCAGGGAATTACTGTGCCTGTGTCCTCTTGTTACCTGCCTGAAAGCATACCCCTGTTATGGCATGGTAGTATTTTTCCAGTGCCTTGTTGGCCTGCTGCTTAACTAGTTAACATGGGCTAGGAGCCTCTCTGCAGACTGGTAAGTCTGTGTACAAGGAATCTGTCTCTTCCCACCTACCCAGATACGCATGGGTCCATCACTGCTGACAGTCAGTCCTGATTTGCGCAGTCATAGCTGAGAGGAGAATCAGGCTGAAAGGTTGCCCAAGGATGTGCCCAAGCTGTGGGAGTTTCTAGGCTGGGAGCTGTCAGGCACAGTGTTGTGAGGCAGCTGCGGTGGATTGCAGAGGTTTACCCTGGTAACAGCAAGTCTGAGGTGGCCTTACGCCATTGTACCTAAGGCTCTTCAGGGAGCACAAGCATCCACATGGATGCTTGTGTTAAATAGTTGACTTGCCTTAATTTCCAGTGTTCTCATGTAGAGACAGTTCTGCAGTCGCAGAAGATCTAGATTCTGCTATTCTGGATTTACAGTCCCATTCTCTTCACAGGGTTTTGGTGCCTTGAGCTTAATCTTTTTTCATGTAAAGAATGAATACAAATGTTAACTGGCCCAGAGGCATGCCTCAAGAAATCATGAGGTTGGCTTAAAAATCAAGAGACTTTTATATGAGATACATTTGGGATTCTTTTCCTTTGACCTCTGTTTTTTTACGCCGTATTATGCACAGGTACAAGCTCCTCCCTGTGACATGGAATGATAGGAAACCTGTCTCAAGAATGTGGATGAGCAAGTTGGTTAATGTCTTTAAAATCAGAATATGGTATTAACTTTTTCTCTTTTAAAATAATGTCATAGTTACTTGGTTTTTCTATCTTAAGTAATTTATAAAGCTCAGATATCATTCTGTTTTAATGCAATATGAATGTGCATCAGTTTTCATACCAGCTGGCTGGAAAAAATGGACTTCTTATCCAAACAAAAAGGGAATGGCGAACTACATTGTGTGATAGTGATACGTTTTGTCAGCTGTCCTTTTAGGGACTGATGTGCAGGGTACATATTTGAATCTGATTTCATGCTTTTGATTATTAAAGTCATATCTTTTACACCAAACAGAGCAAGGCTCTGCTGCTTAAACTCACTCCGTTGAGGACCACTCATGTGCAGGAAGTGACACCTGCAGACAAGTGTTTTAGGGGGTTAGGGCTGCTGGGTTCCTGTGCTTTGAAAGTCCTTCTGAAATGAGTCTATCTTTTGTTTTAATTATGTATGGCTCAAAATACTTTCTGGTATTGATGCAATCTTAAATACTCTAGGCAAAGGAATGGTAAATAAAAACATCAAATAATAAGTAATTGAAGACAGCACTGAGTTTGCCTTTGATGCATTTGACTTGATTTCAGTGGGAGTAGAACTGAATAGGTCCTTATGTGCCTCAAACAGTAAATAAAAGTGAAGAAGAAAAATCTGTTGTTAAGGAAAAGTTTTTTTCTTATCTAGCTAGAGGTGTTTCTCATGAGCCTTTTGTCAAGCCAGTGAAGAGATGTTATTAGAGGCAGAACAAATGGTTCAGGAGTGAAAGAATGCTCCAGCTTCCAAATAGGTTTCCCTGGATGTTTTGCAAATGCACCGTAATTGCTTCCCTGCTGTGAAGTTGTGCAAAACTCAGGCAACTTGCTTTTTGAAAGGAAGCTGGGGGTGGGGAGAGAAAAGAAGGTGTTACCCTGTGTAAAAAGCATATTCTGTACATGTGGATTAGATTAGAAAGACCTTAAAGAATTAGAAAATTATGTGAATGAGCCAAACCCAACAGACATTGTCATTTCAGGTTAATATTCATATTTCATAGTGAAGCTATTAATGAAAGGAAACAAAATGCACTAACATTGGGCTGAATTAGATTAAGCACACGTCATTTTTCATTCTTATTATGCAGTCTTGTATTAAATGAAGACTTCTCTTGTTGGGTGCAGTAGGGATTCAGTTGCCCTGTCCTGAGGATAAGGAACTACCCCCTGCATTGTCCCATCAGTGCTGCTTTAGAAGTGGTGCAGGCTATGGTACACTGGGCATGTGATACGACTTTTTGGCTGGAGATTTTGACCTTGGATAATTCATACAATCTTTTGTCTACATTTTTCACTGGAGGCATGTGGATGTATTTCATCTGTACCATAATTTTTCACGTATAGCAACAAGAAATTCTCTTGGACAAAGGGTGTCACATACCATCTGTACTTTTATAGAGAAACTAGCAAATTATGGCTCTGAAATTGGATTAAGTATCTGGGTATTAAAGCTGAGCACATAATCACAGAATTGTAGGGGTTGGAAGGGACCTCGAGAGATCATCGGGTCCAACCCCCCTGCCAAAGCAGGCTCCCTAGCTCATATTGCACAGATTGGTGTCCAAATGAGTCTTGAATATCTCCAGAGAAGGAGACTCCACCACCACCCTGGGCAGCCTGTCCCAGGGCTCTGTCACCCTCACTGGGAAAAAGTTCTTCCGCATGTTGGTGCGGAATTTCCTGTGCTCCAATTTGCAGCCATTGCCCTTTGTCCTGTCCCCACAGACCACTGAAAAGGGGCTGGCCAATTCCCCCTGCACCCCCTGCCTAAGATATTTATAAACACTAATTAGGTCCCCCTAAGTCTTCTTATGCTAGTATGTAGGAATGTGTTTTTTCAACTCATCGGGAGGGAGCAACGAACAGAGGATTAATAATGTGAAGCACCCGGCATCTCGGCACTGTGACTCTCTTCAGAGTTTCTGTAACACCCTGGAGAATCCAGGATGGTGGGGCACAAGAGCTGAAACAATTATGATTCTGTGTGCTGCCAGAATCTCTTACAGACAAAAGAAATAAACAATTTGTCATGTGTCGATCCCGTAATATACTCCAAAAGCAAGAGAAGTATTTTGCTCTGTGTGCTCCCAGGCAAGACAACAGGGCAGAGGAAATGGTCCACTGTTATGTCAGCCAAGTTGGGCTGTAGGCTTAGGAAAGCTGCTGTGAGGGGAGTGAAGGGGCACTGAGCAGTGTCAGGAAGCAGCTTGTCACAGGCCTGAAACTGTGTAGGGGAGGTTTAGCTAGTTAAGCTTGAGGCAGTGATGGAGATGGTAAAGAATAAAAAGTAAGAGCTCTAGAGAAGTTGTCTCTAAATGCCAAGATATACCTATAATTTTAAGAAATGTAAGCTGATTTCATATGCTTTTACCCACCTGTTTATAATGCAGGATGGGAAGGCCATAATCCTTTGTAAGACTGGGAGTTCTGGGTGAGGTGTAGTGACATTAGGTGGCCATATGTGATATAGACAGTGGTGCTGAATTAGCCATTCGCTGCATGAGTAATAAATTAATCGAAGCCAACAAAATGAGACAAGCGTGAAGCAGGTGAGATGAGAATCATGTTCAGAAGACACACACTAACTATACATCCAGCAGCCCAGATTTGGCAGTCTGTTGGCTGCTTTGCAGTGTCCTGTTGATGCAAAGCAATCATAAACCCAGGTTAACCATCCAGTTAAAAGCCTGTTTACTGCTAATCAGGGCTGCCAAAGTGGCACAGAACAGCTACAGGCATCACTAAAATTGGATTGCTCTGTGCTTATATAGCTGAAGTGCACATTAATAATGATCAGTGTCAGTGCTACTATTGGATCACCAGTGCTTTCTATCAGAAATAGTGTGTTCTCTTCAAGGATTTTGCTGTAATACAGACATCCCATGGTGGTATGGGTTGGTTGATCCCCTCTTACATTCCCAATTTGATCTATTTCCATATCTGTCAAGAGCAGCAGTAGAAGAAAATAGAAATGGCTGTAGTCTGCAATTCAGCAGACAGAATGACTGTGTGCTAAATAGGAATGGGGGTGGAGGTGTCTTGCAAAGAAGGGTTTTGCTTAGGGCAGCGATAATTTGAGGGGGATTCTGTTGGAGAAAAAATGCTTTACTCCCTGACCTTAGACAACCAATAGCTGACTAAATAGGCTGTGAAGTTTCATGCATATAGGGTAAATAATGTTTCTTGAAATTTAGAAACAAAAACGTGCTGGGCTTTTTGGTATGTATAAATCTTACCTGCAATGGTTTCACATTATAACATTGGTGTGCTGCCGCCTTGCAATTTAACCACCTAATATATGCAAATGCACATTAATGTGTAGGCAGGCTTTGCCTGGCAATTTTTCTGGAAGGACTGAAACAGACATAGAATTACATTTTGAGTAGTGACAGACATCCCCTGAAATACACTTACTGTATGGGGAGAGGAACATTCTCACAGCAAAGGTATGAGAACTACCTCAGTGCAGGTTTCTAATATGGATGCCGTATTGTCCTGCCTTCTGATCCTGTTTCAATCAGCAAAGCTCACTATGAGGCTCTGTGTTTAGCCACAGACCATACTGCAACTCTGAAGAACAGCACACAGACAGTATTATGGTTGTCCTAGAAATCAGTGGCACTAAGGGTAACTGTGCACTTCCCTTCAATATAATAAAGTCCTTGAGAGTGATTTTAAAAAACAGTGACTTGCCATTACAACAAAGCTCTCTTCTGCATTGTTATCCGTGGTGCAGTGTTGTGACCTGTATGGAAATGAAGGGAAATTAGAAACAGTGGGGGGACTTTCTGTTGTGTATTAAGTGAGCTCCTGCTGGGGTAATGTACGATGTGGTTAAGGCATGTTTTTGATATAGGCTCTAAAAGGTTGGGAGAACAGGACTGCCAGAGGCAGCAGGAGGGCAGCATACAACTGAGGTAAGATGGAGGTAAGGGCATCTACCTTCTCAGTTACGCTCCAGAGAGGAGGTGAGATTCGAAAATCTGCTAATGCATCTTTTCCCCAGCCTTGAGGAGGTACCATGTTAATTTACTTGGCCAAAGCTTGCCAGATACTTTTCAGATGTTTGAGACAGAATCTGTAGCATATATTAGCCATGAATTACTGTCCTTTTGGCCAACCCTTTGCTATGACTGCATGATTGTACATGCTCATGCTATTGCTATGAAAGGCATAGTATCTCTGAATTGGGACATGAAGATGCCCATCAGAGAGGAGAGCCTGGGGAAAGAAGGTAATAACTGAATGTACTGGGTTGACTTTAGACCTGGTCAACCTTGAGTAAGTGTGGGAAAGGTGAAAAGGGCTGTCATTCTGTCAGGTAGTTGGTAAGGCAGGCTTATCCCTTATTTTCATGTTCTTGACAATATTATACCATACAGGGGTTTTTTTTCTTTTTGTTTTAGCATGATAAGTGTTGTTCTCTCTCATACCATGGGAGCATGTTTGTTAAGTAGAAACTGAAAGACAAATAATCTAAGGGTATGGGTAGGTGTGTTCTTTTAAAAACATCTCCACTAGCGCAGGAGGTTACTGTCCTTAACCTGCTGTTTTGTCATTTCTCTTAAAGAACCACCTGCAAGTGTGTAGTGTGAATGCATTCTAGTTTGTCCCAGGCAAAACTTGCTAGGTGAGTCCATGCCATAAATGGAAACTCCTTAAGCTAATTTGGCTGATTTAATTCTAAGTGAATTGGAGTAACTTAACACAAACTGCTCCACTAGTGATGACATCTGGTGCAGACATGGATGTATTTTACCAGCCCAGCTAAAGCTTAAATAGAAGAGTAAAATACTTTTCTCTTGGCATATCTGATACCAAGAAATAATCAGCGACCAGGCAGTCATCAGCTGTCAGTGACGAACTTGGAGCAGAATCTGGGACACCTAGGTATGATGAAATCATGAATGTGGAGACAAGCATGCAGACATAAATCATGATTCATCAATCAGAAGGCCAATATAGACAAACCAGTTTTGTAGTTTTGTTTGTAATCACAGAATCGTAGGGGTTGGAAGGGACCTCGAGAGATTATCGGGTCCAACCCCCCTGCCAAAGCAGCTCCCTAGCTCATACTGCACAGATTTGAACACTCTGTGGACCTGGCTCAGTTCTTAGGGCTGCTAACCCAGTCCTTGCTGCAGTGCATGTGAGGGTGTTAGGGTTTATTAGGAGGGACAGAAAAGCAATGCTTTTTGCCCCAGCTGTCCTCAACAAGAGGCTTTTGCCTTGCAGACCCTGCCTGCTGGGACGGATTGGGGTAGCCACAGGTTAGGTGCAATGGTTGAGGAGCCTGTTCCTTGAGCTACTTTTTCTTCTGGTTTTATAAAGTCTAAAATAGGCAACATAGGCAATCAAGTTATCTGCTTCACCATGGCTATGCTAGTAAACCTAAGTGTGACAGAGGGTCCAACAGGCTGTCATCCATGGTATTTCCTTGCTAGCAGTTCCCTGACAGTTTTGTTTCACTCCCCATCCCCCCTCCCCAGGACACTGCTCTTCCCAACATGGTGTGGGTGATAGCTGGAGCCAGGGACTGTTCCTAGGAAGCTATGGGTGCAGCTACCTTGCTTTGGGAAATTGAACTCTGTGGATATTGGTTTTGCTGTCCCCCATGTCCTGCCAGAGGACAAACCCTGATGTGTTTTACCTACTAGTGTTCCTCCAGCATTCGTATCCAGCGTGCTCAAAAGTGTCACTAGGCCTTTTTCTTCAAGCTGCTTCTGTTGGTGTTAGGTGTGAAACATATTGCATGGCCTGTCTAGACTGTAAGGAACCTGGAGATGCCTCAGCAGTCAGTGCCTGGGATGCACTGTGGTTGATTATGTATTTTTCATCTTGTTCTTTGTTTGAGTGGTTAGTGTGCTAACAAGCAGTCCCTAACAGGGACTAGAGCCACTTGTTTTTAAAAATAGTATTAATGCATTACCCAAAAATAACACTGTTTTATAACTGGTTTATTAAAGCAGCACTTTAGGATACTGTATTATACATAGTAGCAATAATTCTATGGATAATACACATGTGTAAACAGTTCAGTGACAGCTTTTTTACTGAATAGAAATTACATTTTAGTCCTAAGTAGAATACAGTTTTCATAGTTTGCTGTTTGTCGCCTCTGGTGAAACACAGTTCAAACCCAGGTCAGACCTGATGGATCCGTTTCTGTATTCTCTGATGTAAGTCTAGGGAAAGACTAGCAGAATTTAGTCTGTGCTTTAAAAGCCAGTAGCTGGAAGAGAAAAACAAACTGTGATCAATAAGTCTAAAAAGCCAGGACCTTGTTTACTGAATGTTACTGGAAATCATGAAGTTAACAATTTTTCTGATGTTATCTGAGCTGTTAATTAAATAATTAATTAATTGAGGTTTGATCTTATTTAAGCTGTTGCTATCAGTTCCAGAAGATCTGGATTCACTTTACTCATGTTCCACAGTTTTCTTGGCTGGTCATTATTGAATTTAGGCACATCTAGGCCATGTAAAAGGGGCGTTAATTTTAGTGGGTGAGTATTCATTATTTTCTGAAAATTTGGCCTTGTAATACATATTTAATTGGGCAGTCAAAAATATTGGCAATATAACATCACAATTTCAGCCTTTACTTTGAATTCCGAGTCTCATGTAGGAACAGAAGAATGGGAAAATATGGTATCAAGGCATATACATTATTTAGATGATTAAAATCCTAATTGATAATGAAAATCCCTATTCTTAAGCCAGTTGGAATTCCAAGATGTAGAACCGGAACATAAAGATGTCAAGATGAGATATTTTTATGGTTTGGATATAGTTCTATTCTCATGGAAAAATCTAGTTTTCCCTCCACTATTGTGAAGATGAATCTGCCATACTTACCTGCACACTGGAATTGGTGAAAGGGGAATGAGCTTGCAGGCAATTCGATAACCTGTGTGAAGAATCACCGAACTGTGTGGGGAATGGCTTTGCAGCGCTTGCTAGGCCAATCTCACAGCTTTAGCAGCTCTCGTTTTTAATGAGCACTTAGATCTACTGATGTTATAAAAAATATGAGTCACAATGGGTCCATTGCATTGTATTAGATGAAACTTGATCAAGCATTGCTAGATTAAACAAAGTGCAACTAATTGAGAGTGCTAGAAGACTGTTGATGCTAACATTTTTTCTTTATTTTATTTGCTGTTCAGAGGGACCTTGACAAGCTTGAGAGGTGGGTCAGTTTGAACTGTGTGAAGTTCAGCAAGGCCAAGTGTAAGGTCTTTCATATGGACTGGTGCAATCCCAAACACAACTACAGGCTGGGAAGAAAATGGATTGAGAGCAGTCCTGAGGAGAAGGACTTGGGGGTGTTGGTGGATGAGAAGCTCCACATGACCCAGGAATTCACACTTGCAGCCCAGAGATCCAATCGTATCCTGAGCTGCATCAAAAGAAGCGAGCAGCAGGTCAGGGAAGGTGTTTATGTCCTCCTACTCTGTTTCTCTGAGACCCCCACCTGTAGTACTGTGTCCAGCTCTGGGGTACCCAGAACAAGAAAGACACAGAGCTGTTGGGGCTGAGGCATTGGGCATGAAAAAGCACAGAAATGAAGAATTTCCATTCATTGTAGGGCTGCCGTAGGGGTGATAGGATTCAGAGTCCTGATTTCTGTGTGTTGCTAGCCGTCCTGGAAAAGGGCAGTGCAGCCCAACCAGGATGCTTTCAAACTCCTGTGACTTGGGCTGTTTTTCTACGTGCTCGTATGCAGAGTAGAAATGCAGATTCACAGATAACTTAAAAGGCTCTCCTAAACCCCTGCAAATTCTGGCACTAGTTTATCAGTGCTGTTCCCCATCCCATCTCTTTCCAGATATCGCGTGATAAAACTGGAACACTCCCGTTTCTCCTGAGCATTATGCTGACATAACAGAAGAGCATTTCTCAGGTACAGTGAGTGCACTGAAGTTCCTCAGATGCTGACTGGTTTCATTTTACATGGAATTGGATAAACATAAATGAATTTCACATCTGTTTTGGCAGTATGGGCTTGGATGAAGCAGGGTCAGCAGTCTTCCTCCAGGATGAAATGTGGATCTGCTGCAGCAAGGAAGGGTAGAATTGCTAGGTACTTAAGAATATTTCATCTGGTGCCTCATGCCCAAAGGCTGATAGATTAATCTTGTTTGTCAATGACTGTTAACTCTTTCTGTGCGGTCCCTCGTGAGACATGCTTGTACATCTGCATGGGCTCAGCAACACAAGGAGAAAATGATTGAAAATACTACAGTACACAAGATCCACTGACTCTCTCCAAGAAAAACTTTGGCTTCGTAGTTGCTAGTTTTTCCATTTAATGACCTAATCCTTTAATATAATTTAAAAAGTGAGTAACCTTCAAGTGACAATAAATCATTGTTGCCAGACAGGTCTGAATAAAATCTAGTGAATATAAAGGTTGCCACCTGTACATTTTTATTGGGGTTTTTTTTAGCCTACTTCACCTTTTTCTTCTTTCCAAGAAGTATCATCATTGTCCTTTTTACTAAGAAAGTTTCTGGTACATTAAGATCTGGCCTAGTTTTGTGATAGACTGGGATTATCAGAGGTTATTCCAATAATCTCCTTTGAAAAGTCTGTTTCAGCAATTTACTCTAGCTTTCACCCATAAAACGGTAGTTCTCACACAACTCCACAGGCATCAGTTTAAGTTAGTGGGTTCAAGCAGCCAATTTCTGTATTCAGGGGGCTGCAGCAGAAGATTCACATTCACCTCCCACAGCAACAAATTTAATAAATTCTGCTCACTCCAGCCTAGGCCTGGGCCTCTCATCCCATGCATAGCTTTGTTTGGTTTTCCAGCCAGCTCATCTTCTCAGGGCTAGAAAACCTTGCCCTAGCAGCTAGGCCTGGAATTCTAGTTTGTAGGTTAAGCCATCATTTCTAAACCAAAAGATTTAACTATGTGTGCTATCTGTAATTTTTATGTGGGACTCTTGGGAATGTGTGTGTGGGATAAATGATAACTGATTAAGGGTGTTCCCTCAAAAGTTAAATCTCTAGTTTTCAGTTGTATTAAGACCCTGAAAATCCTAAGCAGAGTATAACTTGAGTGCTAATTTGGAAGACAATCAGGCTAATGCTGTGGATGAAAACTAGCACAGAGATCATGAGTGGAAGAATTCAGGATCAGTGGTCCTGCTGCAGATGTCGGGAGGAGAAATTCTAACTGGCCGGCTGGCCAGAAGCCAGGCGTCTAAACTCTCAGCTTGCAGTCTTCTCCTTTGCAGAAGAGATATTGCAGAAATACTGCTTGCTATTGGAATTGTACACTGCAGCACTGCATACATAACCACAATAATTTGTTACGTGCATGCTAATAATTAGCAGTGAGGTTCACAGATTTAAAGTACTGTTTTAAGGAACCTGTACTTGATGGAGATTCTTAATTTTCTGCCTTGAGTACCTGCTGTCTTCCCAGCATTACTGTTTCAGTGAATCAGTGTGATGAATGCACATTCAGATGAAGGATTCTGAGCTTCCAAAGGCCCCCTTCCTTCTGAACTGGAGCCATTCTTCCCTATGCCTCCTTCATTAATATGTTATTTCCTGGTTCTTCATTAATACGTTATTTCCTGGTTCTGCAGTGCTCCATGGATCTGACAGCATCAAGCCAAGCCTAGAGCATGGCCACAGGCCTGAGCAGATCTAGGTAAAGCCATGGGGGCTCATCTCCTGCTTAGTGGCCTTTGTGGAGAGCTGATAAGGGAACATGCTTCTCTCCTGAAGTTTCAGCATAGTCCTGCCTCAACCCTGCAGCCCTTCTGTATTCAGAGACACAATAGAACTGGCTTCTTTTTGCCTAGAGAACAGCTGAGTAACAAAAAATTAAAAAGGCCTGGTGGTATTGTTTATCCCCATGCAGTTATTCCTTTTCCTTTTATGGACAAGGTTGCTGTAATAGCATTTTTCTTTGCAGATGGAATTGGAAATACAGAAATAAATTATGGAGAATGAGGGTGTCTCCTGTCAGAGTAAATATTTAATGAGAAACAAGGTTGTGCTCATTCAGAGTCACAAGGGCTGATACTGAAGAACCATATGTACGTTAATTTTAATGTATAAAATATATGCTTGGACTTAAAAATGCAGAGTGAACAGCCTTAAGGGCAAGTGTGTATTAAGTCTGTGACAGCTGTCTCAGTGGGTGATGATAATATAAAAGTTTATTTTTTCCCAAGCCATTTTAATTTACCCACCAATCAGTCAGGAAACAGGAATCTTAAAGTACATACTTTCCAAAGCAGTTCTTGGAGATGTGGTATTTCATGTCGAATCCAGACTGTATTCACTCTAATGAGCCACTAAAAAGTACATGAGCTTTTTTAACTCTTCCTAGCTTGGATTAAAAAAACCTAAAAATAATCTGAATAATGCAACACTGGTTTTCTTACTGTTGGAACAACATACAGAATTTGTACAAAAAGTACCTATTGGTGTGAACAGACATGCTACTTAACATGAATTAATTGGTGACTTAAAAGTTACGTGTAACTTGTAAGTTATTTTCAAGTTAAAATGAGAATGAAAGGCATGATCTCAGAGTTTGCAGCTCTTCTTTCCAAGGACATGGGATGTTGAGATGGGCTTGGGCTTTGTAAAGGGTTCTGGAAGAACTACTTGCTCTTTGGGCAATAGGGTATAAATCCTGGTCTCATTTTCCTTACTGCTCAGAACTCTTAAACACTTGTCCAGTCTGTTGCAGTATCCAGGATGTCCCATGCCTGTGTGACTCATCATCTGAACTGTGGGGTCCTTCCCTGCTAGCCCACTTTGACCTTTCCTCATTCCGTTCCTCCGTCTCACCAGAAGCCCGTGCCTTTCTCTTCATAAGCCTCTCTCTCAAATATCTCCGATATTTGTTTGCCATTTTTGAGGGTTTCCTGCCTGCCTGAAGTTAATTTGAAATAGTTTCCCTGTTCAAGCTTCTCTTTGGAGTTCCTATTAATTTTCTAAAGTGCAGTCATTAAGGCCACAATATCTAATGGTTGCTTTGTAAATGTCCTCAGACTGCAGAGAGATACATAATTGGGGCCTCTGAAGCTTATGACTAACTTGCTATGCATTGATGCGTTCAGTGGTGTATCCAGTCCATAACATGGAGGTATAAATAGACTCTCAAATCATTGCATAACAGTAGAATTGCCTACAATTTAGCATAGAGGACACTGTCTCCCATACGGCCGCTAATGCATTTTATGAACTTGGATGATCTCTCTGCCTCATTTTTTTTCATTACTGAAATGGAAATGGTAGTATTTGTCTAGCTAACATTCACAATGGAAAAAACTTTTAAAAAATGCTTTCCAATTCACAGGTACAATGATGTGAGACAGAAATGTATTTAAATTACTACTAAAGGAAAAAATCTCAGGTGTTTGAAGTGAAAGGGGATCTTCACATGTTTAAAATAAAACTAAGGGAGCAGACATACTACATTAAAACAGTAGTTACAGACTTAGTTCACAGCAGACTGTTAAGGACAAAAGTTATCGTTGTTTCTCTGTCTAGGTCTCCCTTCATATGCTTCTGTTTAGATAAGAACTGTAATACAATCTGTTCTCTTTCATTGTTTGGTTTATGCAGGCACAGGCTTGCTGCAGGAATTGGTATATCTAGTGAGTCAGGGAGCCGATCCAGATGAGATTGGACTAATGAATATAGATGAACAACTTCCAGTCCTAGAGTATCCTCAGCCTGGTCTGGACATCATCAAGGTACAATTAGTTGCTATGAGAGTCTTTCAGCATTTGGGTATCTCTTTTCTTCGTTCCATATTTATTCCTTCATTTCATCCTGTGTCCTTGTCCTTTTCATCACTGGATCTGCCCAGTTTGCAATGATTCTGAGTATTATTAGGTTATAGTAAAATTGCGTTTATTAAGCTTTACTATACTGTATTTAATGCTGTAGATGTTTTACCATGTCCTAAATGCCTTGGTAGTGGGTTTTCTGAATAAAAGTTTCAGGCCTTCCTTGCTTATGTAAACAAACACTGCCCAAATAGGCAAATTTGCTTTGATCCTTTCCCTGAATTTGCAAAAGAGGAACTACAGATACAGAAATCTATGGATCTGTAGACCCATTACTCTGTGTTTACACATCTAAATCCTTAGAGATCCAGAATCTGTGGATCTACAGACTCTATAGATGTAGTTTGGGGAGTTTGCAATGTTCTGCATGAGATGACCTCCACACTGTTAAGAGAGACTAGTGACATGGCATGTAAGTGTGATCTTGTCATTGCTGTAGTTGCTTCTGATACAGACTTATCTTAGAATGATTAGGCAAAATACTGGGCTCCATCCTCTAAGAGCTACAGTGCTTACTGAATTGAGCTATCTAAGGCTGGCACAGATAGATTTAAGCTGCTTCTGGTCAATGACAACTGCAGCATCAGCCTACTTCAGGCTGGGAGTATTTAGGGGTCAGAGGTTGCTTTTCTACTTCATCTGTATGAGGCCTAGTCCAGGGAGGCCTCAGTGCTACCTTGATGCAAATAAGCAGTGGCAACAGTGAGAGGTTTAGTTTGAGATGGCACATTGTTCTTTATGCTGTGTGCGAGCACCTTGATCCACTATGGATTTATTTAGGCAGTTTCTAACTGCTGTGAGGTGAGTTGTGTCGTAGAACAGTTCTGTCTTAAATTATAGAAAATTACACTTAAAGGTGTTCACACACTCAGATAAACCTTTGGATTGTCTGGGCATAGTTCTGAGGGTAAAATAAATTCCAAGAGTAAAATTTTGAAGTAAAGAAGTTAGGGGTGGGGTTTCCAGAGCTTCTAATACTGCTCAAGGAATTTTAGTGGAAGTATCACTGGGAGCAAAGTTAGTTTGATATCAACTATCAACTCTTACGCTCTCTTCTTGAGAAGATCCTACAAATGGAAGTATGTTGAGATCAGAAGGTGTAGGGGAAAAACAACAAAACCCTCTAACACGTTACGCAGCCTTTTGATTTTTAAAACCAGATGTAACTCCCTGACTTAATTTCTAGTCCCAGACCCCTGTTAATTTAAGTGAATATAGGAATGTGACTCATTACAGTAAAGGACTTCAAGTATGACAGTTGAGGACAGCTCAGCATGTGCCAAACACTAATGCACAGGGAGAAACGTTTCTGTCTGCTTTATTTTAGGAGCTGACATCTCCTCGCCTTATAAAAAGCCACCTACCTTACCGGTTTTTGCCCTCGGACCTCCATAATGGCAATTCCAAGGTACAAATGATACTCTTGCTAGTTTAACTGTATCAGCAGTAGTTGTTTATGTGTTTTAGGAAATGTGGGGAGAAGGGAGCTTTCAATAAGATGATTTTTTTTTTTCCCTCCCCCATCACAGGTAATATACATGGCTCGTAACCCTAAAGACCTGGTGGTGTCTTACTACCAGTTTCACCGCTCCCTAAGGACCATGAGCTACAGAGGAACATTTCAGGAGTTCTGCAGAAGGTTTATGAATGACAAGTGTAAGGAGCTGTTCTCTCTGCACACGCTGTTACACATTTATTTTCATCTCTGCATTCCTTCTGCAAGTACAGAAATGAACTGGATAAAGGTGCATTTGTTTTGCATATACAGCAAGGAGGTTGCTGCAGATACAGTGCTGTGTGGACTTAGATTTGTCCATGCAGACTATGGCCATGCTTTGTAAATTATTGCCTTGCAATATTTGACCTCATGGGCTCAGCAGTGTTCCACTTAGCTCAGACAGAACTCTGGTCACTTCTATTAAAATTCAGTTTTCAAGGTATCAGGTATCTTGCAAGAAATGGTGAATGGTCCCAGCACCATTTGGTTTCAGTTGTAGCTCACTTTGCTTAGCTGCTTCTCAGGAGTCTGTTCCACAAAGGTCTTTCCCTGGTAATTCCTTTAATATTTTTATTTAATACAAAAAACCCTCAAAATTTGTCCGTAGCAAGATACCAGTTAATGCACAAAAATCTCTAGTTTGCATAAGATTGACATGGAGTACATCAGTAAGTTGAAGTGAGCTCCTGGAAGAAAGCAGTTGTAGGCTCCTACTGTCTGAAAAAACACACCACTATAATGAGAATACAATAGCCTGCTATCATGGTTTAACCCTTCAGGCAGCTAAAAGAACCACACAGCTGTTCATTTGTCCTCCTCCCATCCCCCCAGTGGGATTGGGGAGAGAATCAAACAGGCAAAGAAAAAAGGTAAGACTTGTGAGGTGTGATAAAGACAGTTTAATCAGACAGAAAAGGAAGATTAGTAGTAGTAGTAACAAAATAATACACAGAGCTAGTGATGAACAGCATGATTTCTTACCACCTAAAGCCAATGCACAGCTAAGTTTCTGAGCTGGTCTGCCTCCTGGCCAACCCCCATTTACATAGAGTGTGACATCATATGGTGTGGAATATCCCTTTGGCCAGTTTGGGTCAGCTGCCCTGGCTGTGTCCCCCCCACCTTCTTGTTGACAGGGCCATCTAAGAAGCTGAAAAGTCCTTGACTGTTTGGCAACAACTAAAAACATCAGTGTGTTACCAACAGTGCTCTCATCCTAAATCCAAAGCACACCACTACACCAGCTGCTGGGAAGAAAATTGACTATTCCTTATGAAACCAGGACACCTGCTCACCTGGTAACTCCTCTGAGCAAGGGCTGTTCCGTGACACACACCCTCAGCGTTACCACTCAAGCCGCACTGCTGCACTACACCAGTAAGCTTACCGGGAGGATAAACCCTGTGTTCACACATAACCGGCTTCCACTGGGCTTGTTGCCAATGGATCACCACACTTTCCAGCTAGTAAGAGGAAAAAATGTTACTGCCTTCAGTTTCTTTACCAAGTCTTCTTAAAGTGACACGAAGAATTCACCAGGCACCTTGTGCTGTGAGACCAGGATCTCCTCTAGATCAAACTTTCTTTCAACCTGGAATTTGGAATAGCTGATGCCAATGTAACTGTGTAGAGCCAGAGGGAAGAAAAAAGTAAAAAGCCTACCAGTGGAAGTAATTTTACAGGCCTTAAAAACCTTTGCTGCTTTCTCCTGCATGTTTGTACTGGGAGGGTAGATGTGCTCTTCCTATTCCAGTCCACCTTCAGCTTTTCCTTTGGCATTCCCTGAGAATGAGATGTTTGCAGACCATGATCAGGAGCTTCTAGACAGGAGGCATACGAAAAATGCATTAGGAGGTTCTTTTTTTCATATGAGTATCTCAAGAGTTATTTATATCTTCATTTTATAGCAGCTAGCTGATTTATCACAACCTCCCAGAGTCATAAAACATCACAGTGTGTTCTGTGTCCATAATTGTGCAAACAGAGTGCTTTGTAATACAGTAAATATAGCATTTAGCTAAATGTTTGTTCTCATGGAAGCAATGCAGCAGCAAACCGCTCCCCCCTCCTTCATAAGTCAAAGTACTGCTAGAGGGAGAAGCACTGAGCCCAAACGACACAATTTCTATCCCTCCTTAACCTGACTGCCTTGAAACTAATTCGGTGCATGTTATCTCTATTGTCTGGAAGCACACCATTGGGTAGGGATTAGTCTAAGATGTGCTAATTCTTTGGTATTACGGTCTAAAGCTTAAGAGAGTTTCTTAGGTAAAGCATAGGTAAACTCTGCTAACATAATCTTGATGGATTCTTGCCCTGTACTGTTAAGAGCAGCTAGGAACACTTCTTGCTTGACTGGTGTGTTGATTTTATGCTTGAATATCTTTAGGAGCACATGGAATGGTAGTAATAAAAATGGAGTTTTTCTAGTGCTTTTATAAAAATCAAACGTGAATCACCTGATAAATAATTTTCTTACAGACTGACCTTTCTCCATTGAAAATGTTCTGGTTACCAAAATTAAACAATTATTTTTCAAAGGCAAAAGTTGGCCTCAAAGTACAAAGCTGAAATTTTTTTTTTTATAGCGGTTTTATTGAAAAGATAAAATTGACCAAAAAATTTATGGGAAAGAATATGAAAAACTTCTCACCCTATTTGCCTAACTCCTGCCTTGTTTATCTGAAGTACTCAGGGAGAACTTATCGCTGATAACAAAGAAAGAGGTAGAATGCATTTCTCTTTGGGTTGTCTTGGCAGCAAAAGGCATTCTATAGATAAATCCCAGTGTCTGAACCTCTCCTAGACACACACACACAAATTGGCTGAAATCAGTGCAAATGTGGACTTCATCAGAGAAGGGAAAATCAAAGGAGGAAAGTTTTGGGAGGAAAGTTAAGGCTTCCAGTAACCACTGCCTGAGCAGTGCTGGGAGCAAAAGCCCTCCCAGCATAGCACCTCAGCTTCTCTTCAAGTCCTAAACCCCACCCAGCAGATCTGGGGAATTGAAGACAAGCCGCTGGTGGCATGTGGGAGGTAGGACTGGCTCTTCCTCCGTGGCAGACCTGCAGGCTGGGCCTGTGCGCAGGTTGTGATGTGTGCCAAATGTCTCATCACATCACTCCAAGCTTCTGGGAGCACCCCAGGGGCAACTGGTGATAGTCTGGATTTATTGTGCACCTGGGATAATTGATACCAGTATAACTGAGGTGGTGTTCTGGTGTAGCTACAGAAGTTGGAAGTTGTGTGGAAGTGTTCAGAATATAACAAGAGAGGAGAATAGCTCTTAGATGTTAGGCAGGGTGGTGGGGGCAGAAGATGTCATGATCAGTGAATCTCCCCTCAGCACACCCTCAGTTTTTGGGAATGACTGTGAGGTGTTTTTATAGGTTTTCTTTCCTCAATACCTGCCTAATTAAGAAAGGGCAATGGTTGTCAGCAATTCTTTGTCTGTAATAGAGGATGTTCTCTGGAACTTCCCACAGATAACTGTATTTTACTTCTAAGTGAAGGAAGCTGCAGTGTAATAGGTTAGTTGCAAGAATTCACACAGGTTGGAGCCACTGAAAATTTGCCTTCTGTAAAGCTGTCTTTTGCAACTTTTATTTTGGCTCAATTCCCATTCAGAGTTCAGGTGTTATTAATGCTGAGATCCATCATGAAATCTGGTGGCATTTGCAGTTGAACATTTTGTCTTTATGGTAAGTTTGTTCTTTTGAATACTCCAAACTGATGGAAAAACTCTTTTTTAATTAAGTTCCTTGCTGTGCATGGCAATGGGTCAAAAACAGGCACAGTTCTCCTGGGGCTGTGAACCACTCCAGTTAATTTATTTTTCTCCTGTTTTTAAAATATTTTTTTAAGAGGGATTAATAACTAAGGTGTTCGTTTTCCTCATGCCAATCACCATGTCTTTGTAGTAGGATATGGTTCGTGGTTTGAACATGTGCAAGAGTTTTGGGAACATCACATGGATGCCAATGTACTTTTTCTCAAGTATGAAGATATGCATAAGGTAGGTTAGATCTATGTAGCAAAAAGGTGTTTTGCATTGTACTGTTTAAAATACATAAAGCACAAAATTTGCTTCTTATGTTTATATTTGAGCTCCCTAATGTTTGGTACCACATTTACAGCACCAGTATGCAGTAGCTACTACAGTGGCTATGACTGCAGACAGTATCTACTACAACAGTTTCATAAACCTAGTAATTTACTCAGCCATCTGCCTGCATCTATAGGCTCTAAACTACTCACAGAGAAGTCAGAAATTTGTAACTCTTTAGTGTTTGCTATGTTCAGCCCTGGGCATTCATTTAAAAGAAATTCCTTGCTATGCATGCTGTGTCACTGAGGAGAAATAGTGTATCATTGTGTTTTGTCCTATATAGTTGGAATTTATTCTGATTTTTGGTTGTTCTTACTCTTTGTGAAACGATGTTGAAAGCAATAGGGATAATCATGTAGCATAAGGTGAACATAATTATATTGGGTCCTTGTAGTATGCTGGCTAATAAATCCACTCTATTTCTAATCAGAAATTTAGTGGCAATACTACATAGAACATTGGCTTCCATTTCCTATTGCAATAAGACATTTTTGAGAATTAATGAAAATACTTCAGAATGTTTATTTGACTGGAAAATTAATGCAAATGTAGGAAAAACCCAGCTCTAAACCTACAAGAAGGCAAAATCAGGGTAGAACTCAGTAAAGCTGGGTAAATTATAATTGCAGCTCTGTTGAGCCTTATGATGGAGTGGGATGCTAAAAGAAGATATAACACAATCAGAATCATTTAAGAAAAAAAAAAGCAGAAATTGTTTGAAACCCGTGGTTTTGAATGATGATACATTCCTGGCTGTGCTCACTGAAGGAAGCTGCTGAAAGCTGGTGGTGTCACAGCGTCTTTCCATGTCCTGATAAACATTGCTTTTTTTGTCCTTGCCACTCCAGAAATCTTACTCATACTGAGGAACCCTGGAGTTCAGTTCTGGAGATGTAAATTAATGACTGTTTATTTTCAGAGGTCAGCACACTAGATCCTTTCTATCTACATGAATACAGTCCCAGAAGCTAACAATTAAGGAAGGGCTAAGATGTAGTCATTTATTTTAATGAGATCAAAACCAAAGTAACTTTTACCTCCTCCAAAATACATTCGTATTCCAGAGTGATCAGTTGGTGTTGTCTGAAGCATCACAATTATTCTGCAGTTCCCCATTCTAATTTTCGAAGAGGTGCGCTTACGTGACTCTGTTCTCTGTCAGCCTCTCTTATCCTAATTCTTGGAATGGGTCTATTTTCTGCAAGTTGGAACGTGGCAAAATTTTAAGACAGTGGTGTTTCTACAGCTTCTGACTCACAGACTGGTTTGGGTTGGAAGGGACCTCAAAGCCCACCCAGTTCCAACTCCCTGCCATGGGCAGGGACACCCTCCAGTAGCCTGGAGTTGCCCAAAGCCCCATCCAGCCTGTCCTTGAACACTGCCAGGGAGGGGGCAGCCGTAATGGTAGATATGGGATATAGATATTTCATCAGGACTTAACTTATTTCGAACTATTTAAAGTAATTTTTAAAAAGTCATTTAAAATACTGTGAAATAAACTATATCTAAATACTCTCTTACAGGACCTAGCAACAATGGTTGAGCAACTGGTGAGATTCTTGGGAGTCTCCTATGACAAAGCACAGTTGGAATCCATGGTGGAACACTGTCATCAGCTCATTGATCAGTGCTGTAATGCAGAAGCACTTCCCGTTGGCAGGGGTATGTTTAAAACCCACCCTAAACCTCTTATTGTGGAACTTGCAGGAAGCAACTGGCTTCTTAGTAACCTTCAGGAAGAGTTAAGATGTTGACAAAATAGTGCCATGTAAGATAGCAGGAAACTGACTGTTGGTGCAGTTTTGAGGTTTGTTTGTTTTGAAATAAAGTTAGGTGGAAATGACTGAAAAGAATGGAAACATCCAAGATCAACAGTATATTTAACACCATGCAAACCACTCAGGGAGTCTTGGGCTTGCTTCAACAGATTGAGCTATTTGTGCTGAGAAGACTACACTGCACCTTCTGACCTTTGGCCTGTCAAAGCCCACACAATTTCATACAGCTTATCCTGGCCTAAGCCCTTGTGCTTAAGTGTGTCAGGTTTTCTAGAATGGCAGATAATTCTAATTTGAAGGCATCAAACGACAAGGAGCCGTCATTTTCCTTACGAGCTTTTTCTTTTCATTGTCTACCTCAGCTGTTTAAAATGTGTTTGTTTCTGGATGTTTGTTCTGGTGAGGTCTTTCTCTAGGAACCCGAAGTGCCCTTTAAACTGCTGATACATCTTTCCTATGTTAATGTCAAGAAACCAAGTCCTTTCTTAGTCTTCCTTCTGATAAGCATAAAAGAGTGACCTCGGGAAGTCTCCCTCGATTTATTTTCTGTAAGCTGCATTATTGCATTCAACAATTCATTTTAAAAACGAGGGCATAGAATTATGCTTGAGAATTCCTGTGTCAGCCTTACAACTCCCTTTGCCAGATACAAAATCACTTTATTCACTGATTTAATCCAATTTTAACTGGAACTTTCCCTCCCATCTCCCTTGTTTACCCATCCCTGGCCACATTAGCATTTTTTGCTACAGCACCATACATGAAGCATCTGTCATTTATCGTGGCCACAGAGTTTTCAGAGGAACTATTTTGTGGGTTCTTGTCCCTCGCTCAGGGAGCATGACCTGAATACTTTGTTCTTAGGTTGCTGTGTAGGAGCCCTTTCCATACTACCCCTCTTGGCCAACCTTCTTGCTATCTGCGGATTTCATCAGCTGTAATTTTTATAAACTCTGATAAAAATACTGAATATGGTCAGTCCTTCTTAACTACTAATTTTGAGTGAGCCAGTTCTTTATTCGTTTATTGTACATTTTGTTGACATTATATACTTCTCTTAAAAACCACTAAAATCCCATGCCTTACAAAAGTCTACTGTATCTTAAGTCTACTGTATCTTTGCATTCACCTTTAACCAGTCAAACTGTAACCTTCCTGACACTCAATCAGGTTTAAGAGCACATTTGCTTTCCCATGAAAGCAGCTTCCCTGATACTCTATCCTCCTTCTGTGTCTCTTGGCAGAGCTGTGTGTCAGTTCTCCATCACTCAGCTCAGACTGTCGTCAGAGTAACTGACCCAGGAGAACCTGTCCTGATTGTACGTTGGCACGAACATCTCAGGGTGCAGTACTTGGCAAAAAGCCATCGCTCACACTGCCTTGCCTTTGTCCGTCACTTCGCACACCTGGTGTGGAAAGGCTGGTAGCGTGTTATGTAGGGGCTGCACACCCCAGTTACTGCAGTGGGACCTGGAAACCAGGTTCCTGTGGGCAGTTCCCTGCTGTAACTGTGATACGGCACCTCTTTTTGCCCCAGTTCACTTACGTTATGGTAAATGATATCTTGAAATAGCTGTCTCAGGTTTGCTGGCGTGAGGTAAGACTCCGGTAAGACAGAGGAGTTTGTAGTTTCACTGAAAGACCTGATACATTCCCTTATAGCTTTTGATAGAGTCTCCACCCAATGGTGTGGTTTCCTGCTCTTAATTTATCTTGCATTCAGTGGCCATACCACCCTCCCCTTACTACTTCAAGCTGAAAATTCAGCGTGTCATACAACTTGTATCTTGTGTGGAAACAACAGACAGTCTCATTTGCAGTAGGATTTTACGGCACGTTACCTAGCTGATTACCAACCCCCTTCTCTGCTATGAAGACAAGATCACAAAACAAGGAGTCTGGTAAGACATCCTGAGGGCCTTGATTAAAGCGTTCTGTGTCAGCATGAGAATTTACAACCAACAGAGCCATGTTTTCCTCTGTTTATATGCACGAAGGAACCCAAACCCTGGGATTTGTTCCTAACCTCCACGATCAGGAGATGTGTGTAGCAGCAGCACAGGTACGCGCTAGGCACAGCCCAACTCCCCCCTCCTTGCCCAGGGAAAGGCAGCTCTGTGAAAGAGAGGTGAGGTAGTGATACAGCAGAAAAGAGAGCAGAAAAGAGCTGGTGGTGACACCTTCCACGGGCAGAAGGGCCAACTGCTGTCTGTGCTGGCCAGCGCACCTCAGTGGGATGTAGAGAGCGGTGCCCACTTCTGCTGCAGGCACCGTTCTGTACGTGGCGTTAAGTGTTCACTGTGCTGTGCTTGAGCCTGCAAGCCCCGGGGCCGGGGTCAGCGCCTCCTCCTCATGCTGTCTGCAGATCTTTCAGAAAGCAGTCTCTGTTCTGTAAGGAAGCGAGCTACAGCAGTTAATGTAATATTTTGTCATTCGCTCACTGTGTGCTTTTTATTAAAGATATCCTTATTTTGAATTTCTTTTGTTCGCTGTCCCCAGCTTTTACAATATTTTGTTACTTCAGAATGCGGCTTCATTAACAGTGCTTTGTTCCTTCTCTGTTCGTTTCTGTGACAAAGAATGGTGGCAATGACATGACAGCTTATTGTAATTTGTTTCGAATATTTTTGATTTGTCATTAGTTACATTTACTTTATTATTTTGCTTTATTTTAGTTCTTCATTTTTTTTCTTTTAGCACATTGATCTTTACTCTGAAGATAACCCTGAGCTGCTGTGAAAGCAGAACAATGATTAGATATGTTACTTGTATTTGACTCTTATCACATCATAATTTACACAGTTGCATGATTCAAATCATAAACCAGGTGGGTGACTTTTTGACAAGCTATCAATTCATATGGTTAAAAAACAGTGTTGCAAATAATCCATTGCGTGTGTCCTTGATGAAATATGTCGTTTGTCCTTATGTGTTGTCGAGGAGATGCAGAAATAAAACGCTTATCTTTCCCAAACAGAGGAAGAAAATGTTTTATTATCATTATTGAAAGGGAAATACAGGCTTTTATGTTTCATGCTGTATTTTATGCAATTACAGTTGCCAGAGCAAAATTGAAATCAGTGTCAGATGTGTATGATTACAAGCCTTTTCCTAATTTTTTGCCTAATTTTTTTTTTAATACAATAGAAAGTTGGTGAATACAATAAATGGTGCACTTTCAGTCTGTTTCAGGTTTTTTTGGTCTTTGGATCCTGAAAAAAACCCCAGAACACTGTCATACCTTCAGGTGTTAAAGGAAAATCCCTGATTTCATACAGTGGCCCTTGCCATACATACTACGCCATCATGTTAATATATAATTTGTAGATGTTTCAGACAGTTTTGTCTTTGGACTCAATTATAGAGTTGCTGCATAAAAGCAATGGTAATTAAATTAAATGGGTATTCTTCTTATGCAGCAAATGCATAATTAAGCTCCCTGCATGTAGTTTTGTTCTTGCTGTTATGATTAAACTCTGGTAGCACGGTCCCAATTCTCCTTTCATTTATTCCAGTTGAACAAGCCTGGATTTTGTCCTTATGTGTATCCAACATAAATGAGAAGAGAATTGGGCTTCTCAGTCTGGCTGCCACATGGGGCTTATTGTTCACAAACAAGTAACCCTGCCTGACTTGGTGTTAAATAAATTTTGGGCTGCAGGAAAACAGCAAATAAGGGGCCTGCAGCCTTTGACTGGTGGGTTCAGCAGCGTCATTAGGTTATGGTATTAGTTGGGCTCTGCAGAGTAGAAGAATACAAGGGAAAAGAGTTCAGTGTCCATACTGCATCTACCAGAAGCTTCTTCTTCCTTGTGTACAAAATTGAAGTTTAAATGGCACAGACTAGGTGCATGGAACTTGGTCTCCTCTATAGGTACAATCTAGGCACTCATATTTAACATACAATTCTCTCCACATTGAGAAATGTAAATTCATCTGTTGAACTTCTCTTTAAACATAAAGTAATAGAAATTAGTAATGGTAAGGTTGCAGCTCAATAATCAGAAATCAATGATCGGTTTAATACTCCATGTACCTTTTAGATAGTTCTTTAACTGGTGCATGCTGAAGACAGTAATTTGGAAATACGTTATTGTTAGCTGTTGGTATTATTAAACAGCCAGAGTTTGCACTGAAACCAGAAATCCATTTTAAAATTAATTCCTAAACAAACCCCTAAATTAATTTCTGATTAAGACTAGAGCAAATCTCACAAAGTCTGAATTCTTCCTGTATACCATGCACCTTGTCATCCCCACCAGCCAAGGATGACAAGGTGCATGGTACTTATTTTAAGGCATTGGAAAGGTTTTAGCAGGGGACTTGGGTGAGGCAATGAACAGCCTTAGGTCTCATGGAGCTTTCAGTGAAAGCTAAGAGTGATGAGCATCTCGCAGGTGATACTTAGTGCCCTGCATAACTAGACTGTAGATGTTTGGTGTCCTGTTCTGTCCCGCTCTCTGACTTGTGTTCCTTCTCTATGTTCCAGGACGAGTCGGGCTATGGAAAGACATCTTCACTGTTTCAATGAATGAGAAATTTGATTTAGTTTATAAACAGAAGATGGGAAAATGTGACCTCACATTTGATTTTTATTTATAAAAAATGCATGCATATCATATCCAAATATAGCTAGAAGTGCTTTATGCATTCATTTATTACCTGCTGGACAAACTACTGTAGCTATTATGTGTAACAGGATTTAAAGAAAGAAAAAACACAATCTAAGCAAACCATATCAGATACAATTATCTTTGATCCTAAACAGCTGTTGGTCTTCTAGTATTTTAATCCTTTGTCCACATGCAAGAACTTCCCAGACAATACTGGAATATTCAGCTGTTACGGAATGTATTATATACGTATAAGGTATGTATCATATATGCAACTAGAATGTACACCTTTTCAGCCCCACATTGATTATTTAATGTGTTTTATAAAAGCTTTTCACTAGAACCTAAATAAACATCCGCAAACCAAATAAAAAATTATTTCAGAGGGAAGCAAGTAACAGGCCAAATCTGTATGCTAGAATGATCTCAGGGGTTAATTGTCACATTTATTTTTATAGCAGGTATATCAAGTATAAATACAACCCATCCCAAAAGAGTAACTGATCAAAGTGGGGTTCACATTAGGTTCTGCACACCCTTAGCTGTATAATTTGAATAGGTTCTGTGCACTGGCATACTCTGCACGACAGGCCTTATTAGGAGGTCTAGCTGCGACTGTCACTCTGATCCCCAAACCCACCCATGCTTTCATGGATGACAGCACACAGCTGTCTTCCTGATGGATGAAGTTCAGCTCCATGCCAAATGCCAGTGAAGCTCCTTTAGCCCCCCAGCTTTAATAGTCCCTCACAACGCAGCTAGAAGCAAGGCACCTGGTGCAGGGTGTTTCTGGAGGAATGGGAGTCTCTGAGCCATATCACATAAGATGTGAGCTTCACCCATTAGATGGAGAAAGCGAAGAGAAGGTGCTGGATATCCTCCAGTTCCACTAGAAGTTAAGAGTGCTCAGCTTGATTTCCAGTTTGTGCCATTGGATTCCGCCAGACCAAAGTGGAAGAGGAATACATGCACCCCTGGAAGCAGGCAGAGGAGATGTTTAGAAACGTAAGGAAGTTTAGAAACGTGCCACCAGGTGGGAGCATTGCACAGACATTCATGCAGAGTACTGTTTCCATAGCTGTTAGCCATGGCTGGTCTGGGTTACAGTCAGGGATCAAATTCCTATCAGTATCTCTTTTATTTATTTATTTATTTTAAATTCTCTACAACGGCCTGAAGCAGGCTGCAATCACTATAGGAGTCTCCAGAAATATTTTATAGTTCCGTTAGGTAATGACATCTATGCTTTTTAGGTTCTCAGCTGCAGGAGGCCCATTTTTGCTAGCAAATATTCAGGCTCCCCAAAAGCTGTGAGGAAAGACTAGCAGATTCTTCGTGTTTCAGTTCTGTTGGGAAACTAACTGTCAGTTCTGCAACTGGCAAGTGGTGTAGCATGATGTGGCTTGACAGCACTTTTCCTTGTATATTTGTGAGTGAAAATGCTTTCAGTGAAATTTTATTTCTATTTTTATATTTTTAGTACTGTATGAATATTAAGCACTACACATTATACTTCTGTGCTTGCTTGCTTATTGAATAAAAGATGTGTTCCATGCATTGTGGTTTGCTCATTTGCTAGACCTCCTGTTCAGGCCAGGTAGCCTTCCTACAAGCCAGAGATCCTCTCTCCCCCTACCCACACCTTCTAACTTAAGACTGCGGAAGCATGGCATCAACTCATCTGACCCCCATCTGACTCAGAGAGCTGTCTGACAGCAGCCCATAATGGATGTCTATGCAAGAGAGGAGCACAGGGCTCCTTGAGCATCGCAGTGTTTCATAGCCCCCAGAAGGGCTTTCTTCCCCTCAGCCAGGTATTGACAGTATCCCACAGCAATGAGTTCTTCCCCTAAATACACGCTGTATGAAAAAGGACTCACTTGCTTAGAGGCTGCCACCAGACAGCGTCATCTGGTGTTCCTTTGGTCTTGCATTATGACAGATGACACAGTTACTGCTCAATCCATGCCAGGATTTTACATGCTTTTATCTTGTGTCTCTCGGGCAACTCCATGCTGTCCTACTAGTCTCTGTCACACAGGAGACCAAAACCCACTAGCTACAACAAGCTGTGTGAAGAGTGGGAGATTTTTCCTTCTTGCTACAGAGGAAGCCAAAATCTGCCCACATTTTGTGCAGATTAGAGGCAGAAGAAAATTTCATTATCACCAAAAATCTACTGACGTCACTAAACCCTGAGGACGCGTGAGCAGTACATCCTTACCAGCTGCCTAAAAGAGAATCCTACTCTGGTTCCCAGGCACAGCCTGTCTCCTTTCCTACAGAAGATGACCACCCCACAGCACCCAAAGCCAAAAATCTGCCAAAAATCTTCCAAAAATCTTTAACAGCCAGGTGTATGCACATGCCATTGCCAAACAGCCTGTGCAGAGGGCCACCAGCTACCAGGCTGGAGGGGGAGCTCCCAATTGGGCCAAAAACCCACCAGTTCCTTACTGTAGAGAGCAGTTGCTTCTGTGACAATCATCTACTGTGCACCTACTGCTATGCCGGTGCTCCTTGTTTTAGAGAACAAAGTTGCTGTGTGGCTGGAATCTGCTTTCTAGGACCAGACTGTCCTTAGCCTGAGCTATTCTCTCCTAGGCCATGACTTCAGTGCTATCAGGTGAAATTCATCCAAGAGTCAAAAATTCTGATGAAATCCCATACCCACATAAACCATACTGAAATTCTACCTTTGGATCTCTGGTCCTTGAAAGCATTTTAGTCTTTCTGTTAAAATCCGTAGGTAGTTAAGGCTCATAGAATCACAGAATTGTTTGGGCTGGAAGGGACCTTAAAGATGGTCAAGTTCCAACCCCCTACTCTGGGCAGGGACACCCTCCACTAGACCAGGCTGCTCAGGCCCCATCCAACGCAGCCTTGAACACTTCCCAGGGAAGGGGCAGCCGCAGCTTCTGTGGGCAACCTGTAAGCTCTTTCTTATCTTGACAACTTGAACTTTAAAGACTCAGGTGGATGCCACTATGACTCTCTCTATACAAATACAGACACTTGGCCAGGTGCCCCAAACTGTCTCTGAAGAGAATGCCCCATGGATACAAATGCACTTCAAATGCAGAACAGTAACACCAGAAAAAAAACAAGAAGAGAATGCTTTTTTCTCTCCCCTCAGCACTCAAAGCTGCTTCTGCTGAGGAAACGACAGCAAAGTTATCGCCCTAGTGAGATTTTGCATAGTTCCACAGCTGGCAGCCCATGTAGCAACACAAACCTGTAAGATTTGGATGGCTTCGCTGCAGTGGTGCCTCAGCTCACCAACAAGGACCCCGCTTCCCATACAGCACCGAGCACCCTCAGCGTTAGCTCCCACCAGCCCTCATCGGCCAGGTGCCTCCATGGATATACCAAAAACACCACCTCACAGGGTCAGTCCTTCAGTAAAAGCAGGTGCACAGCTGGGCACTGCCACCACTCCCTGTGGCTTCCATCAGCAGGGTGTCTCAAGCGCCAGCAGCACTACGTGGCTTGCCTCCAAAGTATTAACCCGAAGGAACTGAGGGGACACCAACCTGGGTAAGAAATAATTGCAGGGGTTTGTGTACAAAAGGTTTAAGCATTCATTGCGGTGAAGCAGGGCAGTAAAGACAAGAAAGCTAATGAGTAACCATTAAAGATTCTCAGCACTCGTATAAGCATCACAACACAACACAGCACCAAGAGTTCTGGCAATAATTATAAAGATTTATAGGCTGGAGTCACCATTATTATAAGCCGTTCTGTGTTTCCTGGGCTATAAGTAACACCACTCAGTAAGCTACCAGCAAAGGTTGGAGGGAGCATTAGGGAATGGCAAAAGGCTCTCCAGCCTAAAGAAAAAGGCTAAACAGATTCAGCTGAACCAAGTAATATTACCCCCAAAAAAATTCCCAAACCCAGTGAGCGCACTCAGGGGAACGACACAGTAGAGAAATGATGGCATCTCTGCCGGTGTGCTCACTACATAATCGATTTGATTTCTTCACTGCAGGATCTGCACGCTGGTGTCCTCTAGCGTCTCAAGTACAAAACATACACAGATGAGCACTTCCCGCTCCCTGTCATGGTGTGTCTCACACAGAACAGAAACAATTGCAACCGATAATCAGCTTCATTCTGGCAACGGAAAGGTAGTTTGCAAAAAGGAACACCTTCATTTGCACACAAACTTACCGAGATTTTGGCATAATGAGGTTTAGACCTCAAGTGCCAAGTCATACTCAAGAGAAAACTGCTGCTCTTCAGGGAGTGGCAAGGAAGTCGACAACACTGATGCCTCTCTGCCCTGCTCTATCTGCATAAAAATCCCCGCTCTAGAAGACAGGAAAGCAATGGGAAATTCTGCAGGCAGATGGGAGCAAGGCCTCCTTCTAGCTCTCAGGCTTGAATCATACAGAGCTGCACATAGCATCCACTGTCCTGAAAACATCTGAGCCGTGCAGCCTTTAAAAATGAACCCAAGAAAAGCCGCCAGAAGACACGGGGCAATATTCTGTGCTTTAGGACCACAGCATGTGGGAACTGCCATTAGTGTAGTGCTCCTTACCATAAACCAGCTGAAGAAAGGGTGAAGCTGTTTACACCCACGGAATAGAGAAAGGAGAAGTACCCCCTGCAGATGCAGGAGCCTAAATGGGGTTCCTTTGGTAAGATGTGCCATGCCAGGATCATTTTTCTGCCTGTTGCCACCTCATCAACGATTAAAATTGTAAAGCCACGCGACAACTTTTGCTGGAGTTCTCACTGTGCACAGATGACAAGCCCTGGCAATGCAAGCTAGAGTAGTTTTAGAAGCTACCACCTCCAGCTGTCCACTCAGCCTCTCTGCCAGAAATGGCCACCATGGAGGGAGAGACAGCAGAAGCAAATGCATACTGGCTCCTCAGCTGCTGTAACTCACAGGCTGACATAACTTAAACTGATACAGGTGGTGGGTTCAGGTAATAGGCTAATTCATGAACTGAAGCTGCAAGGAGCCAAATAGTGTCCTCGGGTGCTGCCTTGGCTTGGAGGTGATCCCCCAAGTCCTTGTCAGTGCCCTTCTGCGAAAGCCCTGTGATCGGCCAAAGGCTGTCTCTGCTTGGGAACAGTCTGCTGCACATATGGACCATGTGTCACCTGAGAAAGATGGTCTATAAAGATGGACTCATGTCCTTCAGCAAGAAGGGGAGACAGATCCGCGCTGTCACACGGAGCGAATTAACTAAAACACACTTTTGGAAGGGATATTGTTTTGTGGGAGGGAGTGCTGCAGGAAGACATGCCGTGTGACAGCATGTGAGATGCAGAAAGAACAGCAACGTAATGGCAGCCGACTGCTCAGACCGATCCCAATCGCAACCGTTAATGTGCCGACTTGCCTGATACGTCTGGTACGAGTGATATTCAAAGTAACTGCCACCCAGACGTTAAATCCACTGTCACCATCTCTGTCACAGACTCAGCTTTTGCCAGCACTGAACATAAGATGACAATTTAATCCCCACGCGCAGATAACAGTAACACAGCTGGTGTAACAGTGTGCTCAGGCTTCAGCCCTCACAGGCCTTGCATCTGCTTTCTTACAGCTTTGGAAAAGCCACCCATGAAATACGTGACAGCTCCAAGAACCCAGGACGAGTGATCCAAGTAGAACAAAACAAGAACCAAACAAAACATTTCATTTTTAGGCTCCACTGGAAAGACAATACTTCATTTTCACCTGTATATCATATAATCAAATAGTTGGGGTTTAACAGATATATAAACATTTACCCGAGGAAGTAAAGGTGATGAGGAACAACCCCCATTCAAAACTTGAACCATTCCAGATTTTAACTTTTCTAGGTACCACTCTTGTTTGCCTCTTGTTAGGTACCCCTAAAGAAAATACAGGGGAGGAAAAAAACCCACAAAAAAAAAAAAGGCAGCTCTAACCCTATTGAAACAGATAATCCTGGAAAAGATGCGAGAGATTTTCAGTTCCTGGGACTGCCATCACTTCATAGCTGGTAAAATTTAAACCCGGAGAGGAAGTTCCAGTTCAGTCCTTTAACCACCCTCCTGCAGACACACGCTTAGGGGGGTTGGTCTCTCTTCAACAGCCAGACCCTTTTGGACATGTTCATTGCTCCCTCAGTAAATCCCAGTGAGATTAGAGACTAAAACAAGTTCTGACTTTGTTTTTATTATTAGAGATCTGTGTAAGCCTGTGTATTCTAAACATGATGAAAAAGGAATATAAACAAACATGACACAGGTCAATTCAAGCTGCAAACATTTAGGTTTTAACCATGCAAGTAGATGTCATTTGGTGACGTTTTTTTTTTAAACTCAGTAATCCCGAGCAATTTACACAAAGTCTTTGAAATGAAGAACTTGTTTCAAAACTACTCTTTGTTTTCCCTAGCAGGAAGTATGATACTTTGTACAGCCATTATACCCCTGCAACCTTACCAACTTCTGCTGAAGCTACTGTCTATAAATGAGTACCCCTGATGAATCCTAAGGGACCACATGGAAGTTAAATTACACACACAAGTATCTGTGAGAATCAAAGCTTTAACTTACCATAAAAGAACTTACAATGGAACTTACAATAAAGCTTTAGTCTACAGCAAGAACTACCAAAGTACCTAACTGTTGTGGAAGACAGCAGGCCTGCTGGCAGCCTAGCTCTCTTCTCCCAAGATTTAGGCCCTGACAATTCTTCTGTTCCCATGAGAGAGGAAAAGTTACTCATGCAGAGAGGATCTTAATCACATTCTCAAAACACAGCGGCCTTGTTGATAGGGGTACAGGCTGCCCTAAACCAGGAAGCAGTTATGGGAAGGTATTTGGGAGTAACGGAACATGTCAAGAACCAACCATAATAAGATGGTCAAAGACAGCAGGTGTGCAGATGTTTTTAGGTATTAAAGGTAAACTAACAATATTTAGCTCTAAGATAGGTTTATCAGAACTCGTTATAATTACTAACCAATCAATACTGTGTGAACAGTGTGTGTAACCAATTAGCAGCTTTTTAGCTTGCCACGTTTGCAGTAATAAAGGTATAGAATCTGTGGGATTTCACCTAATAAAATGGCTTCATCTAAAATTCATATCGAATTGCGTGTTGCTCTCTGCTGGTCGCCACACCTAACTTGTTCACAGACTTTTGAAAACATAAAGTATTGTTAGCTGACAGCTGCTGTGTGGCCAGAGTGACTCTGCAAGAGACTCTTTTTTCCAGGCAAAGTCTACAATGTAGTTTTCAACAAGACCCATTCAATTTATTTAAAAAAAAAAAAAAATCCACCAAAGCACAGGCCATAGAATAAGGCCTCCCTTCTCAGGTCAGCCTGCAGTAATTTATTCAGTCCTCCTGGAAAGAGCAAAAAAACCTTAAAAAATAATAACAATCAAGACAGCAACGTCCTACCAATACCTTACACAGGCCACTGCGCCACAAAAGCATAATCGTTATACTGAACCAAACCTTAAAGGGGCCGAACTCTCACTGAAATGCGCCATGAGATCTCAAACCAAGAGCGCTGCCAGCAACCAGAGCAAGCAGATACTCAGCCCTAGTCCCAGTCCCGGGCCGAACCGCGGGCGCAGCACTGCCGCGGCCACAGAGCCGCCCCGGGGCCGGTCCCCGGGTCTCTACTTAAAGCTCTCCAGAGCGTTTCCAGGCCCAGGCGCGGGGCACAGCCGCCTCCCCAAGGGCTGCGGTGAGTCCCCGGACCGTTACGGGCCGCCGCCTGCGAGCTGCAACGGCTGCTGGGGCTCCGGGAGATGCCACCGGGCAGCGACAGGCCAGGACAAGCCTCACCACACCCCAGCCCCGCTCCCAATAGGAGCCTCCCTTATTGTTGCCACGCGAACAGCGGCGCCTCTACCCAATCAGACGCGAAAGCCCGTTGTTACTATGGTAACGGCGTCTCGGCAACAGGAGGACCTCGGAACGGCGCGGGACAGTCCCAGTCCCGGCGGGCTCCGCGCCGCAAGGTAACGACCCGGGGCCGGGCAGCCCGGAGACCGCCGCAACTCAGTGCAGGGACGTGGCTGGGAGCCGCGGGGGCTGTCCGGAGCCTGCCGGCCGCGTTGCGCCAACGTAGCGCAGAGCAGAGCCTGGCGGGGCGGCAGGGAGGCCGGGCGGCCGGTTAGCTGCCCGAGCGCCGGCCAGGGGGGCTCCGGCATCGCTTGGCGCCTTGGCAAGCGCGGCCGCGGATGCTCGCCCGGTCGCCGGAGGGCTGTGACCGCTTCAGTTAACGGCGTTCATTTTCTGCTGCCTAACGATGAGGGCAGCCTGAACTAACGCGGAAGGGCAGCGCTTTTCGCTGGCCCCAGGCAGCGCCGGGGGTTGGGGTCAGGGACTCTGCTGGCCCGGAGGCTCCCTGCCAGGGCTCCGCTGGGGTGACGGCCGCAGGCTGGGATCACCACGCTGTGGTGTTCAGAGGAAGTGAGGGAGGAAGGAAGGAAGGAAGGAAAGGGAAGGAAGGAAGGAAAGGGAAGGAAGGAAAGGGAGGAAGGAAAGGGAAGGAAGGGGAAGGAAGGAAGGGAAGGGAAGGAAGGAAGGAAGGAAAGGGAGGAAGGAAAGGGAGGAAGGGGAAGGAAGGAAAGGGAAGGAAGGAAAGGGAAGGAAGGAAGGAGGGAAGGAAGGAGGGAAGGAAGGAAATAAATTGATTTTAGGAGGGATGCTGCCCCTAAGTGCCCCCAAAAAAGGAGACCCTGGTTTATGTTAGGTTTTTCTACAGTTCTGTTTGCCAGGAGTCCTGTCACCCTTTCTCTGGAGTGCCTGGAACAGAGGGGCCATTATACAGTAGCGTGTCACCATAGCTGCACTGAGAGCACGACCTGGCAATCAGCGCGCCCTGCTCCGCACTGAGGCAGTACAGGCCAGGGTACAGGTGGCCTGGGTGATGTTGAACTTACTTCCTGCTGTGTTGCAGGTTAGCTTTAGCTCTGGGGGAAATTTCTGCTCACAGGACACAAAACGACGCATTCCTTCAGCTTATAATATATAAAATTCCCTTTGCAAAATAAAATGCATGTCCTGTAGGTTATCTCAGTCTTTTGCATTACTCATCGGAACCAAATCTTGGAGTGAAAATGTCTATATTTGCTGGAAATCCACCATCTGCTGCAGCAAGGAGGTTGATACCACAGATCAGAGTGGTGCCAGGTTCCTACCTGCTCAGTTGGATGAATGTTTCCAGCTATATCACCTTGTTTGGTAAACCCAGAAACAGGTGAATACGCTCAACCACTTGAACAGCATTAGACCTTTTAAGGGTCATTGGGGGTGGTTTGTCCTCATGGAAGACACATGTGCCAGAATCCAGAAAGCTCTGCCTTAGGGTGTCAGACAGGGACAGCTTACGTGCAGGAGACCATATGGTATCCAAGTGATTGATTGTTCTTTCTAGAGAGCACTTTTGTGTTTATTTGCTTCTGGTTTGTATTTCCCATAAAGCAAGTGCTACTACTGTTTTCCCTGGATTGTAGGATGCAAGAAGAAAGCTTCAGGGTTTGTCCTCCTTTGGAGGTTATTCTTGGAGTAGGGCAAACTCTGGTTCTGCGTAGTTCGTATTTATAGAATCAGCCTTTCCCTTTCAAACCATGTAAAGAGAATAGGGAGAAGTACAGACTGCAGACTGAACGTGTATTAATTAAGGATTTCATAAGTGGAGTTAGGGAGGTAAGAAAAGGAAGGTGATGAGAAGACACTATCTTTACAGTGGACAGTGCATGCACCAGAATTTTTCCTATGGATAATAAACTCCAGTGAAGCTGCTGCATGCCTCAGAGTCAGGGAGCTCTAGAAAGAGTTGTGAAGTAGGACGTAAGAGTGACTTCCCTGGAAGCTCCTGCTTCATCCATCATTTGGATTTCAGGGTGACTTGCCCTGTGTATTAAGTGTAGACGTCAAGGTGTCAGTAGTGGGAGGAGCTGCAGGGGCTGCCCCTTGCCAGATACAGCTGCCTTCAGCCTCCTCCAGTGGACCCCCTTCAGGGCACGAATGAGACCATCAGGTGTGATGCATCTGTGAAAGCATGTTTAAGTAATGGTAAAGAAAAAAAAAAGAGTACAGCTGTGATGAGAGAGAGTGAAAGAGAGGAGTGAGGAGAAAGAAGGAAGAAAGGAAGGAAACAAAGGAGGAAGAAAGAAGTGTGAGAAACTATCATCCAGTTACTGAAGTCAGAGAAGAAAGAAGGGGAGGAGATTCTCCTGCAGCCCCTGGAGAAGACTGTGGTGAAGTGGGTATTTCATTGCAATGCCCAGAGAAGACCACACTGGAGCAGGTATCCATGCTGTAGTGCACAGATGACCCTATCAGAGCAGGTGGGTATGCCCTAAAAGATGCTGCAGACTGTGGGAAGCCTGTGCTGCAGCACGTTCCTGGCAGGAGTTGGGGCCTGTGGAGAGAAGCCTGTGCAAGAGCAGTTTGTGAAGGACTGTAGCTGGTGAGAAGGACCCACGCTGGAGAAGGGGAAAACTGTGAGAAGGATTACAGACTGACCGCAACCTCTTGCCCCCCTGCATTGCTCTGGGCAAGGGACTAGAAGAGTTGAGATTGAAGGAATGAAGTTGATTCTGTAAAGAAGGAGAGGGTAGAAGGAAGATGCTTTTTGTTTCTCACCATCTTACTCTATTTTTAGTTAGCAATAAATTAAATTAATTTTCTCCAGATTAAATCTGTCTTGCCTGCAGTGGTGATTGGTGAGTGATTCCTTTTCTGTCTTTATCTCAACCCGTGAACTTTTCCATCTTATTTTTTCCTGTGTCCTGTTGAGGGGGGGGGGGGGGGGG
>VZTU01004391.1:0-22705 GCA_013400835.1 Zapornia atra | reverse complement strand
AGCAGCTGTGTGCGCATCTGGCCTCCAGTACAGGTCAACCAACCACACCACGGAAGCCTCAGGTAGCCCATTTCAGATCACGCAGGATCTTATACTCTGATGTGGTTCTGCTGCCAGTTGTTTGCTAGAATCCCATCATGAGAACAACAAATAGTGCTCCAGTCACTAACTGTTCACCCTTGATCTGCATGGGGGAATTCATAGCCTTAATTGTTCTCTGACAATCGCAGCAACTGGCACTCTTTCAAAGGGAATAAAACAAAATAAAGGACAAGGTTACAGCAATCCTTTCACTTTAGGTTACATTAAATGTGCTGGGCTTTAAAAAAAAAAAAAGAAAGAGCTAAGAGAAAATGAAGGTGAGACTTGCTATCTGTCTCACCAAACACAATACAAAATAGCAAAGCTTTCAGAAACAAATAGAAAAAGCATTCTGTTCTGAAACGTCCTTTATTCTTCCAAGAAAAGGATATGTTCCCATGGTTCTGACTGAAACACTGTAACAGATCCTTGTTATTCTGTTAGTTAGAAACTGCCTTCTACAGTCCTATCTAAACCAGCCAGAAATATGTTTATATCATTTGCAAGACCCATCCATCTTGTAACCGTAGTGAAACATGCCTCAGATGCAGGAACTTGGTATATGGACACCTGGGAAACCCTTACCAATTAAATTATTGAAATGAGCAGAAACGAGGGCCAAATCCCATAGTGACTATAAACGCCGTAATTCTCCTGAAGATAGGAAAGCAAGTAGAGCTATGCTGATTTATGGTAACTGAGGATCTTGCCCTCATGCTAGTAGGAGGGAACTTCAAATATAAGCAATGGATCTGATTTATGATTTTTTTTATGCACCAGCATGAATTCCAAGTAACATATAAATCAGGAGATACTCAGTGCAGGTAGGTTGTTCTTGATTCATGCACTGATGTTTTCGCAGGTGTAAAGGCAGCATAAGCGAGAAGAGAACCAGGCTCAGTACCTGATGAAACTTTGCTTGCTCTGTATCAGTAATCTCTGATTTTCAGTATGTGGACTTCTTATGAACCATGAACTAGTTCTGAAGGGTCTATCAAAGATAGCCGAGAAAGGCAAGCTGATTGCTAGTAGACCAGGAGGACATATGCTTCCACCAAAAAATGTCTAGAATCCAGAAAAATACCAGATGGTCTTTTACAAAAGTGGTTTAGAGCTCCATCCTGTTTTTTCTGAAGTCAAAGAAAGCTTTCCTAGTGACTTCAGGAGTAGCAGGGTGTGTTTCTACTTACCATACTCTTCTTGTAGCCTAGTTACTGAGACATGTATCTTTTGCTGCCTTAGCTGTTTGAACAGCCCCTTTGCTAACAAATTGATTTAAATACATCAGCTGAACCTGTGGAAAGGGCAGAGTAGTACTGAAATGTCCATGAATTTGCTCTGGCTTGGGCATGGCACAAATAGCTGGCACAGCCTCTCCAGTACCAAACCCCCAGCACCTGAGAGAGAGCTTAGTGGTGCCTGAGGAGGTGACAACAGAATTGTTTTGTGTTTATTTCAAATACACTTATTGTCTGCTCATATTTATGGCAGGGTAGATCTTGTAGCCAGAACCTATTTATTTGAGCTTCTGACTTTTGAGAAAAAGACCCTTCCTGTTGACGGTTTCTAGGGAACCAAAGTCGCATGGGTGCCAACACAAGTATATTGGCTAAGAGACTGTAGTAATGGTGACACTTAGCCATGTATCAGATGAAGAAAAGGTTGTTTTCCACCTGAATGGTGGGGGAAGAATGTTTGGAGGCTAATTTCTTTTAATGGATGGTCACAGAGCTAGGACATCTGCCAGGGGTTACTGCTGTAGACAGGCTTTGCTAGTAAATTAAGTGTGCTTGCAACTGTTTCTTGGCACTGAGGCAAACTGACAAGGAATAGTCCATGTCCAGACTGTTAACTGCTTCTCACCCTTTGAAGCAGGATGGCTGCACACAAACTGCTTATTTGGAATGGTTCCTGACCAAGCTAACTCCCAAAATGTGCCCAAGAATGTGCTTGACCCAAGGTTGGGTCAAAACCCAATCAGAGATTATTCTAACAGCTTAAGTGTACAGAGGATGAAGACACAGTGCCCAGAAATGGTACTCAGCAACTGCTTAATTTGCTCTTAAGCAGTTGGGATGGTCTACTCAGAGCTACTTAATTTCTGTTTGATAACATGAGGATAAGATTGCTTAAGTTGTCAGAGATGTGTTGTTTTCCTTGCCTTTTTTTTCTTCTTTAATAATTTTTTTCCTCCTTTCAATGTCTGTCTGGATGCCTATCTATGCGGTATATCCTAAGGACCCTGCTTGGGCGGGGGGGTTGTACCTGTTGGTCTCTCGAGGTCCCTTCCAACCCCTACAATTCTGTGATTCTGTCCTTAGTAGTCCAAAGCGCTGAGCTAGGTAATGAAAACTTGAAGCAATTGAACTGCAGTGATTTTGTTTGTTTATTCATTTTGGATGTTTGGGTTGATTTGGAGGGGGTGGGGAGAAGGGTTTTCTTAGCTGTGTAAAATGCTGCATTTTTGCTCGAGGATTAGTAAGTCTTGCTCTTGTCCTTCTGTTTTACCTTTGGCCGTGCAACATCTGCTTGATTTTTACTTTCATTCCCCTTTAGAGAGAATTGACTGAGCCTCCTTATATGGCTTTTGTCATTTGTAGAGCATGCTGGGTTTTCAGAAGGCTGCAGAACTCACAGGATTCTCTGTGCTAACATTTGCTTTCTACACCGTGGTAATTGAGTGGCAGAAGCAAAGTGGAATTGATTGATGCATATCAGAGAGAGGAGGAAATATGTTATACCCTGACTGCCATTCAGTTTGGGGAGAAACCAAAAATTCTGAAATTGAATTCTGTTTGCAATAGAGGAAGCGAGGCCTTTAAAATAGTTCCTCTGAAGTATCTGATTGAATTAACTACCTAAATGCAGAGATCAGCGACGGGCAACACGCAGTTCGATATGAATTAAGGTGAAGCCGTTTATTGAGCGAAGTCGCACAGATTATGTACATTTGTTACTGCAGACGTGGCAAGCTAAACAACGGCTAGTTGGTTACACACACTGTTCACACCAAACTGATTGGTTAGTGATTATAACGGGTTCTGATAAGCATATCTTATCGCTAAACATTGTTAGTTTACTTTTGATGTCTACAAGTATCTGCACACCTGCTGAGTCTACCATTTATTATGGATGGTTCTTGACATGTTTACTTACTCCCAAATACTTTCCCAAAACTCCTTCTTGGTTTAGGACAGTCTGTACCCCTGTCTTCAAGGCAGCCATGTTTTGAGAACGTGATTACCAAAAACCTCTCAGCATGAGTAACTTTCCTATTTCAGGGGAATGTGAGGATACTGTCAGGGCCTATGTCTTCTGTGAGGAGAGTCAGGCTGCTGGCAGGCCCGCTGCCTTCCCCGACACCTAAATGTCAGTAAAATCATAGAATCATAGGGGTTGGAAGGGACCTCAAGAGATCATCAGGTCCAACCCCCCTGCCAAAGCAGGCTCCCTAGCTCATATTGCACAGATAGGCGTCCAGACGGGTCTTGAATATCTCCAGAGAAGGAGACTCCCACCCCCCTGGGCAGCCTGTGCCAGGGCTCTGTCACCCTCACTGGGAAAAAGTTCTTCCGCATGTTGGTGCGGAACTTCCTATGCTCCAACTTGCAGCCATTGCCCCTTGTCCTGTCCCCACAGACCTCTGAAAAGGGGCTGGCCATATCCCCCTGCATCCCATATTTAAGATATTTGTAAACATTAATAAGGTCTCCCCTTAAGTCTTTTTTTCTCTAGGCTGAACAGTCCCAGCTCACTCAGCCTTTCCTCATACAGGAGATGCTCCAGGCCCTTAATAGAATTACCCTGTGATCCAGACCGCCAATATTTGAAAGTATTTGTGCAACTAATGGCTGTAAAAGGGTGTGGGAAAGATTGGGTGACTGCGCCATCACCTGAATTGCCCTGTTTTATTACCACTCAAAACATTCTGCGTGGCAAAGACAAATGCCTCATCAAACCTGAATAAGCCCCAGCGCGCTGTCTCCCAAGGCTTTGAGCAGGAGTGTGTGGTTGGCTCTCAGCTTCCCTACGGGGAGCTCACATAATGCATTGTGTTTGCGATCGCAGGCGCTGCTCAGGCGGTATGGTTGCGCAGAGCAGATGCAGACCGTTTAACATCGCCGAGCGGGTCACCAGTGAGCCGCGCTTAGCGCAACTGTTGCATATGCTGTGCAATGCTATCTCCGTCTGATTGTTGTTTTCCCAGTTAGCTCTGCTGTTTATACTTACAGTATAGTTTGCCTCAGATTTCCTGGTGCGGAAAATTAATAATAGCTCTTCATAAAACGGAGTAATTAGTGTAATGAGCTGGTGTCTGGTACATGCATTTTTCTCCTGCGAAAGCCTAAAAGTCTAAATAAACATCTAAGCAACTGTACTGCTTAATAAAATAGCAGGCTTTCTTAACTAAGAGGTTGTGTTTTTAAAGATTTTTAGAGTATTTTAATGAGTGTAGCCTTCAAGATAATGACCAAAAACATTTCCAGAGATAATTTTGTGTTATTTAGTAAAGGAGTCAGTCTACCACTCTAGTCTCCTACTCTGAACTGCATATCTGAAAATGCTGACATAGAAGATGCTAGCACACTCTTATTTTAGTTGTTACTAACATTATCCTCTTCCTAAAGCCAAAATACAGCGCTATACCAGCTACTAGAAATAAAAATTAACTCTATTCCAGCTGAAACCAGGACAGTATCTACCCCTTATTCTGTACCATTGATGTCATGACCAGGCCCTATACTTCCCAATACGTTCCAGTCAATCACTATCATTTTTTCCTGTCTTTAGAATGTACACACAGACATCACTCCCTTAGTCTATGGAACATCCCTCTAAAATGTCCACTGAGTTCCTTTTGTCCATGACTTTGGGCTCTATCTGTCAGAACAGTCTCTCAGGGCAGGGGAAATGTGATGTTGAACTGTTGCATGCTGTACCCAGAGCTCGTAGCTGATGGATCTGGCGTGGCCCATGCCCACATTCTGCATGTTGCATACATCAATCTTGAGGATCAAATCCCCTTGAGGTACACATTGAACTGTCCCATCTTTCTGCATACCTGCCAAGTACACTCAAGTTTTTGAGCAAGAGAAATCCCTCAGCTGGTTTTGCTTTTGCCTGAGGCAGAAATATCCCAAACTTTCTTCCCTAACATATTCATGTGCATTATGGGGACTTTATCCCTTTCTACCGTATGTAAAAGGTTTGAGTGGGCCAGCTGGATTGGTAGACACCCTAGTGTTAACTAACCAGGTGGCCTTTGCTAAATGTATATTCCAGTGTTTGGAGGTCCCACCACCCATTGCTGTCAGCATAGTCTTTAAGCAGCCTATTGTATCAGTTGATTTTTCTAGAGGCTGTTGCATGACATGGGATGCGATACACCCACTCAATGCCCAGGTGGTTCTTTAGCCTGGGTGTCTATAAGGTTGTCTCAGAAATGAGTCTCATTGTCTGAATCAATTCTTTCTGAGGTGCCAGAAAGGCAGGACTTGCTTTGCAAGGCCCAGGATGGTGTTCTGTGTGGCGGTATGGGGCATGGGATATGTCTCCAGACACCCAGTCGATGGTTGCTTCCACCATCGTAAGCACATAGCACTTGCCTGGGTGGGTTGTGGGAATGTGACCTAATCAATCAGATAGGCCTCCCCATATTTATATTTCAGCCACCACCCTCCATACCAGAGGGGCTTTACCCACTTGGCTCACTTCATCACAGCTCATGTTTCACATTCATGGATGACCTTTGCAATAGCATCCATGGTTAATTCCACCCTTCAAGACCATCTATATGTGGCATCTCTTCCTTGATGGCCTGAGGTGTCATGGGCCCATCTAGCTATAAATGATTCACCCTTATCTTGCCAGTCTAGATCGACCTGAGCCACTTCAATCTGAGCAGCCCGATCCACCTGCTGATTGTTCACGTTCGTCAGTGGCCTAGTTATTGGGTATGTGGGCATCGACATGACATACTTTTACAACCAGCTTCTCCAGCTGGGCAGCAATATCTTGCCATAATTCGTCACCCCAGATGGTCTTACCTCCACGCTGCCAGTTGTTCTAATCAGATCTGTCATCATCTCACCCCTTTGTGTCTTATAGTGGGGGAGAAAAAGGACTGTTGTGGTTTAACCTCAGGTGGTAACTAAGCACAATGCAACATCTCTCTCAGCCCTTTACTCCCATCCAAGGGGATGGAGAGGAGGATGGGGAAAAACCTTGTGAGTTGAGATTAAGACAGTTTAATAGGATAATAAAGGAAGATAACAAAAATAATAAGCGATGCACAAATGCAATTACTGCATGCAGAAGGAAGCACGTCCTCCCCTCTGTGATGTCCAGTTTGCTTCCAAGCATCAATCCTGGCTGCTTGTACCCAGAGCATGATGCTCTGTGGTCAGGAATATCCCCTTGGCCAGCCTTGGTCAGTGTCGTGGTTCAGCGCCAGGCAGCAGCTGAGCACCCTGCACTGCTCACTCACCCCTTCCCCAGGGGAGAGACAGACAGAGCCCTGCAGGTTGGGGTAAGTACAGTTACAGACACACTGACACGGTGCCGCTAGAGAGGACCAACAACCGAGCCTGTGGCAGAATTCACATGAAGACATGGTGGTAACACTGAGCACTTTACCAACCCAAAAAGGTGATAACACAGAGCAAGGACTGACATGATGATTCACCCAATGCCCAACCACACTGACTGTCCCAGAACCATGCGGTCCCACCCCTCCCCAGCCAGCCCTTTTAGCAGGGGTGTGATGTCACCTGGTGTGGAAAACAGCCCCGGCCAATTCAGTTCACCTGTCCTGGCTGCTTGGGGAAGTTTACTCCATCCTGGCCAGAACCAGGACAGCGAGCTGTCCTCGCTGTTCTCTCCCAGCTTCTTGTGCTGGTGGCAGGGTGTGGGAAGCTGAAAAGACCTTGACAGCCATCGGTGTGTTATCAACATCATTCTCATATTAAATCAAAACACAGCACTACACCAGCTGCTAGAAAGAAAAACTAACTCTATCTCAGCTGAAACCAGGACACCAGCACAACCACAGAAATTGTGAACTCCTCTCATTTGGTCACTACTAATCAGAATGAACTATCTCAGTTTTCGTAGTTTTCTATCAGAAAATTAGATGTCATGTCAACAAATCAGTTTTTGTCTCTCATGTTGCTGTTGCCAGCCACATTGCTTCTTTTTGTGAAAACACCTATATTATGGTGTTTTCTCATGATCTGGTGTTTTAAACCCAGAGGAGACCATGGCCAGAGTGACAACTGCAGAAGACCCCAGTGCTTTGTACATCTCCTCTCAAGCCATCACATTCACCCCAGGACCTCATTTTGCACAAAACAGAGCATCATCGTGTGGCTGCAGGCGACATTCAATTAGATCAGCTGCAGGTTTGTGCTGAAGTCTGAGCGTTCACTCTCTTGGGACTTTAAATCAAACCCTTTCTATTGCTCAGAGGACAAATGCTGTGTAACTTGCTGGTGGCGTCACCCTCTCAGTCCTTCCTGTCCTATTGTTTGCTTGGGGTTCAGTGGTGCCTTTCAATGTAGCAAGTGACAGTGGCCAAGGAGCCTGTGTGCTATGAAGGGTTTGGGGCACATTTTCCTCACTCCTTTGAGGGAAGTAATCTTTCACAGATACATCATGTTTGCTGGATCCTGTGGACATGAACAAAATCAATCTAATTCCACTGAAGGACAGAGGGTGCAAGAGGGAGCTATAGCCCTTCTCACCCAACTCTTAATTCTCCTGCTCATGTGTGAGGAAACAGGGTCTTTGTTTTCTTCCCTTCTCTGAAGTCCATTGGAACTTGAGAGCGATGCCTTCTTCAGACCACTGTCTCGCTTCTGTTCTGAAGTCACAAGATCACTGTTCCTAATTATAACACATTACTAGATTTGATATACATCTTATCCTTTGGGAACTCATTTGAAATGACTGTACACTTACCACAGAAAGCTCATTTTCTGGAGCAGTAAGATTTATAGTTTGTTCCAATCAAGTATGAATTCGCTGTTAATCCCTGTGTGGACATTCCTCTTGCAAGTAATTTTTAATTATTACCATGTGTGGCTTCCTCCATCACAGTTTATGTCACTTTTCCTCCTCTCCTTGCCGTGTAGTTTTAGATTTAGGATGGGATTCGTTGTAGGAGTAAGCTGTGACAGCTCTATTGATTTCACCGAAGCCGCATCCAGCTGTGAATTTGAATGCTATCTTTTGTGGGAATGACTTGAAGTTGAAATGAAATGTGCAAGGCGTCCATGATTGTGTACTCTCTTTGTAAGGAAGGGATGAGCATTAAGAAATTTTGGCTCTCACAGAACTGCAGCAAAGCTATAAAACAGCAAAAAGCTGTATTTTGCCATCAGGCTTTTTGTAACGAAGCTTCTTTTTGAAAGCGGTCATGTTTTGTTTAAGAGCAGATCCTAGATTAAAGTTTGGAGAAAACATAAATGCCTGTGAACTAGCCCCGGTGTTCCAGGTTTGTGTACAAAGCCTCCTTTGATTCAAATGGTAGGTAATTAGATGCTCGTAGCTGGGGCTGAATTTGGCTCATTATAAATCCGAAAGAAGCATCAGGCCAAACCTTTTTTGTCCTTGTTTAGTTCTTATTCAGGTCTAACAAGAGCCAGAGGTGTCTTAAGTAATATAAGGCATCCCTGTACGCTGTACTGCACTGTCAGTGCTGCCACTCTCTGTTGCTGGATGTGTTTTTAATGGGAAAGGAACTGGCATGTGCTAAAATACTTACCGATCACAAATTCTATGCACAGGCAATGAATGTTGGCCCCACTGCTACATGACATCTCTACCAAAAACTCAGTAACTGTACGAAGTCTTTACATTTTGAGGGGAAAAGAGATCCTCTCTATAGTTTGAAGTGGGAGGGCTGATGTCATGGAACACATCTGTGCGCTGTAGCTTTGTTTAGTGTTTTTAAACTTTAAAAACTTCAGTGTAAATTCCAACTTCCTGTTTTGGCTGTGGTAGCAGAGAGATAAACTCTAGACTCTTTCATTTAAATACTTAAAATTGTGTTTGGCTGTTTATTGATTTCAAAGCAGTGGACAAACAATAACCAATTTGCTTATATATTTCTGGAAATTAACTGATTCATGTTGAATTCCCAGAAAAATATGTGATATTGCCAGGCCTAGAAGTATCTGATGACTTCCTGATATATTTTACAGTGATGCCTGCAGGCTCTGTCCCAGATCCCATGTTATTCTTCTGGGATGTTGGGAAGATCTTACTTCAAAAGACAGCTGAAAAAGAAGATGAACTGAAAAAAGCATTTCAGATGCTTGATGTTGGTCAGACCCTGGCAGTCACAAAGGGTGAATTCAGGAGAGTGATTGAAACCTCTCTCCCGTCTAACAGAAGCTGAGTTTGATGCTGTGCTGGCAGAGGTATGCTACATCATTGCTGATTATAATCATTTAGAGGCTGGTCCTACTTATGTCAAGAGCTAAATTTCAGCAGGAGCAGGTTCCAGACCATTATCAAAAAGATGCTAGATATGGTGTGGTGGTTTGACCCTGGCTGGAGGTCAAATGCCCACCAAAGCCACTCACTCACTCCCAGAGGAAAAAGAGACAGAGCCTCCATGGGCTGGGATAAGGAGAGCTTACTGGCAAAATCACCGTGAAAGTAGAACAGTAACAGCCAATTATGCTCACACCCAGTAATAATACAGAGTACCTTACTGACCCAATGATCAGAGTGCTGCCCAATGCAAGGACAGACTGAACAACCAGACACCCCAGCTGCACTCAGACTGTCCTGGAGGCACCAAGCCTGTACCTCTCCACAACCAGCCCCTTTTATGGGGAAGTGATGTCAGGTGACATGGAAACAGCCCAGGATGACTCAGCTCACCTGTGCTGGCTGCTTGGGGAGGTTGATTCTGACTTGGCCAGAATCAGGACATTAGGTCAAAACTTTCTGTGAGTAGTTCAAGTGAAAGTCATAGAAAACTTGACAAAGTAATGTGAGCTTAATTTGACAATTGGTATATTCATATGAGGACTTTGTCTCCGTGGTATGTCTCAGTATTTGAGAGATTATGTGGGCTTTTTAATTATTTTTTTTTAAAGGAGCTCACAGCTTAAATTCATATACATGTGTTGTTATGAATATGGATAGCTTAGGTTGTGAACTCTGAGTCAGAGACCAGCTGCTTTTTGTCTGGATGGAGAGTTTCTCAGCTCGCTTTTGGTGTTTGCTGCTTTATAACCATCATCAGGTTGGACCTGAAGGAACACTGGGTGTCTAAATGGCATTGTGACTGACGCTTATGAAAAATAAGGGAGAATTCTGATGCACAATATGCAGAGCATTATCGTAGACTTAGATTTCTGTGCTAAAAGTGTAGGTGGCTAAGGTTTATCTGTTTTTTTTCCTAATGTACTTGACTCTTGTTTGTTAATTTAATTTGGGTGAATTGATGTATTGCATTTGCATTTTAAACTAACTAGTCTGTAATGGATTAAGCCCATTACAGCTAGGATTGATGTTAAATTATTTGCTAATACTAAGTTGTCATTAGGGGGACACATATACACATGAAACACGTTAACTACTCTTTTGGAACTAGAGAAGGATGCATCAGTGAGGCTGATGAGAATGAATATACTTTCATGCATACATGTGAAAGAAACATCATAGGGCTAGAGAGTTGAGAATCCTTTATCTCACACAATGGAAAGATTTGGAGGTTGTAATTTTTTTTTTTGTTGGGGGATTTACCAGATATTAAATGAATGCTCTGCTTAATTCTAGACGAGCTGCTGCAAAGTGGTAAAGCATAATACACAAAACAAACGCAAGATAAATTTATTTTTGCCACTTAAGAAAAGAATGAGCAATGCAAAGAAATAACTTTAAAGTGCCTGATGTGACTATGGGACTTCTTTGGGTACTTATCCATGTGTATCGAAACACAGATCCCCAACGCTGGCAAAGTTACTGTGCCGTATCGCGGCTTCCTGCCCAAGCTCACTGAAATCGCCAGAAGTACCAGTGTGCTCAAAAAGTGGGTGTTCCATATGATGCAGTCACATTGCTTCTAAATTGTAGTCATGAATCACTTGTGAGTTGTCTAGCTCTCACGGCGGAATCTAGCTGCTAATGTGAGCGTCTAGTGAGATAGACACATGAGATGATTATTTTTTTTTTTCCCCCTAAAACCCACTTTTTCTGTATGTGCAATTGGAGTTGTTGCTGTAGGAATGTTGCTTGATTGCCACAGGGAAGGGAATAGTCTGCTGAGCCACTGGTCTGCTACTGAAAAATATGAATGTTTAAGGCTACTCCATCTGTTTAATAAATTAACAATGGAAGTTGCTGTGTATGAAAGAAATCATAGCTGATTCAGTTAATAGGGATTTGAAAACATGCCTCTCAGCTTTGACATGTCTTTAGGTGAAACAGAAGCTAAACCAAGGGACCCAGTACCAGGAAAGTTTTAATGTTTCAGGATTCAATCCTTTAGGAGTAAATAACTTGCATTCGTCTTCAGTTCTGGTGCAAATGATTTTTCAGTAATAAAGCTGAGTTCACTCCAGGTACGTGTGAACTGGGATTAAGTTAGGATCTCACCTTCAATGAAGCAAAATGGAAAGTAAACCCACATTCTACTTCAAAACAGGAATTTAAAAACTCCCAAACTTGTGCTATCACAGTAGCTTTCTTAGTAGAGCGCTAAATATTTTGCAGTACACCTCCCTCTGGCCCCTGTCCCCTCCCTCCCCCCCTCAGGAAATATAAAGGATGAAATACTGCAGGGGGATCTGCAGGGAAAATCCTTTTCCTTCAGTTTGTCCTCTGGGTTTGTATGATCTGGCCTTCAATAAAGGCTTGCCTCAAAAATATTCTGTAAATTCCAGTCCAACTTTGTTCCCAGCAATTGCAAAGCTAAGGAAACTCTCATACAAAGAGAGAGTGAAGGAGTGTAATACTGAGGATACAAAAATGGGATTAGGACTTTGAAAGGAGGCAGGAGGAAGAAGAGGAGCAGCAAAAGAAAAGGAGAAAAAGGGAGGGACCTAAGCCACTTTCTCCCAGAGAGACAGGGGAGCTTAAAAAATTCTAATTAATTAGTGAAAACTAATTAAATAACAAATGAGGGATCTCTCCTGGAATAAAAGGTTAATCTTTTCTTTATTACACGCAATATAATAAAATGGGAAAGCTTTTTGTACACTCGGGATTGGATTTTCTTCCAGCATTCAAGGAGAAGATATATATATATATATGTATATGTATATATATATAAACGATGTTGCCCGTGATTTCCTTTCGAACTCACTAAACTGTGGAAAGCAAGGGTCAGGCTTAGGCGGTCCTGTCTTTGGGCCAGCTAGCTCGTTAAGAGAGCTTCTCCGAGCCTGCCCGCGAAGTACCGAGGCACAGCTCCCCGTGTTGGCGGGAGGCACCGGGCACGGCTCCAGGTAGCATCGCCGCTGGAGGGCAGCGCGGGTGCTCTTTTTCCAGGAATTCTGCTGGAAGTCCTTTAGATCTATATTTATAGATATAAAGCGCCTATCACCGTATTGATAAACATTCTTTGGACCTACCCCCTTAAAAACTCAGCCCACCCCTCCCTGAATTTGGAGGCTGGAATGAGGGCAGAGCTTGGCGTCTAGGGCTTTGTCCCCCAGATACGGATATGAATAGAGCCGTGCAAGGCTCTGCAGAAGCTGAGTCCAGAGAAGGATGTGGGGAGAGTGGAGTTTGGCACCTGCAGAGCCCACTGGTGAAAGTAAACCTGTCTGGTCGCTGACTCTGAAAATGACCCGCTGCGGGTGCTTGGTGCAACGGGATGAGGAGGCAAAAGCAAGGCAATGTAATTTGAAAAGATTTTTTTAAAGTTACTGGTGACAAATGGATCACAGGTTTCTGCTGGGGGGGAAGAGGGGAGGAGGACACAAGCTTCTGTTCTCTGAAGAGCACTTGGTGGGAGCAGAGAAGAGAGGAGAAGTGGCATTGTCGCTTTCAGACCTCGGGACTCCCAAATGCTCTGTCATCCTAAGGGCCAGACCAAGCCGCTGATATCCCTTTGTGTCCCTTGTGGCAGCCAAAAAAAAAAAAAAATCCTCCAAGAAAAACTATTTCACACTATCAATCATCACGCTTGTGATAGAGGAGCAGCTGTCACATCTCTGTTCTGCGCCGGGATCCAGATTTGTGGTAGGATTTTCTCCAAGAGCAGTGCAGAGCTGTGAAGAACAGCCGCAACAAAAGCAGGATCGAGCAGTTGTAGTTGTTCACATGCGAAAACAAAACTCTCCCATTGATGGCCCTGCAATTGTCTTCAGTGGTACCATGATGCACTGGTGGTTTATGATCAACTTCTCTATATATTTATTTTCAGGCTGGACAGCCACAGTCGCCAAATGATGACATTAAGTCAGCTGGAAACCCTGCTCAAGGAGAAAGTATGTTGACCAGGGTGATAACAGAAACTGCAGAAACTAATTCCAGATAAGTAGACGTTGCTTTTGATGTACTGGTATCAATTCAGTAGCATGTTTAAAAGGATGTGGCCCTGTTGTTGTATCCTGGAGATCTGGTCATGCTTGTATGCTTGGGGGTTTTGTTGTTGGTTTTGAGAGGGTTTTTTTCCTATGCTAAAGTACTAAGTAGCATTTTAAAAGCCTCTCCCACACTGTGAAACCCCTTTTAGCACCAAAAACCTAAGCACTTTTCTCTTTCAAGCAGTTTTGCAACAAATCTCTAGTGTAGGACTGGCACAGTCCCACAGTGATTTTATGTCTTAGTTACTAGATGCTTGTGGCTTGAGTAACAATGCTTGAATTATTTAAGAAATGGGTTTCTCCATGGCAGTACAATTTCTGTAATTGCATAGCCCTTTGCAAGACTGGTGTAAAACATTCTGTCATATCAGAAGAGTGACATCTTAGGCATTTTGTATTCTTTTTACCCAGAAGTATACAGCCACCTGAGAGCTCAGTCTACTTAAACCTGAACACAAATTTGAATGGCACAAAACTATTCTCTTTTTTTTAAAATTTATTTTTAAATTGAGGTGGTGTTGATGTGACTACAGGAAAGCTAGATCTTTGTTACTTCATTTTCACACAAACTGAGCCATGAAAATCTGTTTATCAACATCATGATATTTTATTATACTTGGGCATTTGCGAGCTAACCTAATGTCACATAGCACGTGTAATAATACTTGTTATTTACAAAGACACAAAAGAGTATTCCATGCCTTCTAGAGCACCGTGTGACCGTCTGTTGGCTCTACCCTAAGACTGTTCATAGAAGAAGAAATACATTAAACATAACCTGATGTAAATTCCAAGGAAAATCCAACCTCCTGCTGTGCTTGGCATGGGCTTGGCCTGTAATTTGGGAAGGGGAAATAAAGTCTTTCTGATTTCACAGCTGTTATTGCACCTCAGGGCTGCAGTAGTATTAGCAACCCATTTGCTTCTCTTCCACTGAGTAGGACATCTGAATATATCCTCACTCTAGTCTGAATAAAATATGAACATATCGCAAGGCTGTTAGGACAGATTGTATCCAAGACAATCTTTTCTCGCTGTAGAAAAGCCTATCAATCATAACTTGGTATAGTTGTTATTAATGTCATAGCTTTTATTCATTTGGCTATATGCAGCTAACTGAAGAGTAACGTTTACGTTTTTGTGTTAAGCATTTCCTATCACAAAAGAATCTGCTGAAGTATCTTCTTATTATAGAATTTATGAATTGAAAATAGCCTCCAAAGTCCTAATTAGAGGTCTGGTATATTTAATTTACAAGGCTCTGTGTTATTTTTTTTTCCACAGCATTGTGAAATGGAGCCGCTACATATATTTTAGTATATTAACAGAAAACATCATTAACTTAAGGCAAGGTTACTGATATGTATATATCCCAGGAACAATTATGTTAAATAAGTACTGCAAGATATATAAATACGTGCAGTACACAGATAACTATTCAGATACAACTTAAGAGTTTGTATACTCTTATAAATATTTGTCTGCAACCTATCACAGTGGTTATTCCCAAGCCAAGCTTTATTCTGCTTCTGTCTGGATGCACATCATCAGTCAAGGATACACCTAGATTGATAACTCTGATTGGGTTTTGAATGTGTATGTGCATGTTAAAAAGCCAAAACCAAACCAACAAACAAAAACACAAAAGGAAAAGTTCCTAATGTCCTCAGTAATAGTAGTTTTCTCCTTGCATAGGCAGAAAGACACATTTGGAACACCTACCACATGTACCTCTATTTAGACATCATAACTAGCATAACAGCCAAGATTAAGAAAAGCAGTGGGTGGTTCAGAGTACCTTCTAGTCAGTGAAAAGACATAGGGTAACCAAAACCTGACATGAAGCCTTGGATTTCTCATCACTGTCCTGCAGTAAAAAACTCTAGGCATGCTGACATTCACTTAATGAAATGATCCAGGGCTCGTGTCGTTCTTAGATTAGGTAGCAGAGTAGCTTATCTAAGCTCAAGATTTTGAGTGTTTCAAATGCCAAGGCAAAACTTTATTTTTGACTATAGGTGTCCTTGCAGCATTTCTAGTCAAATTTAATAAAATGTTACCTCTGGAGGCCAAAGTCTTGAGAACAGCAAGTTTAAAGAAAAACACCCCAAACTGATCAAGAAAGAAAAGTTACAATAAACTGTAGGAAAGCGGCCACAGTGTGTAGGATCTCCAGTGCTGCCTCCTAAGTGAAGAACTTAGCCCAGGAAGGAGGGTCAAATGCTGAACAGATGTGTGTCTGGTGCATGAAAGAGCTCTTTGCTCTCCTCTACTGACTCAGTGAGTGTTCAAGGAAGTAAGGCAGCAATACAGTTTGGACAGTTACACACTTCTTTCTGTGCCACATGTGAAAGAACCAAACTTTCATACTGCTCCAGAAGTCTAGACCTTTCTTTTCCATGCTCCTGGCTGGCTGATTCCCTGGCTGTGCACTGCTCTCCTGGCACAGTAAATACATGTTCAATAAGGGCAGCTTGTCTTTTAAGCACCCAAATCTGCCTTCTTTTTCTTTATGGAGTGAATTTCACTGACTTGACTGCTTAGATTCCAAAAATAGGGACAGGGTTTGTTCCCCAGTAATACCCGCAAAAGGACACGGCACTGTAGCAAGGAGCCTCAGTGACACAGTGTTCCTGGATGTTAAAGAATAAAACTTGGTTTGAGAAGAGCTTGCAACCTGAAGCCTTTTTTTTAATGACAGCAGAAGGGGTTCCCTGGAATGAGTCAGCTTTAAGAAAGGAATCCAGCAATTATGAAAAAGGAAGAATTAAATCTCAATTTGTCAGAGTGCAAAGACGGCCCCGTAGTACACTTGCGCATCCATTTCATGAGGAGGCCTTTCACTCATAGTTGGCTGATGGGAATATTGTATTACCTAAGTTCAGACCCCAACTGTTTCTCTTTAAAGATTACTGAAATACTGGGATTGATTCACATTTACAATAATTTACATTGATTCACATTTACTCTTCATGTAAATAGGACTGAAAATTGATTTATTTTGTGTAGTTATTGCACAAATTTCAAGGCCTCTAAAAATTGCTAATAGGTTGTAAAGGACTATCAATATGAACAAGCATCAGGCCCATATATTTTCCTCCTCACTCCCTCCCTCCCCCTTATCTCCCCTCCCCCATTAATTTTTGATTTTATGTTTATGAGGATCTGAAAATAGTCTAATTCTTTTCTATCTGGTTTGGGCCTATCTTTACCAGCTGGTAAATAGGAAATGTTCACTGTAGGAAGCCAATACTCTGCAGAGTGTAAACAGATGGAATCAATATAAAGTGACAAGTTAGACTATGCTACTGAGAATACAGAGCCAAAACTAAGAGCATAACAGTCACGATACTTATTTTGTTCCAATTCATTTGGTACTGAATAGCACTTCATATATGCACAGCTGTGTCCTTCCGTTTTTTACTTTCTTTCTTCTGGTTTGATGATGACAATTTCAAAGAAAAACTTTAATTAAAGATTTTACACAAAATGGCCCAAAGTAGAATATAGGGAAAATGAGCACTGATGTGTTTATAGCAAGAGAAGAATATTTTTCAGGCATTTATTTTCTTTCTTTATTTTTTAACAAAACAAACAAAATCTGATGTGTTTATGTCTTTGCGTGTAATATTCTAGATTGATAGATCTTTGAAGATTGAAATCTTCCATTTGGTGATAAGGTATAGAACTGTAACTCTAAAAGCTTCCCCATCATCCCCTTTCTTCCCCACAGTGTCTGTTAAAACAGGGTTCCATGGAGGGCAGGAAATCTAAGGGTGCATCTGTGCTTGGGTGTACTGGATGAAGGGAAGGGGACAGTCAAACAAGGAGACAGCTACAGACTGCTGTCAGACTGTCCTTAGGCAGACTGGAAGCACAGCTACCAAGGATCTTCTTTTTCCTGCCTTGGCCACTAGCTTGCCTCATGTGCACCTCCTTTACTCTCGAGAAGCGTGTTTTGGAGACCATGGATCTGATGCACGGTCCCTTCAGGGGCAGTTAGCGAAGTGGTAAGCTTCCAAGCTGTCCTGTGTTGCAGGGTTTGCCTTGAAAGCACATCTGAGCTCTAGTCCTTTTGCCAGAGAGAGTGCCAGGTGTTGCAGTATGGGTTTTTCTTTATTAATTTATGCATTTTTGACACATTTTCACAAAAATGGAAGAAGGCGGCATGTTTTACCACTCTGTCCCCAACTTATTCCTTACAGCATATTTCTTAATGCTGCCATTAAAATTTTGCTATTTTTGCATTCTTGGCAAATAATTACCCCAGATTTCCCATATGTTGTTTATTAGGGTGACTGTGCAGCTCTAATGAGGGGCAGCAACCACAAGTTTGAACACAGATTTTGCTTCTGATCCTCGTGTCAAGGCCGAGCAGCTTTTGTTTCCTGCAGAAGAAACACTGGGTCTGTCCAAGTCCCCTCCATGCATGTTGCCCTGGATAGACACACCATCATAGCGCATCTGTGCAGAACTTCTCTGCTTCCCCATCCAGCCTGTTGCCTTCTCTGCAGAGCACAATTCCTCTCCTCGCTAGAATGCTAGGGGCCCATATGTCCCAGGGATTTCCTAAAACCTCTCTCACCCAACACCAGAAAGATGGTCTATGTTATGGCGAGCAGAATTTAGGAGTTTGTGCTAATGGGAATGAATGAATGAAAGCCCCTTCGCAGATCTCCTTCCCACCCTTGCCAAATAACTCTGAGCCACCAAGCAAGTTCCATAAAGGCTGGGAGAGGGAAGCAATGTGTGACGCAGGTGGCAACTTAGATCCATGGGAGAGACAGTTGCTGAGGAAAACACTTTGATATACAGTGATTGGCAATACTTGTGTGGGTAGCAAAATGAGTTTCAGTGATTTGTGGCAGGAAATTTTCTCACAGTGAGCTGCACCCTGCATAAGGCAGTGCCTGGAAGTTCCGCCTGTTGCAGTGTCTGTGGTGGATGTGTTTTCAATGGATATCCTTTGTGCTTCTGAAGTATAAGAAAATATTTAAAATATTAATTGTCCTCCCTCTTCCCAAGGGATCCCCAAGTGCTTCACATGCATAAATGCTGCCGAAACGCAGTCGCTGCTGGGGCGGGGAGAAGCAGCCAGCTGGCATGTGTCAGTGACAACAGAGCGCCTTATGCCAAAGACACTATGGCAAGGCCTTGCGCTTGCTAGAAGTGCTGTGATATCACCAATACTCCGGAGAACAAACAGGAACATTGCTTCCAGTGTCTCTGCTGAAAGGTTCTGATAGCATAAACTGGTTGGTTTGTAGCTTATCTAACCTGTAAGGACAAATGGTCGTATCAAGCTGGCGGAAAAATGTATCACTGGTGCCAGGCACTGCACTATCCAAACCTTCACCTCTCTCACTAAACAAAGCATTTCATTTAAGTCTGATTGCAGGGAGATAGGAACCAAGATTGCTGCATTTCTTTCTCCATGGCAAGCTTGGAGTTGTGGTGGAAATATTTCGGTGGCCGTGTCAAGAAAGAGAAATCCTAGGCTATGCTGCTGAAGTCCAACCCTTTCTTTGAATTTTAATTTCCATTGTTGTTTTATATATAACTCTATAGGAAAGGACTTCTTTAGTGAATAAGCCTCTTTATGTCTTTAGACAGATAAAAAACTTCCACCTTTTTTTGCCATGCAGAGTTGCCAAGGAATAGTGAAATGTGCCTGATTCATAGCTACTTTCTTATGGCAACCTTTGCTTACATCAGTGGATGGTTATAGTCACCCATAGGCCTATTTGCTCTGCATAATTCTCTGTGGTGAGAGTATGGGGCTTGGAGTCTTGACTCTTTTAGTTAAATCAAACAAAATACGAAATCTTGGTTGCATTGGAGAACCAGCTTTACCATGATCAGGATTTCCTCCAAGGACTTTCCTTCTTACTTCTGGTAGCAGTGCAGAGCACGTGCAACTGAGCTGAATTTAGATCTGTCTCAAGCAGACGTGTTTGAATCAGTGAGTAAGGAGCAGTGGCAGAATCTTTATTATTGCTGCTATTATGTGAGCCAGAAAGAACACAGCCTGACTCTCAATTCCCTGGTTGCATTTGCAGACACAGCAGTTAAGAAGAGTGATATTTTAAAACAAGGTTTTATACTTGTAAGCTGAGCAAATTCAACACAGAACAGAGTCACCATGGAAGCCTTCAGTGCTACTTTTATTGTTAGTTTTTGGTTTGTAAGCTTACTTCAAGGTCCAGGTTACTGAGATATTTAACAGACTTGGAGAAGAAAATTGCAATTGCTTAAATGCTAATATGGAAACATAGAATTATAGAATGGGTTCGGTTGTAAAAGACCTTCAAGATTATATTGATCAGCTTGTTCCATATATCCCTGTATATATGTATATCTTTTCTTTCAACCTCTAAATCTTACTGATTTTAGTAATTTTTGAAGTGAAATGGAAAAAAAAATAAAGAATGCTTTGGTATATGTAGAACAAATAATTAATCGATATTCTGAAGTTCACAGATACTTATGAAATGTATACCTACCCTGATCTTTGATATTTGATTTCCAGCAAATCTCTAGGTTTCAGTCATTGAAGGAAGTTCATCTTCTGCCTACTGTTTAAAATATATGAATTGTATCTGAAATATGTTGTTTTGACTAAAAGAGTTTTGAAGTTTACTGGTGCTATTTGAAGAAGAAATTGTCTTGGACATTGAGTAAATGCAAAATATTTATTTCTCAGGGAGCATTATTGTAACATTTCCTACTGTGCCAAGGGAAGATTGTCCTGTACTACCAAAATAGGTATAAAATGGCATTTTTTATTATATGTTAGCAAAGCTTTCCAGTTCTTGCATTTGTGTCAGTTGTGTCAGCATTGGTTTCTTGTTCATTGAAATCACCTGCAATTTCTAGGTTGCAAAGAATGTGAAAAACATTATCAGGTGCTGCAGACTTTTTGACTACAGCCATACAGGACGGATACAGGGGCAGGCACTGCGGCACATTCTTGAGATCACTTGTTTTAGGATGAAGGACTCAGAGTTTGAAAAGTAAGTAAAGAAGCAGCCATACTTTTTCTGTGAGAGTAATAACAACAAGAAGTGATGGGGCCTTTGTGATCTTCTGAATGACAGTGGCTGGGGGCTGCTTACAGCAAACTAATTTGCCAGTTTATCTTCTGTATGCAAGTTGCAGCCTTCAGCCTTTCCCTGACTAAATGGATGCAGTAGTATGCAAGTATAAATATGTTGGTAATTCATTCCACAGGGATGAATCCTGCATCAGGATTAATCACAATCAGTTTGATTTTCAGGATGAGGTTAAGATACTAGAGGGACAACGTAGGATGTCCGTTGCCTGCTGTCTTAAAGAGTGACATTGGGGGTTAACTTCAGGTCCAGGACAGGGTTGAGGAGTCTGCATCAAGATGCTGGTGCCTACTCCACTCTGAAAGCTGAACTGAAGAGATAGTGAGAACCCCAGAGGCACTTCCAGAGGAAGTAGTGAAGAAAGGAAAGGATTTCCTTACTCTGCTTATAAGAGATGTTAGTACAGTCTGTTGCTTGAGCCATCCAGTTTCCTTGGCTGACACAGGATGTACCTAAGATCTTTTTGAAATATTATTCATCAGAATGAATGTATCAAAGAGGGCAAAGTGTGTGTAGGCCATACCTACAGGAGCCAGGACCCTTCATTTTCACAGCTGATTTGAAATTGTTGGCTTCTGAAAGCAAAAAAGTGTTCCCACTCCTGCTGAGATCAGTGAATGGAGAAAGCCAAGACCCATTGACTCTCACTGGAGAAAAGATCCTGATGACCAGGTGACTAGTGAAATCTTGCCTTTGAAAAGGCAACAACTCTCGTTGGCTGTTTTGTGCTTTTGCTGAATTCCTGAAGGTAGTTTGAATATGACTGGGGTGAAGAACACTGTTATTTGAAATTAAATGGTACCACAGCGCATTTTCATGTCCTGTGCAACTTGAGGCACGTGGAACTTGAACATGGGAGTGTTGAGTCATGGGTACTATGATCTGCTTACTCTTCACTTAGCGTGGGTTTTATGTTGAAGTGATACAGTGAAATGGAAACTCAGAGACTGCCTCCAAGTAGGATGAAGCCAGAAAGCAAGGAGAGGCCTGATTCAGTGACCCAGTCATCTAGGTCTGGCAGCTGGTTCACATGAGCCTCAGAAGAAACAGACTTCTAGGGCTGTAGTTTGCACAGCTCCATAAGGGATTAATACTTGCTTACCCGAGAGGTACGATGTAAACCTCAAGTAATGTTTGTATAGCATTTGGAACCTAGATTGCTCTGCTCTTCAATGGCAGAACAATGGGTAAGTATTAATATTGGGAGTCCATATAGAATCATAGAATTTTTTAGGTTGGAAAAGACCTTTAAGATCATCAAGTCTAAGCATTAACCTAGCACTAAGTCCACCACTAAACCATGTCTCTAACCATCAAATCATAGAATGGTCTGTGTTGGAAGGGACCCCAAGGATCATAGAGCCACCAGCTTCCAGGAATGATCTAGACAAGGTTGCCTAGGGTCCCATCCAACCTTGCCTTGAACCCCTCCAGGAATGGAGCATCTACCACCTCTCTAGGCAGCCCATTCCAGGACCTTACCACTTTCTCTGTAAAGAACTTCGCCCTAATATCTAATCTGAATCATCCCTCAGGGATGATGATTCAACCACTTCCCTGGGCAGCCTGTTCCAATGATTGACAACCTTTTTGGTGAAGAATTTTTTCATAATATCCAATCTAAGCCTCCACTNCTTCTGTTAAGACTTATGCTTTAGATCTTTCACCAGCTTCATTGCTCTTCTTTGGACCCATTTCAGCACCTCAGTGTGTTTCTTGCAGTGTTTCTTGCACAGGATTTGAGGTGCAGCCTCACCAGTGCTGAGTACAGGGGGGATGATCACTTCTCTAGTCCTGCTGGCCACACCGTTTCTTACACAAGTCAGGATGCTGTTGGCCTTCTTGGCCACCTGGGCACACGGCTGGGTCATATTCAGCTGGCTGCAGACCAGCGTCCCCAGGTCTTTTTCCACCCAGCACCTTTCCAGCCACTCCTCCACCAGCCTGTAGCACTGCTTGGGG
>VZTU01004389.1:0-19550 GCA_013400835.1 Zapornia atra | reverse complement strand
TTTTAATTATTTTTTTTAAAGTTTATAAACTTCCTTGTGTCCAGTTTTTTTACTGAAAGATACTTTTACTGAGCTACTTAATTAATGCTAAGATCACTGCTGGTAAAGACCAGATTACATACAACCACTGGACTTGCATGTTGATCAGGTTTAGAAAGCAAGGTTAACCAAACACCTGCATTTGCTGAATTTGTTTCATGCACCAGAATGGTAATAACAGGCTGCTTGAGACAGGGTTTAGTTGGGGTTGTTTGTGTGTGTTTGTTTTTTTCAAGTGGCTTAGTCTCAGAGATACAGAGGAGCATCATCTTGTAACCAGACAACGATTCCTGGAGCTATAGTGTGCTATAGTCACCATAAAATCAATCTGTAGTGTATAGGATGGGGTAAATTGTTCCTGTTGTGTAATGTTTCCCTATCCCTGTAAAGGCTTATAACATCTTTTATCACAACAAGGGGAAATTTGGATCTTTTATCAACTAGTTCAACAAAGCAATCTATTTAAATAATGTGTCTGGAACTGTAGTCTATGGAGATAATCAGTAGCTTATTAACCTTAATCATAACAACACATTATCACTATTTGGTTTCATGTTGACTAATTTGCAGAACAATGGGGAAGAGCACACTCATCACATAAGACTGTTCCTAGTTCTTGGCACTGCATAAATACAGTGACCCTCACTTGAAATGTCAGTGACTTAAGAAAAAGCTGTATCATATGATGAAGGAAGAGAGTCAGGGAAAAGGGGATCATGTAATCAGTTAGTTAAAAAGTAAACACTTGTTAAACCTCTGGACAAAGTGAGATCATCATCAAACAGATACCTAGAGCACAGAATAACGGTCAGTTACCTTTTATCATGTTTGTGTAGCTTCAGTTAAACTAACAAGCAGCAGCATGTGCTTAAGGTCATAGTTAAACACTTTTGCCTTGATAAATGAGCTGTGTATTCAGTGCTTCCCTTTCAAGAACATGGCCATATTGGAACTCTGATCTACAAGAAAAAAGACATCAGAAAAGGAAGCAATTTACCTGGGGGCAGAAATGAACTCACATCTTTACTCAGTCATTTCAGATGGTAGCAGGAAATAATAATAAATCAAGTAATAATAAAATAATATTAAGTCAAAACAACAATAATGTATTGTATAAACCTCAAAAATAAAATTGTTCATTTTCATTTGGGGGAGTGAAAATGCAGAATTTTTTTCTCTCCACTTTTGTCAAAAATCACCCAAAATGCCTTGCATTATTTCAACATTAGAGGTGCATTTCCTCATCATAACTGCACACTTCTTGTTAAATTCTAGTTCTTGATCCTGATGAACTTACTGTTTCATATGAACGCCACAGATAAACCTACTACTCAGGAAGGCATACAGCTTTAAGCTTTATGAGAGATTTAGAGCATAGATTCCATCTTGAAAATAGTGAAGATGGATGGATAAACTGCAGCTTCTAAGACAATATACCATGCTATATATCGAGTTCATTCAAAAAAGGGGATTTTTTTTTTAAATTAAAATAAATAATTTATTTGATAATAAAGGTCTATAACATTTTCAATGGGGAAAACAGTGAATTCTAGGAAAACTGCAGAACACATCTGAATAAAATTTCAACATAAAAATGTCAAGAAATTTTAGGTTCTGTATTATGAAAATAATTTTGCTAGAACTGCCCCAAAAGTAAAATTCAGGTGATAACAACTCAAAATTTATTAGAACCAGATCTGTCACGATAGATTGAAGAAATCTCACCTACTCAACCTTCTGCCTTTTCACTGAAATATGCAATGACTACATGTCTTTAAATGTGTGCTGCAGCTTAATGGTTATTGAATCACAAGATAGCAGCAGTTTCCTTCCATAATTTGCACTTCATAGAAAAATGTGCAAACTTCATTTGACACAAATAAGATTTTGCTACAGGGGAAACTTTTTTATGATGTTTGGTTGTAACTGTGCCTGTGATGGAGAGAATGGTAACAATATGTTTATGCTTTGATAAGAGTACATAAACATTTTGCGATAAATCACAGAAAAGTGAATACCACTAACACAGTGGCAGCACTGCTGCAGCCATGAGGTCTAAAAGGAAATGTCGTCAGACCTTGATTTTACTAGATCAGGTTGGAAATTTGGGAAGAAAAAACCAGAAAGCTTTGGGGTCCAACTCTTCTTCAGGTGCCAAACAGAAGCAACAAGGCATAACGTGTCAAAAGATATTATACAAAATGGAAGAAGCACTTTTTCTCTGTTCATCACACAGGTTTTGTTCTTCTTTTTCATCTTTGTTCCTCTTAATGTTGAACTAGAATAACAAAACTTCTGAAAATTTGTTAAAATATCGAAGAATTTTGAAACTCTACAGCCCATATTCTGATATTAGAAGAGTTGAAAGCATTATAGAGAACATTCCACTAAGAATTTAGTTGGCACAGAGCACAATGATTTTGTAATGGAAGTTTTTAAGGGGAGAAAGTAAAATAGAATGAGAGCGGTAAGTATACAGTAAAACTAGGAACAGTAACTTTGACTGATGAAGAAGGTCGAATCCAAGGAAGCTGGGTAACTAACTGTAAAGATAAAATGAAGCCTCAAGCCAATTAATCTTGACCAAAACCAAAACAGCAAGGTTTGGGAGAGAGAGACAATTACTTCAGTGCCACCTCATTATTTCAATTACATAGATTCACAATTCTGTAAATGAAATTATTGCTATTTTTCCCCATAAGTGGTACAGTTAATAAAGGTTCTGCAAAACAAAAATTCACCACATTTTCCTGCTAGCATCAAAGCTCTCTGTCTGAGGGAGTAACTGCTTTTTTTCCTATGTGTCATTGTCCCATCAGTCCTAGGCCGCAATTGTGATATTGCACTAAAGCATCTGATAAAGATCTGCAGTGATTTGGGTTCTACATCTGTTAGGACTAGGCAGAAAAAACCCCCAGTAATTCACACATGTCACAGAATAGGATGGAGAAAGAAATGTCTCACATGTACTACTATACATGAAAAGACAATGATCCCACAATAAATTTTAGCTTGTCCCAGATAAATAATCTTGGAGATTCCAGGCTCTGGAAGCAAATATTTGTCCACATTAATGTATTTTTTTTTTCAAAATGCTTAGTGTTACTGCTTATAAATAAGGACAGATTCACATTATCTAAAGCTGTATCTTCATTTCACAGCAGTGATGAAATTTGCAACTCATTTTATAAGGCTGTAGAATTTGAATTTCACCGAAATGAAGTGTGCTATGAGCAGATTCCACTGTTAATGTATGTATGTTGGTCTGATCTGAAATAACACAGAAAATGTGTCTGATTATGCATTACTCTAGGCAAATATTGCCCATAAACTCAAGCGACTATGTGAGACTTTATCTAAATGCAAGAAGTAAGTATAAAAACTGGAATTAGCTTCCTCTGTGTTATTTGGTATCTAACGGTGACAAACTATGAAAACATTTAAGTGTGGAAACCAAAGCTGATCTCATCGCTTATCCTCTTGCCTCTTAGTCCTTTACCATGCACTTTTTTTTGTAGTTGAACAATATCAGTTCATGACAAAAATTGCAAAGTCTTCACTTAATAAAGAAATTATGTTTTTATTCAGTGCTTATGTTGATATCTTAAGTATCATACTCACTGCTATGTAATGACAAGACCGAATGCACTTTGGCTTAGCTTCAATATACAAATTAGAAGGTGTTGATTTTATTGCCACTCTGGCAATATATTTGAAAGCATGTTAATGAGTATTAATGTCATGTGCTTAGTCAAAAGAATTACTGAAGTCAGAGTGCTATTTTACCTGTTTTAAAGCATTAGGAGTGAGGAGTTGAATATGTGTTTTGATAAGTATTTTATATCCTGTTAGCCAATAGTTGGATACAATCTACCTATTGTGAACAGAGACCTTGTGCTGTATTTTGGTAAAATAGTAAAGCTGATGACAAAAGCAAGTGAATTTCAATTGAATTGGTCAAGACTAAACCAGAAACAATTATGTTATTTAGCTGAAGAATTTTCCAGTTTGAGGTTTTATTTGGACTATTTTAAGAAATCCCAACCAGTTTGAACAACTAATTACATGGAAATCACTACAAAACTTTTTATGTTTCCTTTAACAGAATGCTTTAAATTGTTTTCATAACATTTTTTTTCAATCTCATAAGAGACGGAATTCATCAAGGAATTAGATGAGAAATGGAAGCTTCTGTTTCAGAAAACAGAATGGCAGCTAGACAACAGAAAACAGATGCCAATTATTTGCCAGTGTCTGCGATAGAACAAAACATTTTATGACATTTACTTTGCCTTAGCAAAGCTGCTGTTGATGTCAGAGAAGTATCAGTCAGCAGGTTCTGAAAGCAACCACTAACAAGCACTAGATTCTAACATACAGTGAGGCAAGAAAGCCCCATAGCAAGCACAGGAGCCTGCCAATTAATAGCTAAAAAGCAATAACAGCTATAAATTTGATCTAGCACATTCCAGTCAAATCTGTTGTTATCTCAAATCCTGCGTGACTCACGTTGGGCTCCAAAAAGGACTGTCATGGTTTAAACCTGGTCGGCAACTAAGCATGACACAGTTGCTCACTCACCCTCCCCGACAGTGGTATGGGGGAGAGAACTGGAAGGGTAAAAGTGAGAAACCTTGTGAGCTGAGATAAAGAGAGTTTAGTAAGTAAAGCAAAAACCATGTGTGCAAGCAACAAACCAGGGAATTCATTTCCTACTCCCCATGGACAGGCAGGTGTTTAGCCATCCCCAGGAAAGCAGGGCTCCATCACATGTAGCAGTTACTTGAGAAGACAAGCTCCATCTCTCTAAATGTGCGCCCCCTTCTTTCTTCTTCCCTCCGCATTAGTTACTGATGATGTCATACAATAGGGCATAACCCTTTAGTCAGTTGGGGTCAGCTGTCCTGGCTGTGTCCCCTGCCAAGTCCTTGTGCACCCCCAGCCCACTCGCTGGTGGGGCGGGGTGGGGTGAGAAGCAGAAAAGGCCTTGGCTCTGTGTAGCACTGCTCAGCAATAGCTGAAACATCTCTGTGTTACCAACACTGTTTCAGCACAAATCCACACATATACCATCTACTGTGAAGAAAATTAACTCTATCCTGCCCAAAAGCAGTGCAGAGACTCTATCTGATCTAGAATTGCAAATAATTTCTTACACTTCTGTAATGATGGAAAGATGAAAAATACAACAATATAGCACTTTGTATAGAGTAGTTACAAAGTTAGCTATATTAGCACAATCTAGAATACTACTGTTTTATATTGTAAAACCAGAGTTGCTTAATAGATTAAGTGAAAGGAGAGTCTGCTTGGACTTAGCAGCCACAAAATAGGAATTTTTTTCATCACACATTGAACTGGGAAGAATTCAAGCTGTGCATTAGAAAAGCCCAATCTTTTGTCACTATACTAGCTACCTTTGTCTGGCCTGAGTACATATTTGTAAGGTGAGTTAGTTTTCAGCATGTGCCATCCAAGCAATACAGTAGTTGGTGTCACTCCACGTACCTTTAACAGAACAACTTCACACAGTATTTATTAATGGTTAATTTTAAGTCTGACCAGCACCAAATAATTCTCTTAAGCTAGGCTGACACTCAAAACTTTTAGTTCGATTCTTTAACATTTTTTTTAATCTAGAAAACACTTTGATTAAATTGTTACACTGAGAAAATATGGCATGCTGCTTATGGTACACCATATTTTATCAGCATGAACCACACAGAAAAAATGTTTTCTGGAGATGGAAGTTGTACTGATATTAGGAAACAATGACTGTATCATTCTGCCAGCCCAACCTTTCTAGCACTGACTAGATTAAGGACAAAGAATATCCACCCAAAGGAGTGTACCTTGAAGATCAATACTGGCAATGGAAGATAATGCAATTGAAAGGTTACTTTTTGCACAGGGCTATGAATATTACGTGCAAATGCATGAGAATTAATGAGAGAGAAAAAAAAAAAGCCTGTATTTTTTTACATCCAGGTTTTTTTAAAAATATAAACCATATTACTGTAATTTCACACAGGGAACATCTACCTGTGACAAAACTGTGGCATCTCATGTGCTTCCTTAGCCAAAGAGCTCATTGTAATGCAATCAGTGGAGGTTCAAGCATTGCTCAATAATGGGCAAGCAGTTATCTGTGACCTACCAAACATGTCAATCCTCTAAGGCCTGACTGGTAGAAATGTCTGTGAATGCCTTTCCAACTACTTTATCTGTGTCTTCAGTTAAACTTGGAGTTTCAGATGCTTCTGTTACAGTGGGCCAACCACCACTGTCAGTGACTACCACTTATTTGTGCGCAGCTTCACCTCGTTTTTGTCTTTCCATTCTTCCCTATAAAATACCAACCACTTCCAAATATTATGACATCCTAAGAATACCATGCCTCAACCACCTCTCTAACTGAGTATGCGATAAGAACACATCACTATGTCTCATTTAAAAACTTATTAGCACAAAAGTCTGGCTCTCACAATAACAGTCATTGTTTTGGGGGCTGCACTTCAGAGAGGTCAAGCAGAGACAAGTGCCTGTGAGAATTTAGCACAGTTTTCTCAGGGTCAACATACATTATGAAAGAAGTCATGACACAGAGAACATACTAGCAATGATCAAAGCAGCTCCAGCATGATATCATTGCAGCACAGTGCCCAAATTCTGTTAGTCACCAGCTCATGTGATCAAATTTTTTGCAGTTTTAATTCACTTTTTTTTTTTTAACATGGTGACTGAAATCTACAAAATATACTTTCTGGAGTTTTTTTCTCTCTGAATTTACTTGCTATCCCATGAAAATATTCTATTCATACATATTTTCATTAATGTTTTCTGGAAAGATAAATTATAAACTCAGTATTGACATTTTGGAGGGGGGAAAGATTCACCTAAGCATGTTAAACTTGTTGAGCTATAATCTTACTACAAACAAAACTTTCTGGAAAAAAAAAAGTTTGCTTTTCAACTAGTCAAGAATCAGATTCTACAGAATCAGTTTTAGATTAGAATATTTCTTGCAGACTAAGGAAGGGCTAAGCAAGACTCAACTCTTTCTCCCTGGAGGATGATGAGCCAGCATGTTGAGGAAGAAGGGCTGGGGGTGGAGGAAGAGTTAATGAAGGAATGGGGAATATACTGACTTCTGTGGCCCAATGGTACCTTTTTAACTGATGTGAATTGTTTCACTGATTTCAGGATTAAGCCTCTGATGATTAATAAATGTTACAAAACAAGGCCAAAGCCCTAGTCTTATTTTAAGTCTCAAAGACAGGGTAGTTTCTATCTAACCTAATAGATCAGAACCTCAACTTGCTCATTAGCTGAGAACCTCTGCCCTCCTTATTAGGCCCAGCTCTCCCAGATGAACTGTCAGATGGAAACTGCTGCAATTGTACACAGGACAAATTCCATGTCATTAACGGAACAGGTGTTTAATGATTTTGGATGCATCAAGTTTACCCAGCTTCTAAAAGGTCTCTTCTCAAACATAATAGTGGCTGCAACACCAAGGATCATCTGCAGAAAAGGTTGGCACTTCCCAGTCCATCAAGCCATCAGCTTTATATGCTCACATAGTGAATAAGTTCAGGGAGTTTGTATTGGTTTCTTAAAACTGTGTTTAGGATTGCCATTACTAACACTGATGAGCCAGTAATTCAGCCTTCACTGAGATCAGTAGGAGCTCTAACTAAGTAAGGCCCACAAAGAATTTAGGATTCGGATCATAACTGTAATATGCAGCTTTCACACAAGAAACATTTGCTTTTACATTTGCCTTAGATGTTTTATTTCAAGCAAAAGTTGATAAGTCAGGAATGTTCAAAATCATGGATATCCTCAAATAACATCTTTTTTTCTATAAAAAATATGAACAGGTGCAAAACCAAGCTTTATCACAATGAAAACCCTGTATTTGACTGAAATCAACTAAGCTGGCACTGGACTTTAAGACATTTTATTGCTTGATTTCATCCCAGCTTATTTTCTGTAGCTGAATAAAAACCAAAGACTTTGGCAGAATGAAGCCTGACAAGTTACATGGCACCCTCGCACACAGAAGAGGGAAGAAACATACCTATCCTGGGATGGTATAGACATTTTGAAAAACTTTTGCGAGAAAATGTAGAGAAAAAGAATGAGATTTTCCAAGGAAAATTAGGCCAACTGTATTTTAAACACTAAACCTCACTCAAAAAGGACTGAAGGATTTCCAGGTTGCTGTTACAGTTACTAATCTCATATTTAATTCAGGCTTTTGTTAGTGTGAAGGACCTTTGCTGTCAACAGGGAGTGGAGTCATATTAAGAAATGCAGCAAATTTACCCCAAAAGGATGAGTTTCCCTCTCTAGTGAAGAGTTTCTATTCTGTGTCCTGGTTTCACCTGAGATAGAGTTATTATCTTTCTAAGTGCTGGTACAGTGCAGTGTTTTGGATTTAGGATGAGAACTATGTCCACACTAAGTCAAGGACTTTACAGCTTCTCATGCCCTGCCAATGCACAAGGAGCTGGGAGAGCACAGCCAGGACAGCTCACCCAGAGTGGCCAAAAGGATATTCCCTACCATGTAGTGTCATGTTCTAGATATAACTGGGGAAGTGAGCGGCGGAGGGGGGCACTTTTGTCAATGTTAAACCATTGTTTGGTTTTGTTTTTCACGTGGTGAGCAACTGCATTTGTGCGTCACTTGGCTTATAGATGTTATTATTATTGCTTTATTATTATTCTCTTCCTTTCTTATCCTATTAAACTGTCTTTATCTCAATACATAAGTTTTTTTTCTCTATTCTCCTTCCCATCCTCTTTGAGGGAGGGGTGAGCAAGCAGCTGAATGATATGCAGTTACTGGTTAAACCACAACATTTTGTCATGTTGAAATTGCATTGCGTTCAGGACAACATTAAATATGTGCTTTCCATGAAAAAAACCTATCAAATGAGGAAACAATCTTTTTAATAGGAGACCATCTAAGTACAGATAAAAGTTTTGAAAGCAACTACTGGAGGTTTCTTACCAGTGAAGTACAATGCACCAGCCATGACTTTTGCCTATAATGTATATGGTAATTTAACCAACGTGGCATGAGTATATGGCCCCACCACGTAGGACTGAATAGTGTTTCTTCTGAGAAACACCAATAGAATTTTTTTTTCTTTTCTCCTTTCAGAAATATTTAATCTGGATATTTGACTCCCATCTTTGGTTTTCTAGTGGAGTGTCTGTATAAAGAGCTCTTCTAGACAGTTGGAGTTTGTAGGTGAAATAGTTGACGTGGGACAGTATGCTCTATCAACATCCTTTTAACGTTGACCTTCCTGATATTACCGGTAGCGGAGAAAATTAGAATATCTGAGTAAACTCATTAGGAGTCAGCATTATAAGGGAGTTAAGACCCTCTGCCACCCAGAAGCAGTTCTCCATAACTGCTGGCTCTTGTTCTGACACCAGCTCATCAGGAGTGTAGATCTCTCTCACCAAAATAAATGATTCTGCAAAAGACAGCTACGCCGTCTGGATTCCTGACCTTAGTGGGAATGAGAACAGGGCAGTGAGAAGGCCATGACCAATGCCCTTCACAGTAAAAAAGATCCTGCAGAGTGACAGCAACTAGATCCTTCATACCATACCTCTGACACTGTAACTTAATAGAAACTCTGAGATATATATCTAAATTTTCAGCGTGGCAACATCTTTCCCCTGAAATGACTGCTCTCCTTGGTTGACTCAGCCGGAGCTTGGTAAGGTCTGGGTACATTGAGACTTCTCTATGAAAGGTGGCACTGGAGTTTTTTTGGAGGGTTCTTTTGTTTTGGGTTTGGTTGGTGTGGGTTTTTTTTGGTTTCCTCAAAGGTAACACCCTGCCTCAAAGAAGTGTCCACCAAGATCTGAATGTCGATGCTTGCCTTTTTGTAAAACTGTGACCCTTGGCCCCCTGACATTTTGAACTCACTGATACCAGAGTTTGCTTCTTCCTTCCATATCAAGAACTTGCCTCTGTGAAAGGCACCATTTTCCAACCCTCTTTAGTCTACTGCTACGTCAGTACTGAAATCACAGTGCAACCTGTGACAGGAAAATGACCACCTTCCACATGAACTCAGTGGAAGCAGAGATCTTTCCTGTTTAAAACCAATACTCTGTTATCAGCAGCAACTTGCCCTCTCATTGAGCAAAGGGCTGCTTTGAAACTTTGTCATTGCTGCCGGGTTTTTTCCTTGCTTATAAACAAACATGAGACAGGTTTCTTCTGCTGATACTAATTACATTTGTGTGAAAAACATTCCTACTCACAGTAATGTACTTTTGAATAAGAAAACATATCTTTTTGTTGAAAGCAGATGGTCATGTTGACCCTTTTTACCCTGATCATTACCATCGTCTATCCAAAGAAGAATATTTTTCAGTGCAAACATCTCCATCCTCACTTAAATTCTCATTTAGAGAATCTAGGACTCTTTTCTTTCCTTCCTTCTTTTTCCAGATCTCCTACATAAACCTTGTTTCACCAAATTTCTTTGGTACAGTTTGGCAGCTGCAATAATTCTGATTTCAAGACTCTCATAAAATTAGAGAAAAAAAAAAATTCTATTTCATATTTACCTTTCTAAATCAAATATTTTCCTTCCTTTTTTTTAAACAAGAAAAGACATCATGTCCAGAATGAATTTGCCCTGAAGTGTACTTTGTTAGATGAAATATAAGTGATTATAATCATAGGCCAAACATACCTCTTCACTCCCAGTCTTGTAAATTAGGGTAGAAGAGCAATACCTCATATTTTGTTCATGGTGCTGGCTCGCTCATTGAAACACACAACCTTTCCAAAAACACCTTTGAGAGGTTATCAGTATCCTCTGGCGACTTTCACAAACAATAAGTTCCCTGTGAAGGAGGAGAAAAAGAAAGCCTCAATTGACAGGAATCACTAAGAGCAACCCCATTTGTAACTTTGTCAGGGTGACTATTTGTGTTTGCCTATCTGGGGAGGTACGCAACAGTTGCTGTCTTGTCCCATCCAGTATGGCACTGAAGAGAGTTTTCTTTTAACTATGGCATTGATATTAAGAAAAAAGTTGAGAGATCACTTTTGGCATATCCCCTCTATGTCACTATTTTATTTATAGTTCTCGTCTATGCCACTATTTTATTTATGGTATTAAATATATAAAGAGATTATACTGCAGCAAAAAAGGCTATTACAGAAAAACAGAAGCTGTTTTGTCCAAGAGCCATGCTTAGGAACAAAGCCACCTGGCTTAACACACACTGATGTTCAATGATATGCAGAACCTTTTTTATTTACTTCAATCAGGTATTTTATCTGTGTCCCACGCTGCTGCATAAAATACAGGACATCTCTTTCTAAGGAACTAACATGAATCAGATCTTTTAGGAGAGAACCATATTCTGAGTTTTGTTTTTAAATCAGATCCTTGAATATCTTTGCTGCCTGGAAGTACATTAGTATTAAACAGAACGTTTATCCCATAAGTTATTATGTAACCATTGTAAATAATATATAAATACTTCAACTTTAGATTAGCTTAGCATTACTTTTAGTACTGAACTCATTTTATTAACACTTTTTATTGGAACTGTTAGTAAATCAATCCCCTACCTTCTCCTTAAGGCAGTCAGCTCCTCCTAGTGTCTACTTGCAACCTGAAACAAAGTCTTCAGGATTTTCTGCATTTATCCTTGGTCTTTGCTAAGCAGAGCAGTCAAGGTGGGGCTGAGAAGTACTTTTCTTCCTTAAAATATAGAATAGAATGGGGAAACCTTTTGTCATTCAAAGTTGTTGATGGAAAAAATAAACCGAAACAAACATGTTTGCATTATTACTTGCATAAAAGCTTCTCTTACTTTTCATAGCCTGAATCTTATGACTCATATGTGAGCTGTAAGAGTCTATATTGTTCTATTACTCATATTCCTGCTTCTGCTACATCGATAGTTTTTGAAGTGTTTTGTAAATCTGAGCAGTAAAAGCCAAAGTATTCTCTAGACTAAAGGCTGACAGACTGAAAAAAGTGTTTGTAGTAATATCTTTCTTTTTTACATCTTCCCCGCCCTTAATTTCAGCAACGCTGCTCAGACAAGTAGTTACACACATGTTTGCATGCTTTTTGGAGTGGGTCTCTGTCACTCAGCCAGTAACACATTTCTGACAATCTGTCTGGCTTTCCTTCCTGTTTTACTGCCTAACTGGCTGTTTCTGCCATGATGCTTCACCTGTTGAAACTGCCCAGTGAAACTTTTGAACAGCACTCAGCATTTTCACTACAGTTGACACTTCCCCTGAATATTATAAAAAAACCAAAAACATTCTGAAAAAAGCGTATTCTCTCTTTCTTTCTCCTTGTATCTTCAGAGCAGACTCGAAGAATGTCCTAATAAAAATGCAGCTGCTGAACTGCAAATTGTCAGTGCAACAGAAAAATGGCTCACCTGTGTATTACATGTATTATATAGGACGACATGCAAAACTTAGTTATCCCTTCATATGTAAATCTTGTTTCAGAAAGAAAAAAGAAAACCAACACACCAACCAATCTGAGGGAAATATTGTGAGAAATTTCAATAAAATCAACTGGCAACAAACTATCAACTGCATGGCAGGATGCTATCCACCCAATTCTTACCAAAGGGCAAAACACCTTCTGCTATAACTCAAGTTACTGCATGCCACCAGCAATTTCCAGATTTTAGGTCCCTATATTAAAGCAGTAATCTCAGTTAACCAGTAAAGATGTGGTTTTGGTGTCCATCTTATAGTACCAGCAAAAGTCCCAACTTTCAGAAGTAGTTATTTAATGCTTTGTGAGAAATAAGGCACTGTGCATCATGCCAGGCACCTACAGCGAGAGCCAACCCAAATCAATAGCTAGGATCTTAGCAGGAGGTTAAGAACCCACGCACAGCACAGCAAGCAGACAAGACAAGCTTCGTTTCTGATATAAATGCACAATGAACTGAAGAAAGCCTACAGGAATTGAATCTTTTAGGATCAGTGTAATTAGCTTACTCAACTGTTTTGGTGTTGAAAGATACAGTCTCATGTGCCAAAGCACATAGGCAAAATTAGCAAATAAATTTCTTTCTCTAGACACCGGGAGATAGAAAATTGTAGGTACTATCTTTAATACCAATGAAAGAACACAGTAAAGACTATCTGAATTCCCTACTTATGAGCGTGTGGAAAAACGGGGGGATGCCTTGTGGCCTGAGGCAGGTTGCTATAGTTCTTAAAGTCTCATGGATTCATACAATCCTCTACAACAATCTAGATGTAGACATGGTCCATTTTTTTGTTTGTTTGTTTTATTGTCATACAAATCTTCAAAATTGGGATTTTAACTTATGCTGTACATCCAGAAGTCATCAGACCCTCTATAGTTGACTGTTGAATATGGCTTCAAACCAATGCTGAAGAATATTCACCTTAAAGTAACCCCTTTTTATTTCTGTAACAGCTTATTTTCAATTAAAAAACTGTTGTTAGTTATTATACTGGTGCCTTAATCTAAACTAAGATAAGGGACTTATTACATTAGATGCTACCCATAAAAACACTGAGGAACAGTCACTGAAGAAACAAGTTTCTACCTTGTAGGCAGTAGAGCTTCAAATTAAATATATTCCACTTCCTATTGGAAACTGAGGTTCGGGAAACTTGAGTTGAATGAAAATATTTATTCCTTTCTTTATCAATAGACTTTCTATCTATTAAGAAATATTAACCATATTCCTTGAGTTACTTGAAACAAGAACTGGCATTATGCAGTGCTTTAAGATTATAACATATGTAATGAGATCATTCTTTTTTTTAAAAAGACATCCCACATTTGAATGAAAATCTGAAATTTTTTAGTTTTCCACTAAATTCAAAACCTGCATGAATTTTGACTCAAGATTATCAAATCAAGCCTTTCACTAGTGTCATTAAGGAAAAAAAGCCACTAAACAAACATATTTACTCTTTAAGAAAACAGAAAGCATATTAAGACAATGCATATGAGTGGTTCCAGACACTGGGTGTACAGACTATTAACTTGTTAAGCTACTGAAAATTATTCTTAATTCCAGTGTGGGCTCTGAAGTCAGATTTTGACCGCATATTGCCTGGATAGTTCAGTTGTTCTTTGCTGGACAGAAAAAAAAGGAAAAAAAAAGAAGGAAAAAAAATAAGAAGAAGAAGAAGAAAAAAGACAAAACTAAGCAAAATTAATTCTTTAGCTGTCAGGAAAGCCTATAATATATTCTGCTCAAACCTGGAGTCAGGAAAATTTGTAAAACAGCAGAACTGCAACTGACTCAGAACCTGCTCTAAAGCTCCCCAAATTCAATAGAAATTCTTTTAGTGAGTCTAATGGGCTTTGGGTCGTGGCCTCACACATTAAATTAATTTATATAGAAAGAAATCTATTTCCTTTTACTTTCAATTAATCAGAGGACTGGGCGTGACCTATTGGTGAAATAGTAAATAATACAGTGAACAGGTCAGTTGCACAGAGTGACTCGTATCACTTGGAGAGGTCAGTACACATCCAAACATAGGTTTTAATGCAGTCAAGTGCAAGGTCTTCTATCTAGAAGCAAAGAATATTTGTAAGATGAAGAAAGCTGTTGTTTAGAGCAATGATTCTGTCTCCAGATTGATAACAAATTATTAAAATGGTAGATGACCAGCTGAACCTGATTTCCTTCAGTGAGCTAACATGATCCTTAATTGATTTGCACGCAAGGGAATATATGATAAAAGTGGTAAGGCAGCATTAATGGCACCATTACTGGAATTCTGTTTCCAGAATTAATATCTATAACACTAAAAGGATACCAGGGAACTGACAGCAATTCTAGAAAGGTGCAATGATGCAGTCTCCAAAATATGCCTCACTGTGAGAGATAGAAAACATTGGTTTGCTCTGTCAAATGACCTGGGGATAACTTGCACATTGGTAACATGGACAAAGGTATTTCTGATAGTAAGTAGGAATTCAGTCTGGCAGGAAAAGATATAGCAAGATCAAAGTGAATCTAAAAAAATTACTATAAGCAGAGAGAGGATTTGAAATGGTGAGGTGAACTATCTTTTGGATACACATTCCACCATCCCAAGTCTCTACAGATTGAGCAACCAGGTAGTAAGACACAGACAGAGATGCAGCAGAAGCAGAGGACTGAGCAAGCTCGAGCATCTGTGTGAAGAAGTTTGCTCTGCTTTAGTAGCAAGCCAAAGGTCTATATGATGTGGACTAGAACTTCAGAATTAACTGTTCATTTAGGCACCAAATAGATTAGGATCCCAACAGGACTTTACGCCTAGGGGACCTCACAGTGTCTGTGCCCTGGGACAGCAACCAACACAGTACAGAAGCAGGCCCACCATAGGGGACCACTGGATAGGTCTCCGCTAGCCCCTACCAACTGTGAGCTGAAAAAAACCCAGCAAGTCCTGCCCCAACCACTCAGTGCAGTGGGCATACAGTGCCATGTCCAGCAGGTAATACAGGAGCTCATTCTCCACCACAAGACTCATCACTGTGCACTGACAGTTATCAGGAGATGCCACTAACACCTGGAAATTTTGCCATTGGGATGATGGAGGAAGTCCAGCAGCAGTTTCATATGCTCCTTTGCTGACAAGAAGCAGAAACCATACACCTCAGCAGGGGAAGGGCAACTAAAAGTACAAGTTGCCACCATCCCTGCTGGAACAGTTCTGCATTTGTTTCCCATGGCAAGGATATCAAAGCCTGGTAAGAACTAAGGCAACTCCCCCCATAGTTAGTAATTTCTGTTCTACTTTACCGATCCTTCTCATAGTAATCATGATAAATGAGACAATGATGAACAAATAAAAAGATAAAACCACTAAACACATAAGAAAATCTAAAGAGCACTTAATAAAACTCTTTGATTTGCTATTTCAACTTTTAATACACTCTATCGTAATTAATTTTGATGATCTTAAGCTAAATTAAAAGCAACAGGTAGCACTGCATGGAAGGAAAATTATAAGGGTACATTAATGGAGCCACCCAACATAGTGCCCTGTAGGCAACCATAACTTAATTTAAAAGCACACTTGATATGCAGCAATACACCCAAGTAAAATGGCAGGTGATCCTCAAAACAGAATAAGAAGTAGCTGTTGTATCCATCCTCAGCCACAGTAAATCTGTGTGAACAGGGTGCTTTTCATTAAGCAATCAATAATATATTTTATTAGTTCCAGAACACTGCATACAACCCACTAGAAGCAATCTCACTCCACAGTTTTGAGTGTGAATACCACAATTATACTATGAAAAAATAAATTAGTTTTTCTGAAATCTGGAGGGTTTTGAGTTGTAAAAGTCCAATTACAAATTAGCAAGCTGTGAATAATCAGATTAAAAAAAAAATACAGTTTCAAAGCTGCATGAGCTTTACTCATAAAATCCCTAAAGATTTATGAAGTTAAATAGTAATTGGTGACAAATGAGACCACCAATGATAGCTAAGAGAATCACTGTTTTTCACCTCTAATTTTGGAAGTAATACCTGGCCTTTTGGGAGCACCACAATCTTTCTGCAACACAGATGTTGGAAATATACACAAATAAGGAGACAGCTTTGGGCAATTCTAGGGTACTTAGAAATATATATATATATGTGTGTTTGAAAGCATCCAACCCTACAGCATCCTTCCAGTACAGCAGTGGACTGGATTGTCAAATGTGTTCATCCACCTGGTCCCATTAAGAGGGGGAGATACCACCTGCTAAAAAAAAAAAGAAAAGTATGGAAATCATTACAGCTCAAGACTGGAGATAACCATGACTTGAAACTCATCCAGATCTAGATGCTGAGGACTTCTGAAATCTTCCTGCCTTTATGTTGGCATACTAATATCTACTAGCATGTGTTTCATATGGATAAGATGCATCTCATCATCATGTCTACAATTCAATCTTGGCTTGGTAATTTTTAAGTTCTAAGGAGATAATTTTGTATATCTCTTTCCTTTTAGCTTGTAAGAATGTAAAATTCAAACATAGGGAATTTTTCATTCAGTTGCAAACTCTCACTGAAGTGAATGACCCTTTAAAAATGTTAGGAAGCCAGGCCACTCAGAACATGAGAGGCACATTTCTGTCTGGTTGTATCGGAAGTACTCAAGAGTAAGAGCAAATGGTGAGGAATGTTGTTTGAGGCTTATGGAGCACCTGTATTCTTGAAGACTAACTGAATTTGTGAGAAAATCTACCCTATTAAGTGAAAACAGAGAAATAAGGAAAAAACTGTTTCCCAGGGACTTCACAGTCTATACATTTAATCCCACAAGTGCTGTTCAAGCAGAACCTTATATATGCATTGACTATGAGATAATTATTTAGAGACTTAAGGACTAATTTCAGTAGTTAATTATTGAAAATATGGGTCTGTAAAAACAGAGAAAACCCTTTGTACAGAGCTACCACAAGCAAAAGAAAGGATGGAGCAACAGCTTGTACATTACCCAGAGACTTAGAACATTTGGGCATATGTTTTCATTCAGCCATAAACTTTCAAGGAATTTATTCAGGGACAAAACCTACTGTTTAATAATGAAACACAACTAAACTCTCTTATCTCCAAAAACAAGGGGACCTTTTCCAAACTATTTACTGGGAACAGTCCTTGGTCCAAATTATCTCCAAACCATGCCTGACAATTGTCTGGGAAAGTATTAGATGATCCAGTTGAAAACTATGCAAGAAGCATGCTAATAATAGTTAAACTTTCTAGGTAATTGGATGCCATTGCCTAAGCCTGTACCTCATCTCTATATAATATACTACTGCAGTTAACCACATGAGAACGTGTGACAAATGCAAGAAAGAAAGCTCTATATTGCGGAATACTCAAGTATCATAGGCAAGTAATATCTGTGAAAAAAATACATCCTTTCTGTAAAATGATGAAAATAATCAGTGATGTAGTCATGGACCCATAAATTACAAGACCTTTAAACTTCTCTTAGATTCTACTCTTCCAATCATAAACTCTAGCTTTAAGTCATGGGACAAAGTTATATGGATGGACAGATGTCAGCCCACTATCAATACATTGTATCCCAAAGCACAATACACCACAATTTATTACAAGCCATTCCTAGGTTGGTAGATTTTCTGTTCCTTGAGAAACGTGTTTTATCCACAAAATTTCAAAATGAATCTGACAATCCTTTCACAAGCTTGTCTTCAAACTATGGTCTGTTTCAAGAATTACAGAGCTAATCCCATTTGAAAGGACTGGAAGGAACTCAATCTCTCTGGAACTGACCCAGAGAAAGATTTGTTAAAATAGTATTTTAGAACTAACTTCTTGAATGTAATACTTGTGTCCTAATTTTCAGCAGAAATTGAAAGGCAACAAGCAATCCCAATGAAACAAGTGATATTTAGCATTTTGGAGGGGAGAGGGGGGAAACGGTCACTTGATTTAGAAACTTAACAGACATAATTATTAAGACTTACACTGATATAATGTTTAGGTAAATTTTCACACCTCTATTTCTGAAGAAAAAAGCTGGCTGGGAACAAAAAAACTACAACAATAACTTGTTCATTTTTCATTAAATTATGTTTTTCCTATGAATTTGGAGGATTTTAAAAGCTGCTTCAATAGAAATTATTTTTAATTTCAATTTTATTCCCACTGTGCAAGCTAATATTTTTATTTAACTGGCAAAATGGAGATAAAAAGAAGAAAAATAAAATCAGGGTTAAAACATGGGGGAAAGAAAATGCAGGACATTAATGTATCTTTATTAAATAAAACTCATGTAGGGGTATTTTTGAGCAAGAGGAAAATCTTAAGTGAATGATTCTGCAATTGTGATAAAAAGGCAGGTGAAACCAAAAGTAATCATGTACAATTTTTATAAAAATCTAGTTTCTTGTTAGCTTCTGGGGGAGAGGCAGGGAGGGAAGGAGGAAGAAGAACAAAAATTAAAACAAACAAACAACCTCCTCAAGGCCACCCAAAAAACCCAGAAGAGCAATATTACAAAGAAACAAGTAATTTCTACAACACAACACAGTAATTTCTGGTGACACTCTGCAGGATCACAGGAATGAATTTTTTTTTAAAAGGGAGAGCTTAGGAGGTCTCCTATCCAACCTCCTGCTCAAAGCAGGCTCAGGTATGAGTTCTAACAAGGTTCTTTGGAGGTTTTATCCAAGCAGGTCTTGAACACCTCTGAGGACGGAGTCTATCACTGACACTGCAAGGAGGATCTTCCTTGGGCAAAGAGGATACTCTAGAGGGACAAATCCATTTCTTCTTTCCAGTCATGACATGCAAATACACACACACACACAGAGCAGGCTTTTGTGGAGGGCCAATTGTTTCGTTCTTCATATTACAGACAGAAGAAGTATATCTCATAGTTCAGGCTTTCAAATGATTCTTAGTTCAACCTTAGTCAAACCCTGCCTATCACGTGCAGGCTTCTCTTTCTAAAGGCTTGGCATC
>VZTU01004387.1:9217-27290 GCA_013400835.1 Zapornia atra | reverse complement strand
GGGGTCGGGACGCTGCGGGCGCTGCTTGCGGGGTGTGTGGGGGGGAGGGGGGTGAAGGTGGCTGTCAACTCGTTCTGACAAGCCCTTTGCTTCTTCTCAGGTGTTGACTTCAAAGTGAAGAAGATGGTGGTGGATGGCCACGCCGTGCAGCTCGCCATATGGGTAGGTTGTGTCCCTCACTGACACGGGCTGGTTCAGTTCTCCAGGGATGGCAGAACGTTTTAAGAGCTGCTCCTTGTGGGGTGTTCTCCTCTCCCTCCCCTGTCCCTGTGGTGAAGAGGTGTGTCAGGATGCACACAGGTGAGTGCCCATCATGGGCACACAGTGTGAGCTGCAGCTGAGGTTCTTCAGCAGCTCCAGGGAGCCCTTTGTGTGGGGGACTCCCTGTAGTTCTGGAAGAGATTTTGGCTGCTCTTTCACAACTGGCTTTCCCAAACCCTCTCTGAAGAGGTGGTCTTACAAGAAGGGCAGATGTTTCATGCCTCCATGACCCAGAAGCACTCCCAGGACAGACAGTGCTTGAGTAACCTGCAGAGAAGTGATGTTCTGGGTAAGCTGCACGATTCCCTCTGGGTGCTCTACCAGTACAGCTGCTTTACTGTGGTTAAAATAATGGTAAAAGGAGTATACTTGGTCCTGAGCTATTTAAAGGTTGGTTCAGACTTGTTGGGAGACTTGAGCATGTGTTCTGAACTTCCAGATACTGTAGTTTCAGCACTGATTGCAAGTGTGTGGCCAGGATTGTTTGTAATCTTAAAGCTCCACATGTATTCCCCTAAATGGAATGAGGGAGCCCCAGAAGGAGGAGGTTTCATGTGTATGCTCATAGGTATTTGAGAAAGAGCATGCTGTTAGAAATGAAATCATTGGGACTATTGGAAAGGGAGCACAAATGTGCCCTGGGCTGATAGTAACAAAAGCAATAAAAAGGCCAAAATTTGAGGTATTTGGTTTTTATTCACAGTGTTCAGGATGCAGAGTGATAAAGTCACTCTTGCTCTAGCCAGTGAGCTGGGTTCTGAACATGCTGCACACAGAGCAGAAGCTTCCATAGCCTCACAGGCTGGTTTGGGCTGGAAGGGACCTCAAAGCCCATCTAGCTCCAACCCCCTGCCATGGGCAGGACACCTGCACTAGACCAGGGTGCCCCAAGCCCCATCTAACCCAGCCTTGAACCCTGCCAGGGATGGGGCTTGCACAGCCTCTCTGGGCACCCTGTGCCAGGGCCTCACCCCCCTCAGAGTAAAGAATTTCTTCCTGACATCTAACCTAACCTGCCCTCTTCCAGCTCGAAGCCATCACCCCTCGTCCTGTCCCTGCCCTCCCTGGTGAGCAGCCCCTCTCCCTGTTCCTGTAGGACCCCTTTAAGATATTGGGATGCTGTAATTAGGTCACCCTTGAGCCTTCTCTTCTCCAGGCTGAACAAACCCAACTCTCTCAGCCTGGCTTCACAGGAGAGCTGCTCCACACCCCTGATGATCTTTGTTGCCCACCTCTGGACTCGCTCCAACAGCTCCATGTCTGGGGTACTGGGGACCCCTGAGCTGGATGCTGTGCTGTGAGTCCCCAAGACTTGTTTGCACTGTAGTTGCCCAGGGGTGTGTCTCCTTGCTGTGCAATGGAAAGCCAGAGCAGGACTTGCACAAGTTGTTTAACTGGAAGAGGCACTTTTGCAGCAGCCTGTGACAGCATCAATAAACCTGCTCATTGGGGAGGGGGCAATCAGGGCAGTTCTGCAGGGATAAAAGCTGCAATGCATGTACAGCACATCAGGGTTAGGCAGAGGTTTCTGCTTTAGCATCCATGTGTGTGTGGATGCCTGAGATACAATTCCCTGAGCAGCAGTGACCTGATTCATGTGGTTAGATGGCCAACTTTAGTGCCTCTTTTTAACAAAGAAAAACATAAGCTACAGCACAGCTCTTTGTCTCTTGTAACCACATAAATGTAAATAAATATCTGGGTGAAAAATGGTATTTGTGAAATTCTTTTGCCTCCTTATTGCTTGTTCTGAGGGGGTTTTGGAATTGACTGTTGCTCTGCAAGCTCTTTTGAAGGTTCACAAGGGTGCAGGACGTACTGCAGGAGGAACTGAGTGAAAGTACTGGTTTGAAATGGCCCATCTGCTTAGAGTGCTAGCAGGTTGGAGGTGCCTCTTTCTAACTGGATTCTCCTGTCCTGCTGTGGAAGAGCTCAGGGAGATTTTTGGAACCACTGTGCCTCCTTTCCTGTGCTCTCTCTCCCTGGGATTTTAACAGAGAAAGCCTAACTGGCAGGCTTACAGCAATAGCCTTTTCTGGATTTCTTTTGGGTCCTGCTGACTTTCTTCTTGACCCCTCATGCTACAGATGTCTCTGCTTCTTGCTTTCCCCTTCAAGTCCTCCCCCTGGGCTTTTCTACCCCTCCTCACCCATTTTCTGTTGCAGCTGCTGTTTCCCCACTGCTTCCCTCACTCTCTTGCCTTACGGTGTTACGTACCCTTACTGGTCAGGAAGAATTTAGCTTGTATAGTCTCAAAATACCCAATTTGTTTTAAATTTGTTTGATTTTGTGTATGTATTTGTGGGGTTTTTTTATTGCTTTGCTGTTTTATTTTCTCCTCTGTAGGACACAGCAGGACAGGAGCGCTTTAGGACACTGACTCCCAGTTACTACCGAGGAGCTCAAGGGATTGTTTTAGGTAGGAGTTATAGAGAAGAAAAACATCAATACTCTAAGCCTGGTCTTTATTATCCCCTCTAAGTGCCTGTCTTTACCAAAGGAGACAATCTGAGCACCAGTGAGGGTTTTTACACAGTTGCTGCATCATTGGCTCAAGCACTGAGTGTGCAGAACCACTGGCTGCAGGAGAATGATGCTGCTTCAAACTATTTTCACACACAGACATCTCCCACTGCAGGCTGCTGATTAATAATAATTCATTAGTAGCTTTGCAGTAATTTGTTGAGCTTCTAGTAAGAAGGCAAATTGGGTTTTGTGGTTGGTTTGGGGGTTTTCCCTCCCCACCCCAGGGTTTTTAATGGGTTTTTCCAGACACTGTTGATGTGATCCCTGTTCAGACATGAGGTTTGCAGCATGAGGGATGGATGGATGGCTGGTCCCTTTCTGTGTGACAGTACCCATCAGAAAAGGAAGGGATTCTCTTTCTCAGGGATTGTGAAGGCTGAACAGCTTGCTGTACAAAGTGTTCTGGCTTAGAATACAGCTCTGTAAACCCTAAGTGAATGAATACATGACTAACATCATGAATCCATTTATGATGGTACTCTGGTTTTAGGAGCAGTGCATGCAGGTAGTGACACATTAAATGAGGTGGCAAAATAGCCTTTTAAAAAACATTCTGTGTGGCCCAATCTAGAACTAGTAACAGGTAAATGATTTTAACTGGTGTGTCTGACTTCCAGGCACAGCCCTGTTGCAGAGATGTCCATGTCCTGTAAACCTCAGGGATGCTGGGTGAGCACAGCCAACATGTCCCAGCTCAGCAAGGAGGTTATGGTCAATGTATTTGCTTGTTGTTTCCTAACACCACTTTATTTTCAGGGCAGTGGTTTGTAGGGACTAAGTTCTGCCATAATGAAGTCAATGTTGATCAACATTCTCTGTGTGTTAAGCTCTTTCTCTTCCATTACCAGTGTATGATGTTACAAGAAAGGACACTTTTGCTGGACTGGATGGCTGGCTGAATGAGCTGGATCTGTACACTGCCAAGGCCAACACTGTGAAGATGTTAGTTGGCAATAAAACTGATAAGGTCAGTTCAGAAATGCATCTTCTCAGGCTCTTCCATGGGTTCCTTGGCTGTGATGGTACTCATCTCACATTTATACTGTCTTAACTTGGATAAGCAGCCTGCCAGTGCCTGAATTGCAGCCTGCCAGTGCCTGAATTGCAGCCTGCCAGTCCCTGAAGGGAGCAGAGGAACAGGAGGGGAATCAGCTTGTTAAAGGGCAGAGACTGGCAGGACAAGGGGGATGGAGTGAAGCTGGAGGAGGGAAGGGTTAGAGGAGAGATTGGGGGGAAGTTCTTTGCAGAGAGAGTGGTGAGGGGCTGGAACAGGCTGCCCAGAGAGGGGGTGGGTGCCCCATCCCTGGGGGTGTTCAAGGCCAGGTTGGCTGGGGCCCTGGGCAACCTTGTGTAGCTCCAGGCCTGGAGGTTGGTGGCCCTGCCTGTGGCAGGGGGTTGGAGCTCTGTGACCCTTGGGGTCCCTTCCAACCCAGCCCAGGCTGGGATTCTATGATAATACATCCACTTAGAACCTCTTTTTTTTGGAAGCAGATCTTGTTAAAGATTTGAATGGAAACTCCTCTGGAGAGATGCAATTGATGAGGGAGGTTCTCTTTAGACAGTGAGAGCTCCTGCCCAAAAGCTGCTATGTAGCACCCTGTGTAGCTGCAGCACATCAGCACAAGTGCTGCTTCCTTTCTGACTAGCCCATGACTTGGACAGGCAGTGGGGGAGGAGAATTCAGCTCTTCAAGCAACTGTAGACTACACATCTGTGTGGGTGCTTTATGTTTCTGGGGTGTTTTAACATACCTGAGATGCCTGTTGGGTCACAAGGAGCTTCAGTCTTGCTTTACTACAGGAGGTTTCCAGTGTGGCTATCCTCAACTAGGTTTTCTGCCTCCATTCCAAATCTATCCATTTTCAGATCCTTTGATGCACTTTTTCATCTTGTTTGATGACTGAAGCCTCCTTTCTGCCATGTATCTTGCTTCTAGTTGATTCAGAAGATGGCAACACCTTCATTTCCTACTGATTTCCTGTTGCTGGTGTTCAGTTTGACTTCCTGGTCAAAGCTGGCTGTGGAGTGGGAAGATCTGGCTGCTGCTGACTACATGGCTTTATAGACTTTATAGACTTCCTTCTTTCCAAGCAAACCTTTGCTTCTGCAAGGCTGCTTTTCCAGGGGCTTCCTCCAAGTGTTAAATGCAGCTTGGTTTAGTCATGTTCTTCCTTCACCTGCAGCCTGATCGTGAAGTAGAGAGGAAAGAAGGACTCCAGTTTGCTAGGAAACGCTCCCTGCTTTTTATAGGTAGGTACTTCTGGGGCCAAACTGGTTTGTTTTGGTACTGCTGAGTGTGAATGAAGCACACAACTGCATTTCAGGTTGATTTACTCCTTTCTTTAGTACCTAATTCATACAGTTTCCTGTTGCTGCATTAGTTCATAGGCTTTGGATGTAGGTTGGAAGGGTTTTTTTCAGAGATGGCTGCAATGGGAAGTGCTTTTCTCCCAACAGGTATTGACTTCTTGTGCTGTGTAGGCATGAACTTCATTAAAACTGGCAGGGGTTTTAATTCAGAGCTCAGAAGACTGGAGTTTTTCTCCTGGTTGATGTCAGCAAGGTCCTTGGGCAATCTCTTCAGCTTTCAGGCTTCTGTTGAGGCTACATAAAAGAACTTAGATCTGTGAAGGATCACTTAGGACTGTGAAGGTCTGAAGATGGGGCACAAGTGGAGTGTGTGTGTTTGGGGTGTTGTGTGGGGGTGTCTTGTTTCTTTTTTGAATAAAAAGGACCTTTTAGGTGAAGCTGGTTGGAAAGATTTCCAGAAAGAACTGGGACAAACACCTAAGGGACAACTTGCAGTGAGTGACCTCTGCACTCTGCTTCCCAGCTTAGTTATGGAATAATTATCTTGCAGATTTACTGTCACAGCCTGAGAACAGCTTCTGTTAGAGAGAGGGGGGAGCTGTGAAATTTTTGTAGATGGAAAAATGAGTTGCTTCAGCCTGTTTATAATATCCAGGGTCCTTGTTTCTCACACTCAGGTCAATAGAAGTGTGCCTCTCAGTGAGAATGGAGAGGAGATTCACTCATTTAAAATATTGCACCTTCTTTTTGGTCCTAAAAAAGCTTCTTATAAAGTGAAATGCTCCCTGCAAATAAAATAAAATCCTCTCCCCTGCCCCTTTTCTTCCCTCTCCACCAGAGACCAGTGCCAAGACACAGGATGGAGTGCAACATGCCTTTGAGGAACTGGTCATAAAGATCCTGCAGACCCCAAGTCTCTGGGATAAAAGCACAGGCAAGGGGGGATTCCAGCTCACAGCATCTTCAGCACAGCAGGATCAAAGCTTATGTGGTGCATACTGTCCCCTTTCTTAAATCCACAGGGGGCTGGTCTGGAGCAATGGACTGGACTTTTTTCTTTAAAATAAAAACAAGGGGAAGTGGGGGAAGGGGGATTCCCAGCACTGCTTGTGCCTTATTTGACCTGCCACCAGTTGGGTTGATCCCAAACCCAAAGCCATTAGTAAAATACATGTTTGCTCATGTCCTGGGTTCAGCCAGGATGGAGAGAATTCCTTTCTAGCAGTGGGTGGGTGCTGTGTTTGGGAGTTGGGATGAGCAGTGCTGGTAGCACAGGGGTGGTTGAGTTGCTGCCCAGCAGCCAGGGAGTTTGCAGTTGTTCCTGTTTCCCTGCTAAGGAGGAGGTGGGGGGCACCCAGGGACCTGGGGGAGGGACACAGGCAGGACAGGTGACCCAAACTGGCCAGAGGGGGTATTCCATGCCAATTATGTCATGCACAGCATGAAGGGGGCTGGTGTGGGCAGGAGCAGGCAGCTCCAGGCCATGTGGTTTTGGGGCTGGTCTGGTGTTGGTCCAGCTCTGAGCTGTGCAGTTCAGTGAGAAGCTGCATCATGTGGCACCAACCTCATGTCCTGTTGTTACCATTATTATACCCATCTCTCTCTAATACCCAGTAAACCATCCTTATCCCAGCCCATGAGGTGTTGGTTCTTCTGGTTTTCTCTTCCCTCCCTTCCCCAGTTCCCCCCACCCCAACCCCCAGCTCCCTCCTAGAGGGAGCAGCTGTGTGGCTCTCAGCTGGGGCAAACCCACAACAGCTCATTAAGAAAACACCATTTCACTTCCCTTTCTGCACAACTGCTCTATCCAGCTTGATTTGTTTCCCTGGTAACTATCAGATTTTCCACTGTTAGATCAGAGAGCTTCTTACAGATCAGAGAGCTTCTTACAGCACCAGGCTTGGGCTGTAGGGCATTCACCATGCACTTCTGAAACTCACACCTTAGGGTAAAATAAGGCAGTATTCCCTTTTGGAATATGATTGACAAGCTTCTCTGCCCCACAATGGCACCTGAGTTTTCTTTAAGTGTAGCCAAGAGTCAGGAGTCACCCTGAGCCATGATATTGTTTCTCTATTTCAGGTGGTTTTCATAGAATCCCAGCCTGGGCTGGGCTGGAAGGGACCCCAAGGGTCACAGAGCTCCAACCCCCTGCCACAGGCAGGGCCACCAACCTCCAGGCCTGGAGCTACACAAGGGTGCCCAGGGCCCCAGCCAACCTGGCCTGGAACCCCCCCAGGGATGGGGCACCCACCCCCTCTCTGGGCAGAGGTTTTAAGCAATCAAAATTGCCACATGTCCCCAGACAGTCAGCTGAGTTACTACTAAATCTGAGGGTTGTAGCAGAGGGGTGTATCTACTAATGCTTGGCAGGGCATTCTGTGCAGGTTACCTCTGGCTACTCTTAAATACTCAGTGCTGAGGTTCAGTTTTGAAACAGTCTTTGTTTTGGGCTGTTTTGCAGTGTGGGGCCTGTTTGTATCTGCAAACTCACCTTCCTGCTCTCATCCAGGGCTAAAGCTGAGTTTAATGAAACCTGTGCTGGTTATGGAAGACTTCACACTGGGATGGGTGTTGCCAAGCCCCTTGTGGGGTTCTGTCAGGTACCAGCCTCTTTCTTAACCTGCTCCCAAGGGATGCCTCTAGAAGACTTCTGAGTGGCTGCCTGCAACACTGTGAAAGTCTCAAATTTGGGGACAATATTAATGCAGTTAAATTGTAACCTGAGGAGCCTGTGAACAAGTGCCAGATCCAGAGACAGTCGGTCACTACAGGGCCTGGTCACCCCAGAACAGAAGAAACACCTGTTCTTTAAAACAGGTGGCTGTTGTCAGCCTTTCTGCTTAGAGAATCCTGGAACCATCAGGGTTAGAAGGGACCTTTAGAGCATCAAGTCCAACCATCACCCCAACCTGCCACCCAGCACTAAGCCGTGTCCCTCAGCACCACATCCAACCAGCTTTAAACCCCTCTGGGGATGGAGATCCTCAGGGCTGCTTCCCAGCCCATCATCTCCTGCCCTGTCACAGGGACTGGCCCAACCCAGGTGCACATCAGGCCCTGAAAGCTGCCAGGGTCCCTGTTTGGAGAAGGCAGAGATGGATAACCACCCTTGAGGAGATTTTGGGGTAGAGTTAACATAGATTCAGTGACAGTGGGGTGTAAGAAATGCAGTTTTAATACACAGTGTTGTCACTGTTGCTAAATGCAGTGGGACACGAGTCACAGCACACTGTTGGGATGCAAGGAAGGAGACTGGTGGCACCAGAAGGTCTTGTTAAAGGCCACAGCACACAGGACAGATCAGACAGCAGGCAATGGACAGACAGAAACTCCCTTCAGCTAACATGCACCTGTACAATGCTCAGAGCCTTTGACAAAGAATTAGAAAGCAGAGTTGCTTCCAGCATTTTCTTAGTGACTTCTAAAGATCCCAAATATTCACATCTCCTGGAATATATACAAAGTCCTCTGACAATCAGCATTTCTTCAAGACTTGATGTATCATTTAGATGCTGGAAGCCTTTACCTGATGTTCAACAAAGGTAGTCATAAAGCTGGCAGGATGATTTGGACCTGTAGCTGAGTTACTTGGTATTTCAGGTTCTTCCTCTTAGCTGAGCTGGTACCAAGGTGGTGCCTGGTCAGATGCCTTCACAGAGATGTCTTGTAGAAAATAAGCTCCTTAAGTCCCTTTTGAATCAATGTGTGGTTATTCTTGTGTAGCCCAAAACCCCCCCCTCTGGTTTATGAGCTGGCTGGTCACACATGTGTGTTCACAGGTTGTTTTTGCATCAGTAGGAAGCAACTGGGAGAGTGGGCATAAGCTATGGGTGAGCAGGTTCACAGCTGTGCAAGGCAATGTGGAAGCACTGGGAAATGTGGGATAGACATAACTCCCCCCCCCTCACATCCCATAGACACTAGAATGTATACAACCTATCTAAGTGGCCTGGTTTTAGTGCCTCATTAGAAGGGATTTGCAACTAATGATTCTGAGTGAAGAGAAATAGGGTTTTCTGGCTTGTCAGCCAGCTGATCTGAGTACCTGACAGAGTGCTCCCCAAAGGACACCCCTCACCTTGCTGCAGCAGCATGTTCTCTAGCAGACCCTCTCCTGAAACGCCCCTTGTTCAGGTGCCTCATCTCCAGCCACAACATTTGCCACCTAAGGATGACAAATCCAGCTCATCAGTGTCCTAGCACGACTTCAAATGCCTTGGAAGTGAGAAACTTTACTGTACAAAGTGCACTATTTACAGTCAGACAGTCACTCCAGCCTGTCACTGATGGGTTCAGTCTCAGTGTTCACTTGAAATGACAGCTGCTGCTCAAGGTTTTCATCCAGGAAGGCACTCTCAGCTTCTGACTCTGTTTAGATCTTTCCATATTACCTTCTAGATCAACTAGCAGTTCTGAAGTGAGTCTGACACATTTCCCTCTTCAACTCCCTGTATTTACAAGACATTTGTACACACTCTTTCCTTTCAAGAGATGAGAACAAGCTATGACCTAACCCAGTTGACTGGCACCCAAAAGGAATCCTTGTTTAATTTCTCTAACACAGTTTTCAGCTGATTACATGCACTCTGGAGATCTTCTTTCACCAGCACAGTGTCAATTAAGTGGCCATACTGCTCTTCAATGAACGCTGCAGAGTTAATAATCTCCTGCTGTTCTTCATCCTGCTGATCAACACAAGAAGTTGGTATAAAATTTCCAGCATTCTCTTTTTAATTACTAGCATTTTAAAGCACATTAGCACAGGAAGTCATTACTTTGAAATGTTAATGAAATGAGCAGCTACCAGGGTGTGTAAGATACTACAGCTGAGATCAGGGAGTGGTGTGCTACTGCTGGGATGTGGTGGGCTGTTTCAAAACTGCCCCCCAAAAGTGACAGGGAGGAAGAAAGAACATGATACAGGAGGGGTGCAAGATGGTGCTGCTGCATTTTAAGAAGTTAGAGTTGCTGCCCAACCTAACACCTGGAAATCCTTTCCTTGCTTTTATATCTAAAAGTGCTGGTGGTATTGTGTAAAGAATCAGAAGGTGTGTAGAGAAAGCTGCTCATAAGCAGACACTTGAGTGGCTCTTCACCATGATATTGTAGGTAGTCAGCAGAAGGGAAGGTGTGCTCTCCTTCCTTCAGTCCTGTGCCCTGGGCACAGAGAGAAGTTGAATAACAGTGAAAATTGTCAAGGAGGAAGGCAGAATCTATAGAACAAATGAATTCCTATGTAAAAGATGCATTAACTTCCATGTTATCTCATTGTTTCCTGCATTCTAAGCAAATATGGTTTCACAGAATCACAGGGGTTGGAAGGGGCCTCCAGAGCTCATGGGGTCCAACCCCCTGCCAAAGCAGGGTCCCTAGGACAGGTCACTACTCTTCCAGACTTGGAATGCTGGACCCACTCACCCCCAAATTCAGTGATTTTGAGGGGTAACATGGAAACTTACTGAGTGAGCCAAGTTCTGTTACATGTCCAGTCAGGTTACCCAAAGCAATGATGTTGTGCACACTCAGGGTTTGTGTTCATGTCTACACATCACTGATTGGCNTCACAGGGGTTGGAAGGGGCCTCCAGAGCCCATGGGGTCCAACCCCCTGCCAAAGCAGGGTCCCTAGGACAGGGCACACAGGGCGGTGTCCAGACGGGGCTGGAATCTCTCCAGAGAAGGAGACTCCACACCCCCTGGGCAGCCTGTCCCAGGGCTCCCTCACCCTCACTGGGGAAAAGTTCTGCCCCAGGTTGCTGGGGAACTCCCTATGCTCCAACTTGCAGCCATTGCCCCTTGTCCTGTCCCCACAGACACTGAGAAGGGGCTGGCCATTTCCCCTGCATCCCACCCTTCAGATATTGATAACCATTAATAAGGTCCCCCCTGAGTCTTCTTCTCTCCAGGCTGAACAGCCCCAGCTCACCCAGCCATGTCACAAGAGCAGCTGGCACTGCCAGGACTTGCCTGTCATCCTTTCTGCAGGCCACACCAGGGCCTAGGAGTGGCAAGATTCCCACAGCACAGCCAGCACATGCTCTGCCTTTGGGGAACACAATTACCTTTCTGCCATGTTGCAGATTCCAGGGTTGCTGTGTGTAAGCAGCAGATCCCTCCTGGACTGCTCCAGCTACCAGATAAGGCCTTTAACCCAGCCTTTCCTCCCAGGGGAGATGCTCCAGGCCCTTCATCAGATCCTTAAGTTAGACATGCACTTTGCTTCATGTAATGTCAAGTTTTACAGGGAGTTAAAAACCAAACCCCATTCAGAAGCTCCAGCTGAAAGGCTGGATGTGCAGTGGACCTGCTTAGTGCCCCACTCTGACTCTCACTGTCATGGAGCAGCAGCTCCTCCATATCAGAGAAACTCCAGCCCAAACACTTGGCACATCTAAAATGAAGAGATGAAGGTGAGGATACTCACAAGAGGGGATGAGATTTCTTCTGCCATGGGAGATTTTAGGACATGTTTTTTCTTTTCAGGAATGAGAGGCTTCACAAAGATAACATAAGGCTTAAACTCAGGAGTCCTCAAGTGCTTCACTGCCTGTGAACAGATGGTTTTTGTCACCATATTTTTTGTTTGGTTATAGGCCAATGAAGTTCTCAAGGTGGGTTCAAGTGTGTCACTAGTACAGTCCTGGGTACTACACATCTGACCACAGGAACCTCCTGCTCTTCAGAAGAAAGGTTAATCACAGACTCACAGGGGTTGGAAGGGGCCTCCAGAGCCCATGGGGTCCAACCCCCTGCCAAAGCAGGGTCCCTAGGACAGGGCACACAGGGCGGTGTCCAGACGGGGCTGGAATCTCTCCAGAGAAGGAGACTCCACACCCCCTGGGCAGCCTGTCCCAGGGCTCCCTCACCCTCACTGGGGAAAAGTTCTGCCCCAGGTTGCTGGGGAACTTCCTATGCTCCAACTTGCAGCCATTGCCCCTTGTCCTGTCCCCACAGACACTGAGAAGGGGCTGGCCATTCCCCCTGCATCCCACCCTTCAGATATTGATAACCATTAATAAGGTCCCCCCTGAGTCTTCTTCTCTCCAGGCTGAACAGCCCCAGCTCACTCAGCCTTTCCTCACAGGGGAGATGCTCCAGGCCCTTCAGCATCTCCTCAGCCTCCTCTGGACTCTCTCCAGGAGATCCCTGTCTGTTTGATCCCAGGGAGCCCAGCACTGGACACAACACTCCAGGTGGGGCCTGACCAGGGCAGAGCAGAGGGGGAGGATCCCCTCCTGTGACCTGCTGCCCACACTCCTCCTGATGCCCCCAGGATCCCATTGTCTCTCTCAGCCCCCAGGGCACACTGCTGGCTCATGGCCACCCTGTCACCCACCAGCACCCCCAGGTCCTTCTCCTCAGAGCTCCTCTCCAGCAGGTCCCCCCCAGCCTGTCCTGATTCCAGCAGTTATTCCTCCCCAGGTGCCAGACTCTCCACTTGCTCTTGTTGAACCCCATCTGGTCTCTCCCTGCCCAGCTCTCCAGCCTGGCCAGGTCTCTCTGGATGGCAGCGCAGTGTCCTGCCTGTCAGCCACCCCTCCCAGCTCTGGATCATCAGGTACTTGCTGAGGGTGGGTGCTGTTCCCTCAGCAAGGTCGTCAATGAAGATATTGAACAGGACTGGACCCAGCACTGAGCCCTGGGGACACCACTAGTCACAGGGCTCCAGCCAGACTCTGCTCCACTGATCAGCACCCTCTGAGCCCGGTCCCACACCCAGTTCTCAACCCACCTCACTGTCCACTCCTCTATCCCTTGTTCTCTGAGTTTTGCTATCAGGATGTTGTGGGAGGCAGTGTCAAAAGCCTTGCTGCAGTCAAGGTAGATGCCATTCACTGCTCTCCCTCCATCCACCCAGCCAGTGATGAGATCACAGAAGGCTGTGAGATTGGTCCAGCACTGTCACTGTCCTGGCTAGCTCACAAGAGGACACGAGCTTCCTGGAGCATGGTCTAACTGCACACATGCCTTGTTACCCTTTGTGACAGCAGGAAGGAGGACATGGCCAAAGATACTGAGAAAAGGATACAAACCCATTATTTGACAAGCAAGTTACAGTTTGCTTCACCTAAGAGGCCAAACACTGCCAAGTTTAAACCTGGAATTCATCTGGGATCACATGGCAAGTCTTTTCCTAGCCCAGTTAAAAGATCTGAATCAAAATTTCAAGGATTAAACTTGCAGGGATGAAGAGCAGGTGTGCTGGCACTGGTTACAGCTATCCATGCTTCAGAGGCAACGGGAAGGAATGAGCATCAAAACCCAGCTGTGCCCTAAGTGTTCCCTTTCTGACTTGCACATTCCTCTTACAGCAAGGGAAAAGCTTCCCACAGTGAGAAGTGATGAGGTGTGGATCTACCAGCCCTCCAGGAACTGCAAACAGGGTTTCTAAAGAGCTCTGTCCCCCTCAGCTGGCAGTCAGGCCACCTATTAGGAACACAAGCTCTAAGAGCATCCTTGTCCTCTGCAGAGCAAGTACTCACCAATGGTGAGCAATGTTAGTTTATTAAACAACAAAGTTAATTAGGCTGGCAGCTTATTAAGAAATACTTGCTTTCCTTAAAAACAAACCAAACACCCCCTCAAAAAAACAAAAACACCCCAGCCAAATAAAAGCTGCAGAACTTACTTCAGGTACCACATCCACCAAGCAAACCTTCTTCTTGGCCATCACAGACCGGATTGCCTCCAGACTGGTACCATACAGATTTTCTTTGTATTCCCCATGTTCCACAAACCTAAAAAAGTCAACAAGGTTTTAGACCCTGTCTGCAAAGAACATTTAACTTAAAGCATTTGGGAACTGTTTCCTGAAGCCTCAGTAATCAAATGAGACATGTTTCTGGTTTCCTGATGGTTTAGTTTCCTTCTGGTTGCTCAGTAGCAATAATCACCTTCACATGTCACTGGTAACTCATCAGCACTGCTGACAACCAGGGGAAGAAGCTGCAGTAATGCAGCTGACTGATGTTTAATAGAAGAAAAGAGGGTGTTATTCACAGTAAACAGAACAAAGCTGGCCAGGAAACAGACTCCAGTTATTCCATCTTCTGGGAGACTAGCTAAAAATCCATACTTTGAGAAAGCACACTCCATCTTAAGTGAAGCCCTTTTTATCCATGGATTCAGTCTACAACACCCCCCTAAAGTGGATTTATAAATAAAACTTGTTACCCATTATATGAAATGGAGAACAAGTAGGTCCAACTAAATATTTATTACACTGACTAGATTAAATTCTGACCAAATCACACTCCTGAGCATATGCAGGCTTAAATTCTAACTTGTAATTGTTCTACCAGTCCTTAATTGTTACTCAGTTGCTTCTTACTAAACTTTTGAGGTGATACTAACAGTCCAAACTAAATAAAGAGGTTTTTTCTTGGAAAGCTGAACCTTTCTAACAGAGCTACACTAGTATTTATGTTAGATATGATTTAGTCTTGATGTTAGATATGATTTAGTCTTGATGTTAGATATGATTTAGTCTTGATGTTGGATATGATTTAGTCTTGATGTTGGATATGATTTAGTCTTGATGTTGGATATCATTTAGTCTTGATGTTGGATATAATTTAGTCTTGATGTTGGATATAATTTAGTCTTGATGTTAGATATCATTTAGTCTTGATGTTGGATATCATTTAGTCTTGATGTTAGATATCATTTAGTCTTGATGTTAGATATCATTTAGTCTTGATGTTAGATATCACTTAGTCTTGATGTTAGATATGATGTAACTAGTTGTGGGTTTGAAATACAGCCAATTCCAGCAGTATTTGAAAATGAACTCACTTATTTTGCTGCACATCTGTCTCAAATGATTGTTTGGAGACAAAGTTATATTCTACTCCTTCTTTTTCATGGCTTTTCCTTGACCTGGTTGTATCTAGAAAAGGACAGAAACAAGACACAGATGGATCAGCCTCTGCACACAACTGTATTGCCTCTGTTTACTCCCAGTCCCATTTTCATGGCCTCAGACAAGGCAGTTACACACTGGAAAATCCCAATTAATATAAAATATGAATCAAACACTATCAATTTTGTTTTAAACTCTATCACAAAACCTGTTAAGACCAGAAATGAAGTTTGTTTTGCTCCCAAGTGTGCTCCAACTAACACAAAATCAGGAGGCACACTTCTTACACCCAGTAGAAGCAGCAGTGTATATCCTATGGCAAAGTCTCTCTGAACTCTGTTGGACTCATTTTCTCTGGAATGTGGAAATCAAAAATAGGAAATTGCTATGAAATCCTGTTTCCTCTGAATTTAGAGTAAGTATCTCTAGCTGTTATCCCATGTTACCACAAAACTTACATGATTATGTGTGCTCCCTCATCTTTAATGCCCCAATTTCTTTTAATAATTGTTTTTACTGTAGGAGAAACTTCTTTTTACAAAGCTATGCCTGGCCATGAAGGTGCTAGCTGCTATTCTGTGTGTGTATGTGTTCAGATTCAAGTAAAAATTACCCCTCTGAGCTCTACTGCTAACTAATGCAACATCTGCCTGACAGATGCTTATTGAAAGTCTTAAATGACATACAAACAGTGCCCTCAATGTTAATGTTGTGGTTTGCAAAAGTAGCTGATTGTGGAATATAAATCCTGACAGATTTTTCTCTTGTGTCTCATGTATTTTTTTAGAGAATAATCCAGCAAAAGAACTTCAGTGTAACTCTAGCCACAAACCTGTGCAGCAGAATCACTGATTATCACTGTCTGGCTTGATGAACAGCCCAGATACACTCCACAACAATTCAAAATCATGCAAAAATTTATCTCTTGGTTTATTGCTGTCTACTTCTTTTTATTAAAAGAAACTTTAGCTGGGACTATGAGGAAAAATCATCCTCTTTCAAAGACATGCAATGTTTTGGCTGAATCTTAAGATACCAGTTTTTCACACTCACTCTTTTTGCCATTTACAATCTTATTTTTTCTCCCTGTATTCTGTTTCTCTTTTTTTATAGGACACTGAGAAAATGCAGTATGTTCACTTGGGAAAGCTCAATTCAAATAAATCAGCTGAGTTGGCTGCCCAAAGAGGTGGTGGATCCCCCATCCCTGGAGATGTTCAAGGCCAGGTTGGATAGGGCCCTGGGCAACCTTGTGTAGCTCCAGGCCTGGAGGTTGGTGGCCCTGCCTGTGGAAGGGGGTTGGAGCTCTGGGACCCCTGGGGTCCCTTCCAACCCAGACCAGTTTATGATTCTATGACAGCATCCCAAAGTGCACATGTGCCAAGGTATGTGGTGACCCATTCAGCTCTTAAGGGCAAATACAGTGTATTACAGGGAGAACAATAATTTGAAGTACTTCTGAAATCTGCCTATAATCAATAGCCTAACCACAAATTACCATTCACTAATGCAGGCAGCACAACACTATTATACAGCTTTTATGAGCTAAAGTGGTGAAACACAGAAGTCAATCAGTTTTACTCACGTGGGACTGCAACACCATACTCCTGTGGGTTCTCTGACACCACCTTCTGCTTGAGCTCACTTAGTTTGGCCCCCAAACAACCTAATAAAAGAGAACTGAATGACAGATTTCTGTGTTGAATGAAATCCTGCAGAGAATAAATAACAGACATTTCACAAAGTAGGACTGTGCTGGGGGCTGGGGGAGTGTGAAGAGTTGTGTGTTGTTTTAGCTGGCTGCGGAGTGGAACTATGACACAAAGGAAGATCTACCTTACCAATCAAAACCACCAGCCTCTGCTGTTCACCAGGCTGCTGCTGGTACTTTGTGACCTCTTCATATGTGAGGAACTCTGCTGTGTCTGCCTGCTCTGCTTTCTTTCCTTCATTCAGGTTGTTTTCCTTCTCTTTACGGCTCAGTCGGAAGCTCCTCCGCAAGCCAGCTGCAGGGGAGAGCAAGGAGTGGGTTACACTGTATCCCCACTCACCTACAGCTTCCAGGCACTTGAGATACTCTCATGGTTTCATTACGAATCACAGCACTGCACTGTTGCTGATCTTCTGGATGAAGGACTGGCATGTCAGGTAGAAAGCTAAGAATCATAAAATCATCGTGGCTGGAAAGACCTCCAGGGTCATCAAGTCCAACCATGAGCCCCCCATACCTACCTGGTTCTTTGAATGGCTCCAGGGCTGGTGACTCCACCACCTCACTGGGCAGCCTGTGCCAATGCCTCACCACTCTTTTGGTGACAGAGGTTATCCTAATATTCAATTTGATCCTCTCCTGGAGCAACTTGAACCCATTCCCTCTTGTCCTCTCACTAGTTATTAGGGAGAAGCAGCCAACACCCACCTCACTCCAACCTCCTTTCAGGTAGCTGCAGAGAGCCATCAGGTCTCCCCTCAACCTCCTCCAGGCTGAGCAGCCCCAGCTCCCTCAGCCTCTCCTCATGAGACTTGTTCTCCAGACCCCTATTCAGCCCAGCTGCCCTTCTCTGCACCCTCTCCAGCACCTCAATGTCCCCCTATACTGTGGCACCCAGAACTGCACAGTACTTGAGGTGCAGCCTCACCAGGACAAGGGGGATGGATTAAAACTAAAGGGAGGAAGGGTTAGATTAGATATTAGGGGGAAGTTTTTTTCCAGAGAGAGTGGGGAGGGGCTGGAACAGGCTGCCCAGAGAGGGGGTGGGTGCCCCATCCCTGGGGGTGTTCAAGGCCAGGTTGGATGGGGCCCTGGGCAACCTTGTGTAGCTCCAGGCCTGGAGGTTGGTGGCCCTGCCTGTGGCAGGGGGTTGGAGCTCTGTGATCCTTGGGGGCCCTTCCAACCCAGCCCAGTCTATGATTCTATGATAACAACACCCTCCTCCCCCCCCCCAATATCACCTTGGATTGCCAGGTGTTGGCTATGCCAAAGTCCAATGACACCTCTGCACAGATACTCTGGTTGAGGGAAGCACAGGAAATGGTCTTTAATGGAAATAAGCCAGTTTGCCCCCACTCCAGGGCTGGTGTTCCCAAAGAGGAAAGGGAGTTTGGTGTCTCA
>VZTU01004384.1:151038-167258 GCA_013400835.1 Zapornia atra | reverse complement strand
GAATAAGGTGCCTTGGTTGAGCTGAGCTTGTACAACACGCAGACGTGATTGGGAGGAGTTTATGGAAACCGTTTCCCAGAACTCACCTTAATATGAAGCGGGACAGGTGTTGAATATGTATAGGTGAATGATGTAACCTCATCATTTCGGACAAGAACATGGTATAAAAAGGCTGCAGGCTCTGACCAAAACTGTGCCAACTTTTTGGGTCACCCGCTCTTGCAAGAACATATAATAAATTACTGCTTCACTAACTTATCTACCTTGAGTCCTTTTTTTAGGACCTTTTGTCATTTTTAACATTCAGATGCTGAAACAAATGGAAAAGTGATAGAAAATATTATAATGCTGAAAAACAGGTAGCCTGTTCTTGAAGAGTATCTGCATACAGTTTACTCCTATGACAGCAGTTAATTGTACAGTGTTTGTAGCCACACCATCTAGCACAGGACTGCATAGGGACAGTCCATCATGGGGCCTCGGGAATATTACTTAGTGCCATCAACTTGATGCATACATGAAGTTTATCCAACCTATTCAAAACTTTTCACTCTGAGAAAATTAGTAAAGTTCCATTCTTGGTGGGTGGTTTGGGACTACAGAGGAGAAATCATCAAATTATTGAAAATTCCTGTCCCACAGTACTTGAAAGAACAGAAATATAATTTTTCTTGTGGCTTTTTAACAATTGTCTCTCTGGGACAAAGAATTGCAGAAATTAAGAAAAATGAATTATAAACTGTGTCCAACACAGTCCAACACAGTTTTTCTGTTTACACCAAAGTTTGGATCAGCTAGTTTTGGTAAAGTAGTCTTCAGAACATTTGGTAGCTTCAGTGGCCTGATTAGGTAGATATCCGATTCCCTTTTTTATCAACTCACCACCGAGCTGACAGGTCTTTTATGCTAGTGATGAAAGCCCTGTAGCATGCAGGCCTTCCCAAAAAAGAAGTGTCATGAAAGATTATTTGATTTTCTAACTGCAATCTTAAAAAAAGAAAAAATAAACAAACAAAAACACCCTGAAGCTTATGAGCCAGAGAATATGTGGCAACAATACTCTGTGGAAAAACACAATATTGAAAACAACTGATGCTTGACTTTCACCTTATGGTATTCTCACAACAGACTTACCAAAACTTCTACCAAAGTGCAACCATTTCTGATTCATGGATTACCCTGTCTGTCAGTGTTATATCTCTGATGCCTTGAATGGCTGCCTTTCCAATCAAACTGTGCCTTTCACTCCTTGCTTCAGTAACTGGTGCATCAAGCTGAAAGAAACTGAAATGAAATCAAACATTTGGCAGTAGAAGGAGTTTTCTGTAGGCAGTAGAAGGAGTTTTTTTGTAGGAAATGCAAGTCTTGGAAGACTTCACCTTAACTTTCTTTTTACTCTGCCACCCAACCTCCTGCCACCTCCACAAAAAGAAATTAGAAGACATCCATGGACTTACCAGTGTTGGAGTGACTTTTGGTTCCTACAGAACTGCAAACCTTCCAGCATAGAGCCAGGCTAAAGAATAAAGAGTGTGCAACTATTCAGCAGACTTATGACACTTCCTCCTTGTAATCGCTGAGCACTGGAACAGGCTCCCCAGTGTAGTGGTCCCAGCACTGAGTTTGACTGAGTTAAGAAGCATCTGGATGATGCACTCAGTCACATGCTCTGACTTGGCTGGCCTTGTGTGGAGCCTGGAGTAGGACTTGATGATCCTTATGCGTCCCTTCCAACTCAGGACAGTCTATAATTCTATAACCCTTGTCCTCAGAGGACCACCAGCACAGATATCTGTGTTCTTCTTTCCAGTAACATAGGCACAATGCAAGGCTTGCAAGGACCTGGACAAAGCTTCTGCTAATCTCACAGCCTTTTCATGGGGCTGTTTCCCAAACCTGAAAGTTAAGTGATGTGTTTGATTCCAGCTCTGGTGTTTATAGAAGAATGATCCACCTTTGCAGGTCTTGAGGACAGTTTTCCTTTGAAAATGTATTTGAACCTATCTTTCAGCATGTTCTCTGACAGACACCTGAAGAGGCTGTCCCACTCCTTCAGCCTGGAGCCAGCTGTGCCAGTGCGCCCTGGTTGCAGCCTGGATACAGCTGTGGCCATCCTGGCTGAGTCCTTTATTCCCACATCACACCAGTCTTTGCAAGCAGCGTCACATGTTCAGTACAGGGCAGAGAAATGGACTGGGATCTTTCCTACAAGGGCTCAGTGTAAAGGGAGCTGTAAGCAGCAGAGCCACTGGCCTCTTGTTGCTGCTGTAATCACACATTCAACAACAGTGAGTAACAGATGTAGACTTAATAAGGCACTCATTTGTATTATTAAAAATTTCAGTGTGTTTGTTCTCTGGTAAATTACAGTAATCGCTGATGCCATTGTAAATGTGTGAGTTCAAGATACTAAAAATCAGATAAAGAACATAATTCTCAGCCCTACCTGGTCTTTTCCTTAGACCTGCTTCATAAAGCTTGGTTCTGTAACACAAATGCGTTGATCAGTACTAGAGCATGTGGAAAAACGTAACTCAGTTTCACGCAGCAAGTCAGGATCAAGGCATAACCTGGCAGATCTCTGGTCATTTTAAAGCCTTCTTACATGCAATCACCCTCCTACTGTAGATGGAAGCCTTGGGGGCAAGAGACAGTTGCTTCTGTCTTGTTCTTAGGTGTGAAAATCAGTAGGGGAATGTGAAAGGCTTAGAACATACCATCTCAGAGCAGTAAGTCTCAACTTGCAAAGGAGACTCTAGTTAGGCAATGACAAATTCTTTCCTCTCATTAGAGACAAGTTCCTCAGCATCAGGAAGCCTTCCCTGGAATGTGTCTTTGAGCTCCAAGGTCATTCTAACGATGGAAAAAAGAAATTTTGATGGTCCAAAGCAAAAGCCTGTGAAGCAGCTTTCTCATACCCCACAAGCCACACATAAAGGAATGAGCAGCAGCCTGTTGGAGACCTTCCAAAGCTGTGCGATGTGTTCTTACAGTGCATGGAATGATCAGCTCCTGGGGCGAAGCACAGAAGGGCAGATAAGAAATCACCATCACCAGTTGCTGCTTTAAAACCCGTATTGTTTTTTTTTTTTCTACAAAACAGACCAAAAAGAAAGGAGAAACTCTTTTGACCCTTTACAGTGGTAAGGGATGCATCGGGTAATGGCAGCAAGTGAGCAAGTGGATGCAGTTCCCAGGCTCTGATGTATAGCACCTTCCTGGAGTCTCTAAGGGACAGTGAGATATACATGGCAAATGAGAAAAAATAGAGAAAGGGTAAGAATAAGCATTTTGGTTCACATAGTCTCGTCACTCATGAATGAGGAACACAGAAACTCAAAGATTAACACTGAAAGTGGTTTTCTTCAATCTGTGTGTCTCTCCACATCCAGAGGCTCAGCAATTCAGAATCACCAGGTACAGTTATGACCAAAAGCAAGGGAACAAATTGGAGGGAAAAGAAGATAGCCTTGGTCTTCAAGTAGAACATCATCCCCAAAGCATAAGATTTAAATAATCAAGGATTCATAGGAAACATTGTTGAAGACAGTCTTGGAAATGTAACTACATTTATCCTCAAGGCCAAGTAATACAATTCAGCTGAATAACTATCTTTACTTATCTGTATGTAAGTGCCTAAGTCATTGCCTATTACACAAGTTTTACAATTCCTTCTAACATAAGGAGGTTTTGCTTTCTATTGTCAATGGCTGAATATCCGACTAGACAACACTTCCATACCAGCAGATCCCTTTTTACTGAGTGAAGCATTTTGCTGCTGAAAACAAAAAGCCACATTAAATGTGTGTATAATCAGGAAGTGGAAACTTAAACAGGTGCATTTTACCTTCTTACAAGTCAGCACTAGTCCCAAGTCGACATCAATGCCCTTTAAAAACAATCAATCAGATGTCTCTGTGAAGTTAGGTGTGGAAGTTTTCCTCCAAAATACTTCTTAATAAAAAATGTCTTGAAAGAGAGGAGTTGCAAATGCATGCACTTGTGTGTACGTGTGTCTGCACACGTGATTTCAGACTGGAGGAAAGGGGGAATGCTCTGTCACACAGGGGAATTTCCGTGTCCCAGATTATTGCAAATGGGGTGAAAAATGATAAAAATTAGTACGATGCCTGGTCCTATTTCTCAATTCCTCATGGAGCCTGGAGGCACAAACTATTCAGCAGCTGGGCTGGGAAAGAAAATTCCCCCTCCATGAAACATTATAGCACAGTTGAGCACATTTACGGTTGCACAAAACTTTTCATGGCATCAGCTATTTTCTTTTGGGAAAGACAAAATACTTGAAAGCACAGCCCTGCTCTGCTGCTGCAATTTTCTAAAGAATTTTTTTTTTCTTTTGCCTGAAAGAATAGCCAGTCATGAATATGCAATGCGAATGCAGACACTGGGCAAGCCAGGAGAACAGAGCGCCTTTCCCAGGGAGCCTGCCTGCAGGATGTCCTGGAGGGGCTGGCCACTTCCAGTGCCCATCAGTTTAAGCCTCCCACTGGGTCTCAGCACAAACTAATGGCCTGTCGGAGATGATCTGAACAAATGTACCTAAGCACAATGCAGGAGTGCATTGCCCTAAAGAATCAATTTTAATAGTGTTTTAAGTTTCTCTTCACCCTCTGTCAGAAAAAATCACGAAGAGACAGCTGGATTAAAAAGAGACAAAACGCAGGAAGCTTTTGTGTTCTAATATCTAGAGACCAGGAGTGAGGGCTGTTTTGTTTGATTGCTGTCATTTCTTTATCACTTCTGAAATTACGCTGCCTATGTGGGATGTGGTAGAGAAATATGTTTATTCATCTTTCTCCTTCCTTATCTTGAGGTCAGAATGATTTCAGGGTTGCTGGATAACAAGGCGACAGCCCTCTGCCAGGCCTGAATTGACTCTATGAGCAGGAAGACCATAAATGCTTCAACTCCTTGCAAGTTCTCCATAGAATCAAAGGAATAACCAAGAGCATTTACATAGATAGTGTAAGCCAAGAAGGAGCAGGTATCATGGGGGTCAGAAGAAGAAGACGCACTTTTCCTTAACAATGCTAACTCTGGGCATTCTAACATTCATCAATATCTTAGGAAGCCTGCCTGAAAATTGAGTTTGTTACCCTCTTCCTCATCTTAATGAGGCTTGGGTTGGGAGTCGCTAGTTTATAGGATTTGTCTTTCTACCATAGTATCATCCCAGCTCAAAACTGGTGATTTATGAAGCCACAATATACCATCCTGATGAAGGGAGTGAGTGGTATATAAGGTTTTGGATGGTTAATTGATGAGAAATAGATTTTAATTTTTTTTTACACAGTGCTTGATTTTGGTTATACAGCTCAAGACATTAACTTCTACAGCATTAACAGAAGTTGCAGGCACTCAGCTTTTCTAGAAGATAGGTCCAAATATGCCCCACCACATTTGTTCAAATTTTAGAAGCTGATTTTTAGCATACGTTTTTAGAACAGCTCCTTCAACTGACCTCCACTTTACACCACCCACATTTTAACTCTTGTTCTATCTTATCACCAAAGTTGTGTAGAAATAAACTCCAGAGGCCATGTTCTGAAATTTCTTACCCTAAAGTGAGCCAATCCACTGATGTCAGTTGGTCAAAGAAAATCTTATCTGTGTCTGCATATGAACAAGACAACAGATACCTCTTCTCTTGCCTACAGGGTTTACAGGTCATGGGATGGGACATTACAAGACTGTCCAGTTCTGCTTTTTATATTCAGCTTTTTTTTTTCCTCAAACTGGAATGCACACAATCAGAAAAAGTGCACTGTCATCCTCACAGGAATAAGTAAACCTGAGACACCAGAAAAGAGTTCATCTTATTTCCTTCAGAAGGAATGCTTCAAGATACTAACTGATAGATATCATCTTCCTGACTGAAACCTACTGTCATGTCCATTACCAGCATCTGTGTGGGTAGAAAGAAGTATTGGAAAAGTCAGAAGGTTAAAACCACAGGAAAGCAGAGAAGTTAGCCTGCCTGACAAGTTGGGCAAGCTTGTGGAACTTTGTCTACCCTTAAGAAAAGATAAACTCTACCTAGAAATGAACCCTTTCCATAAGCACATGGATCATGCAGCCAGGTTTCTTTTCCATTTTGCAATGGTCCAACAAGTTGACCAACATCATGAGGTTCTTACTGGTTTGTGGGGTTTTTTTGTAATTTAGTGGACTGGGTTTGAAGTCATAGTGCTTGACTCCTCACATGCTGTGTGACTGCTTTCAATGTGCCACTTCAATTCCCACTTCTTATTCTGAAAGGTATTTGGCAAAATACACAGAAATGGTTAGGTGGCTACTCTGGGGCTTGAAGACGTTTAGATAATTGTATTAACGTGGTTTTCAGCACTGGAGATGCACAAAAGACATAATTTTTGATAGTGTGTAGGGAAGAGAATGAAGATGTCAGACTGAAAACCAAGAATGACCAACTCAAACCCCTTGTTCAAGAGGTGTCCTTTTTTCTTTCTCTCCCCCCGCCCCCCCAGTTACAGAGAACATTATAGTTGTAGTTCATAGAGTCATAGAATCACAGAATGGTTTGGATTGGATGGAACCTTAAAGCTCATCTTATTCCAACCCCCTGGCACAGGCAGGGACACCCTCCACTAGCCCAGGTGGCCCAAAGCCCCATCCAACCTGGCCTTCAACACTGCCAGGGAGGGGGCAGCCACAGCTTCTCTGGGCAGCCTGTGCCAGGGCCTCACCATCCTCAAAGTAAAGAATTTCTTCCTAATCTGTAATCTAAATCTCTTTTAGTTTCAACTCAATGTCCTGTCACTGCACTCCCTGACAAACAGTTCCTCCCCATCTTTCCTGTAGCCACTTCAGGTACTGGAAGGCCGCTATAAGGTCTCCCTGGAGCCTTCTCTTCTCCAGGCTAAACCATTCCAACTCTCTCAGCCTGTCTTCATGAGAGGCGCTCCAGACCTCTCAGCATCTTTGTGGCCTCCTCCGGACTCGCTCCAACAGCACCATGTCTTCTTGTACTGGGGACCCCACAGCTGGATGCAGTAGTCCATGTGGGGTCTCACCAAAGCATAGTAGAAGTTCCTACTCGTGTCTCAGAGCTTACTAGACCCATCCAAGTGGGACCCTGTCTTTTGACAGTCTGTTTTTGATTTGAATGCTGACATTTTTGAAACATCTTACCTCTAGTCATAGTATCCTTAGTAATTATCTTCTTCAGCAGTGTTTTTTAAATTCTTATTTGCACTTTGTTGTAAAGCTGATGTATAAGAAATACGGAAAATATTTTCTAGCATTGATGGTTTGCCATTTCTTCCCCATAGGCACCTTCAGAGATGCTAAAACCAGGCTTCATCAGAGTAGATGCGAGTGTAAACAGCTACATTTATGTTCCTTGTCTAAGCAGCTTTTAGTCAGTGCCAAGTTACTTGATGTGATTTAGGGTATGCTTTCATAGTAAAATACACTCTGGCATTTGGTCCAGTGAATCACATTCTAAATGCAATTGACTTTATTGACTAGATCTCCACCAAATTTCAAAGGAGTTTAGACACCTCACACACACACATTATGCATCACAGACACCTAAAATTAGCAGAAATAAATCCCACCCTAGTACCTCACTTTTGTTAGCACACAAAGAAAGGCCACTTTCCAGAGAAATCTTTTATTGTAGTCAAGGGCAAAGCTGTTCATTTGGATCCTTGTTATTAAAAGCTAAAATGTACATTTCCATCATTCCTTGCATTAGGGTACATTTAACTCAGTCCAAACACCATTGGACCCTGTACCTTTCTCTTTCCTCCTCTACAAAATGCTGATTGCAGCTTTAAGAGGAAGGCTAGTCAAAAGCACCAAAGACATATTTTTCAGCCCTAGAAATTGAGCTAGGATTAACTGAAGTCCTTCAGAGTTTCTCCGAAATGTTCATCCTTGTGTTGTTTGTCTTTCTTTTTTTCCCTTTTTAAAGAAGTTGGCACTGCTTTATCTCACATATCCAGAAGAAGGGAAGCAAGAGAAAACACTCCCAAACACTGTGATGAGTTCCCCTCTTCAAAGAACACTAGTGTCAACATCAAACTTTGATGCTCAAAGCCAGCCAGAAATGTTTCAGAAATATTTTTTTATTCAAATATTTAAGAATTTACAGAGAAGATCCATGGCAGGTGACATAATTTAGAGGTTGTACAACTCAGGTCCACTATAAAACACGGCAATCTCCTTATGGTTAGCTGCATCACACTTCACTCATAGAGCAGAGTCAAAGGACCTTTCACACTGGTATAGATCTGGGATAACCCTGCCAAACTCAACAGAATTAAAAGCCTGTGAAATAGAGTAAATCACAGACACAGCAACTCATTTAATTTTAGCAGAGCTACTCCAGGTTCCCAGCAGTCTAACTAATTGCTTGGCCTTGTTCCACTTTCCCTAAAGACTGAAGCATCCATTTTTTTCCCCTATCAAATATTAACAGGAGCCTATGCATCGCTTGTCAGAAGATGCTTAACAAACTGAACATCCTTCTGCAACTCCTTTGCAAGCCAACTCCAACTGCAGCTCTAGACTTTGTCTCTGTCCTAACCCTAATCCTAAACCTAAATCAAGGTTTTGGCCAAATGTCAACCCTAGATTCTCAGGCATCGTTCAGGAGGAAGAGTTTTCATGGGAGACTTCTCTGTGGAGCTTAGCCCTCCCTTTGGCAGCTCCCTGCAGCCCCACTCCAACTGAATCATTGAATGGTCTGGGTTGGAAGGGACCCCAAGAATCACATCGTTCCAATTCCCCTGCCACAGGCAGGGCCACCGACCTCCAGGCATGATCTAGACAAGGTTGCCCAGGGCCCCATCCCACCTGGCCTTGAACACTTCCAGGGATGGGGCATCCACCACCTCTCTGGGCAGGCTGTTCCAGCACCTTACCACTCTGTAAAGAGCTTCCCCCTAATATCTAATCTAAACCTTCCCTCCTTCAGCTTTAATCCATTTCCCCTTGTCCTGCCGTTGTCTACCCTTTTAAAAAGCTGAATCCCCTCCTGTTTGTATGTTCCCTTCAGGTACTGGCAGGCTGCAATGAGGTCCCCCCGCAGCCTTCTCTTCTCCAGGCTGAACAAGCCCAGCTCCTTCAGCCTCCCTTTGTAGGGCAGGTGCTCCAGCCCTCTAATCATCCTTGTGGCCCTCCTCTGAACCCTCTCCAACAGTTCCACATCTTTCTTGTATTGGGGGCCCCAGATCTGGACACAGTACTCCAGATGGGGCCTCAGGAGGGCAGAGTAGAGAGGGACAATCACCTCCCTGTCCCTGCTGGCTACCCCTCTTCTGATGGAGCCCAAGATACCATTGGCCTTCGAGCTGCAAGAGCAATCTGTATTTTATTCAGGAAGTAACTAAAAGGCGCTGAGGTGAGCAAGACAATAGAAACAGAGAAATGCACACAAGAATAAGCTGAAAAAAGTAAAAACCAGACAAATATCAACAAATGTGAATGGCAGCTGAGAAAAGGGTAACTCAGAGGATAACAGCAGCAAGGCAGCGTCCTGACAGCTGTACTCCATCCGCTCCCATATTTTTCAGTCATTTATCTTCTAATAGATGACACTCCCTGTCATGCCCTTCAAACCTCACAAGTTTATTGCTGTTTGCACAGTGTAGCTTCCACTCCCAAAGGCTACATGCCTGACAGGGGAAGAAGTGTACGTAAATAAGATTTTCCCTGTCTTGCCCCTGGCAGGAGGAGGCTGCACGCCTTCCATGCTGAGATCTGACAGTTAGGAAAACTTGCCAGCTACACTGCTGGGATGTGGGCCCAAAACGGTAGCAGTCTAGCGCAGGACACCGAGACACCGGGAGTACGGCTGCAAAAATGACTTGAGTTGTGGCTGGACAGTTCAGGAGGCCTCAGGCTCTGCACAGGGTGGGTACAAATCCCCGGCTCATGGGAGAGAAGGCAGATTGCAAAGTGATTTGGTGCCCTCTAACGGCAACGATGCCTTCAGCCATCATTTTCTTCTCAACACACTTTAACCCCTGAGCGGTCACTGTCATTGCTCACTAAGTCAGTTCACGTGGCAAAGTCCTATTTTCTACCAGTATCTTAGTTGGCTTGTTTAATTGACAGGACATCTCTCCCACTGGCTAATTTATATTTTCATTTATCATCTGAACTTTGTAGATGCTGAAGCATCTCATGAATTCAAATAGTTGAGGTCCTACCAAGTTTTATGCACTCAGTGAGGACGTGTTTACCCTGACAGCTCTGTCACACCAGGAATGATTTCTGTTTACTCTGTCTAAGCCGCATCATAGAATCACAGAATCATAGTATGGTCTGGGTTGGAAGGGACCCCAAGGATCAGAGAGTTCCAGCCCCCTGCCACAGGCAGGGCCACCAACCTGAAAGCATGATCTAGACAAGGTTGCCCAGGGCCCCATCCAACCTGGCCTTGAACACGTCCAGAGACGGGGCATCCACCACCTCTCTGGGCAGCCTGTTCCAGCACCTCACCACTCCCTCTGTAAAAAACTTCCCCCTAATATCTAATCCAAACCTTCCCTCATTTAGCTTTAGTCCATTCCCCCTTGTCCTGCCATTATCCTATTGTGCCAGAAAAGTCTGCTGATGCTGTGGTGGGAACATGCATGTTTCATCTGCAGTAAAAATAAGCACTGGGTGGTGCAGAACCTGTGCATGTCTCTCGTGCAGATGAATTTGGTGAACTACAGAGTATACTTCTTACAGATTCAGATTTTAGCAGAGTTCAGTGAGCAGTTCAGAGTTCTTCATAATCACTATACAATGTGCTTTCTAGAGTCAGATCATGGGTGCTAACCTCAAAGAGGCATATTAACTGTCCACTAATCAGGCCAGATTGCCTGGGAAAAAACCGGAAAATACATAAATTTAAGCTTTTCCTTCTGCTGCTGCTCTCTTTTACTTCAAGCTGGTGGTGTTGTCTCCAACAGTTCTCTAACCACCAGGCTATGGTGAGAGCTTTTTAAGGTACATGCACATGGAGCAATGCAGGTGGATGCAACTTAATGTGCACTGTGCCCTGGTTGAAGAGAAGATAACTGCAAACAGGATGCCTTTTGTTCACATGGTTTTGTGCTCAAATTAATCAGCCCTGGAAGAGTAGGAGTAGGAGAGTCCTAAGATGCTAAGTGGATGAGTGATAACTGTAACAGACCTAATTCAGCTTAGAGAAATCGGAAGTAATGAGCATAAATAAAAGCAAAACCATCACTGTTTAGATACAGTGATAGCCTCTAAATAAGACTTTACCACTTGTAAAGTGATCTCGTAGTGATTGTTCCTGCACTGACTCTGGAAAAGGCAAATTGAATCAGTGAAGAAAGTGCAGATTAAACAAAACATCGTTATGCCATTATGTTCAAATACTTTGGTGTGTCTAGAGCTGTCTGTGTGGCTGTGGCTGGTAATCACAGCTCAGCAAATGACAGTAGAACCAGAAAGCAGGCAGAGAAGCATGACAGAGACAATCAACAGCACAGAATAGTTTTCATAGAAGAAACAGTAATATAGTCAAAGATGCACAGAATCATGGAAAACACAGAGAGAATAGTTGAGGGACACCATCTGATGGTTTTCCTGTCACAAGAGTGAGGGGCACCAAATGCTTTTAAGCCACAGGATAAGAAACAGAAAGTGATCCTTTTTCTCCACGCCTCCCCCCCAATATGTTGAAATTAATTGCCACAGAGTTTTTTTGGGTTAAAGATGAGCTGGATGCATTAACTTCCATGGAAGCATGACAGACCTTGAGTTCAGGGATTTCCTACCACCCGTGGCTCAGAGCTGGGAGGAGGAACAGAGGAGTTGTTCATGGTAGCAAAGAAAAGTAAAGGTAGCCAGAAGTTTGATTTGGAAACCTACAGCTCCTGTGATCTTCCAGATCTTCCAGCATTGTCGCCTATAGCACTGCTGAATGTCAGAGCATGTGAGGGTGACCTGTGGCTGAAGCAATAATGAAGGTAGGTCTCCCCGGTGGTTTGAGACATTTAACACTGTTCCTGAAAATCCTGAGACAGACGAAAAGCACATGTATATGTGGTGCTCCTTTTGGCAGTTACCAGTAATATAACAGCTTGGTGTTGCTCAAAATACTCTATGTTGAAGCCCTTTCCTAGTATACTCAGGCATTCATACAATTTAAAGCTAGAAGATGTAATTTCTTGTCCTCTGGCATCCAAATACTGCTTTTTCTTCCCATCTGTCTTTGAATTTTGTCTAGTGACTTCTCCTCAGTTTCTGTCTGTCTCCCAGAAAGATAATCAGTTTGGATTTGAGGCTATCAAGATTTGGCAGATCTACCGCTCTCTTCAGCTCATTCCAGTGAAAAATCTCCTCCATTATTAAAAGCACTTGTCTAATTATCATTTGAATTCAGGATTAGGGTGATAAAGATGAGAGGAAAATACATTTTGGAGCAATAAGCTATTAAAAGACCAGATAAATAATTGAGAGACATTTCTTGGTGTGGTTGAATATATTCTGGGAGCATGGTTGCTTATAACCTCTTCACTGTTACATACCTACACAAGTGGTATTTTGGCAGATAAAAATCCCTGCATGGCTCTACTGCATGACAGCATGTTAGAGTGCTTTTCCTTCTGATTTCCTGCTTAGAGGCTCTTACACAACATATAGACTGAAATATGGCAAAGGCATTGTGGCATTGCAGCCACATCTGGGTCCATCACAAGCAAGTGCCTTAACAAAATATATTTACCAAGACTCTCATTGAGGGTTTCATTATAATTCCCAATAAAGAAGAAATTCAGTTCATGAGAAGAAGGGGAAGAAGAATAAGACAAGGAGCTGACAGCTTTCACTTTGTACAGGAAATTGAGGCCGAATCAGAGCATTTGTTCTAAGACCAAAGGAATGTGGTCCCTCTGCAGTTACTAAACACAGGAGACAACCAGTAGAACTGAATCTTACAGAAAGTTACTATAAAGACAGTTTCCATTCTTGGAAAACCCTACAGACCTGAAGAGGGATTAAACAAATAGTATGGGGAAACCAGAATAAGGAATAGGATCCCTCCCTCTATGCAAACAAAACAGAGTGCTCAGCTTTCTGCGGTGACCCCAGTACTGTTTCAGAAAAGGGTGTTTTAAGGTGCTGCTTCATGCCCAGTCCTAATGAAGGGGGAGGGGGGGAACCAACAACAGGCACATCCAGACCGTTTAAAATGCTGACGTATTGCTTCATGTGATGGAGTATGGGTGCATCCGTCCGTGCCTGGCTTTACTTCAGACCTGGAACAAAGCACAGATTTTCTGAGTCAGTGTTCACTGACGCGTATTTTATGTAACAATCCTGGAGGCCAAGTGCTGCAAGATCTTCTGTTACCACGATAGCTGCACATCTCCCAAGTTTTGAAGCAGTCCTTCAAGCTGCTCTCAGCTCTTCAATGGGAGTTTATTTTTCTGGCAATGACCACATGGTGGTGGTGTATCACCATGATTTCCATGCCCAGGACTGACTCCCTGGAACCAAAAAACTCCGTTAAAAGAGCTGGAAATTTACAGCACGGCACATTTGCAAGGATCCTTGCAGAGTGATCCCTCTAAGCTCACTTTACCTCTGAATTTATAGTCACTGCTTAACTGCTTTGCTCAGAGGGTTGTGTGGTTTTCCAGTCAAAAATATCCTAGAGTTTTTCTAACAACAGATGCATCTCTCAGCAGGTGCCTCCAAATGCAGCAATATTTGGAGTTACACACAGAGATTTTAATTTATTTGTCCATCTGATTCATCCCCCAACCTGTTTTTTTTATTATTAATATTTTTATTTAAATAATCCTTCGATACTCTATCAACATACGGGGGGGGCAAAAAAAACTTCTGGGACCATCTTTAGAGTCAAACAATGCTGAATGCTCATTCTTCCTAATTTCTTCCAAAATCTCTTACTCCATAAAGTTTTTCAGCCACAATTCACCAAAGGCAGGTGATAAAAAGAACATGTACTGCATCGTCATTGTGCTTGTCAGCCCATTCACAATATAGGCCTTAAATTAGCTACTGTATGTCCTTGACTGAATGTAGACAGTGACAGCCTGATCTAATATGCAGTGAAGTTAATGGGAGCTTTTCAGTTTTCCCTCATTTGGCCCTGAATCAAGTTCAAAGTTGTCTGGTTCAGGAACCAGTTCTTCTTTGTTTGTACAAAGATGATTATTCTCCAATATGGATGTAGGTTACAAAAAAATCCATTAGGACTTTGTGCACAAAAAGAGCTGTATATAACAAAGACAGCGTGTCTCAAACCAACAGAGACATTAGCTCCAGTTTAATTGGTTTAAAACAAGGGCAGATCATCAACAGGGACAGGAGAACTGGTTTGGACTTAATGAGAAATGCATCATTCCTGCTCACAAACTTTCACTGCAAACTAACCCTGAACTTACAGTCTCAAAACTGTTTTAATGATCTTTTTCCTTGCATTGTCATGAGCTTTTCTACTTCTGTGTTCTGTCAAGGATGACAGAAATGCCCACCACCAGAGAAAGAGGGCTCTTTTATCAAAAGGAGTAAGTGACTACATGAAGAAGATCTAAGAAATGCAATGAAATGTTGTATTCCTAGATATTTTATAGGCCAAATGCACACAGAGTCTGGTAGTTCCAATAGGTCACTCTAAACATTCTAACTTCTGACTGGAACACCCGCCCGTGCTTTGGAAGTGTAGTGTGTTTGGTATCACAACCCTCTTTTGGTGTAGGCAGGTTTCAGTACACCTGCTTAAAATCTGGATTTTGAGAAAACTTTAATCCACATCAACCTATCTCAAATGCTTATTAGATACTTCAAGTTCCCATGCAGCTGCTTCACACCCAGGAAGAACTGAAATTCCCCAGATATCTGCCTTATTTTTTGCTGCTGATTATTTGTGGATCTACCCAACTCCTCATATTATGAAGGAGATAGCTGTCTACTTCCTCCGACTGTCCTGAATTTAGGGGCAGCCTCATTCCTGTTTCCAGAAAACTCTTACTGGATCAGACCTCTCTGGAAGGCTGACATGCAGGACATTCTGCCCTGCAGCTGAAACTCACTGAGTTAGATGTCTTAATGAGACCTGGGATTTTCAGATTTTCTCTGTTTTCTTTTGAGTAGGTCTTGATTCAAAATCTACTGCTCTGAGCAGGTGCTGAACCTGTCCAATACAACATTTTGAGGAGGTCTTCCCTATTAGACAGGTTTCTTGCATAAATTATCTGACTATCCAGGAAAAAAACCCCACCAGAAATAGCTCTAGACCCCTCTGATTAATGTTCTAAGCTGAGAAAGCAAAGGACAAAACATAGGCCAGTATTTCCTCAGAATCCACCGCAACTAAAGCAAAGTGGATTATTGGTATAGTTGGAAAGAAAGCATATAGCTTGAATAGCTATAGGTGTAAGTGTATAGCTGTAGGTGCCCAATTCAGATCTGTAAAGGCTTCTAGAAGGTGGATGCTGCAAACCAGCTCAGTTGTCCCTCAATCCCTCAGCTTAGACAGAAAACATAGTTTAGAAAGTAGAATATGGCAGAAATTAGCTAATCATATCTGTGTCTAGGTTTTCTTGTCCTCGTTTTCTGAAAACTCATGGCCTTCCTAGAATTTTGACATTAAGTTTGTGCAAAAGCACTAGCCTTCTTAGGAGGTATGAGATGTTAAATCCTCTTTCTGAAGATACTCTGTCCTCTTGGTGTTCTTTCCTTGATCCTTCTCTGGTCCTAACGTGACCACTGCAATGTTCAAAAAGGAACAAAGTTCTTCGATGCTTATACTGCAGTCTAACAAAATAAATTGGGGTGCTACCTACAACAAATCTTCTCCTGACACTCCCATAATGCCTTACTGACAATGATTACTTCAGAGACACAGAAATATTATCATGGCTTTCCTGGTAATGACAGAAGATCAATGTCTTGTCCAGAATTACACAAGGAGACAAGTCAAGGTGGGATGAAACACCCACTTTTCTGCTTAGTAGCCTTTATAAACACAAGTTGAGACAGTGTTAACCCAAGTGGAGCGCTCAGAGTTCCTTACCTGCATCGCACCAACCCCCACACCCTTTCCTTCTCCATCATCCCTTGGCACCGTGGACAAAGTCCCTGTCCTCTAGTAGCATTCCCATCTGGGAAACCCAGACTGCATAGAATCATAGAATCATGGAATCATAGAATCATAGAATCATAGAATCATAGAATCATAG
>VZTU01004384.1:85495-140714 GCA_013400835.1 Zapornia atra | reverse complement strand
GTGGCAGGGAGGTTGGAGCTCTATGATCCTTGGGGTCCCTTCCAACCCAGACCATTCTATGATTCTATGATTCTATGATTCTATGATCCAAGAGACAACTTTGCAGGAGAAGCAATCCACCTGCATGAGGATGGGTAGTCAAGACCTATCTCCAGTATCTAATCCTGTTCTCAAACTGAGTAGGAGACAATGCTTTGGGGAAAATGGAATCAGTATAAACCTATGAAAATACTGACAAAGCAGAGGCACTAATGTGGAGAAGCCTGACAATGAGATTTGTTAGGTTCTGGAATCATTTCCCAAGGTTAATGATAAAAACGCCATCCATCACTTAGGTCTTCTAAAACTAGTCAAAGCACTACAAAAAGTACACTTTAGGAAAACAATGCTCTATTATAAGGAAGATGGGCTGGATGACCTGATAAATCTTTTCCATATCTCTTCTTTTGTTCTGCTGAGAGCACTGAGAGATGTTCTTTTTTTTCCAGGGGTAGAACTGCCAAAGTTGGATGTTTGAGAGGAGGAATTTCACTCTGGATAATTCTGAAGAGAAGTTTTCATAACTGGTCCCTTAAAGAGAAGATTTTTTCAACATCCGTTTCAGAGATATTAATATTCTCTGTTGTAAATGTTTGAAATGTTCTTAAACCCCAACATGTTCTGTTAGACCCCTCACCAGAAGACTGGTGAATTTGCTGATAAATTACAAGATATAGTTCTCTACAATACCTGTCTATCTATCATTACCAGTGCAGTAAGGGGAATAATGGATGAACAGACACTTATCAATGATAGTATCTGCTGGGAAATCAGTGTAGAGATTGCTTCATGGCATTCTAGTCAGCTCCCAGTTTTAAACTGGTGCCACAGATTCAATCCCCATTTTTACCTATCAAAAGTCAAAGCAGGACCATGCCATGATAGTCCCATCAGGTCTGAAAACTGTCCCAAGTGCTATCAATAGACCGAGCACAGCGTAAGACAAGTTTCTAGTAAAGACTTTAAGGTGATTAACTACTAAAGGTAGGAGGCCAAAAAAAGGCTTCAGAAGAAAAATAAAATGCTAGGTCCTTCTCTTGTCATGGGCCTTTGCCTTAAGAATAATTCTGAGAACAGTTATGAATAATTAACTCTAAAACGTCATTACAGTAACGTGATGGAAGTTAACAGCCTCATATGTAATATCTAATAGAAAATTATCTCCTTGCTGCAGAGTTGTAAAGGTGGTTCAAAAGTCCTGAAGAAAGAATAATGTTTTCCATTTAGTACTTCAGATTTTTTTTTTGAGTAATTTTATAGATCTCCATTATATTGTTCTATTTTTTCCAAACTTAATTACTCATGGAATCTAGTTAGTTATCTTGAAAGTGATAGCAATCCTTAACACAGAAGGCATCAAGGACCAGACGGCGCAGAGCTACAGCTGTGTACACTGTGACTTTTTTCATCCAGAATGCAAGATTTACCCATGCATACGGCTGTGTTTACTGATTTGGTTCTATAAAAAATGTAAAACAAACTAACAGTGAGACATCATCTTTGCCTGGATTGGCAGAGCTAAATCCTGATTTAAACAGCTGGCATCCTTTAAGACAGCAAAATATCCATACTAACACTACCCAGCATACCTGTCAGATGCTTCTTCACTGAGCATCCTTTTTCCCTTCCCCCCTATATAAGTATTTACCTGACACTAAGTGCCACGAATCTAACTGTTCTTCCTCAAATGCATCCGTGAAAGAGGAATTTCTTTGGAGTCATTTTACTGTCTGCCAATAACTTGCCATAATTGTGTCTTCACAGATTTTCTTACTGGTTTTATAACCTTCCTGCAACCTGACGCAAGCCTGGTTAGGGAAAAACTTTGATGCTTTGGGTCTGCAAACAGCAAAGGTCTCTGTCCAGATCCATTGATGACAGAAGGATCCCAGATCTTCTTCTTACTTCCAGAAAGCTAAGCATAGTGACTACATGGCAATATATCTGACAGATAGAACCTACCTGAACACATAACATCATGCACAGTCATGCACAATGGAGCTCAGGCTGAGTGACTAAAAGCACATAACCAGACAGATATCATCAGCAAATACCTGCCCCAGCTCCCACGGTGGACAGCAAAGGGCCTGTGAATGCCACCTCTATTATCCCTGCTGGAAATATCTCCACTGTGTGTTGTTGCTTGACCCTAAAATTAACTACACACTAGGCTGGCAAAAAGACTGTGCAACCTGAAATGGCAGTTCCTTGATAAGGAGGGGGACTCAGCAGCACAACTTTGGGAAAATATGGGTTTTTTCTTGCACAGGTCAGTTGACTAAGCCAGTTAGAGCACAGCATCCAGTCAAGCACAAGGGAGGGACAGAGGCAGCGCTTTCTGATGCTTGCATTCCCCAACATGACCCATGACCTGAGATGCTTCTGCTGTTCCTAAGGTCTTTCTTTCTTTAACCACAGCTCTCTGTTGAAGAAATCCACTTATACACTGCTTGTGTCTATGGTGGAGTTAACAGAGTGTATCATGGGGCAGGGTTTCCATGCATCTAACCTGGTAAAAGAATGGACTGAGGCACAGTGCGGAGGAACTTGCTCTTATGTTGCCCACAGCTCCTAGCAGGGCTCTCACATTGCTGAGCACAAACAGAAACCATCTCTCACACCGAGCTGAAATCACATCCATTATAACAAAGAAGGACCGAGCGGCAACTAATGGAGAACCTAAACTGCAATAAATCACAAGAACAGGATGGTTTATTTATCTGAGGATCAGGGATGAATAAAAGCCCGGAGTAGCCTAGCTGCAACTCTCCAATACACAGTGGATCATTAACAGCAGCTACTACAACTTGAAGCTTCAGTGTCCAACCCCGCACCAGGCTTGTCATTACAGCCGTGACAATACCAGGAGAAATAGCTGTTAACATCTCTGAAGGCAGAGCTGTAAAGCACTGAGATGTGTTTAATGTGACAGGGACATACTAACACAGCGCTCGTAAGGGTAAATCATGCCACCATCACCTCTTAGGGTGTTTTAAGAAGGTTGAGAGAGTGTGTGTGAAGAAGGGGGGGTGTGGGCTCATCAGGATCAGTCCTTGGCATGGATACTTTAAAGGGCTGTGATGAAGCTGGTCCTGGACACTGTTGGTAGTTGCAGCTCCATGGTGAAGGATGACCTTCAGGACTATTCTCAAAGGCTGCATTTGAGGCTTAGGGCAATGGTGTGGGCTTGAGTCCAGTGTTCACCAATGTAATGGTGCAAAAGTGGCACAAGCCTCTGTTTCTAGTTCATGAGCTGGGTTCCCTCTTGGAGTATTTCCTTTTGCCTCTGTCTTGCAACTAGTCACAGGACTTTACCAAAACTGGTGTGTGTTAACCACAATGGAAGTGAAAACCCTAATTTTCCTTCTGACTCTACACAATGTTTAGCAACCCGATTCCCTTTTCTCATGGGAGATGGAAAAACCTCATCCTAGGTATAGGAGATACACATAACCTGTAAAGTGTCTGATCAATTGTGATTGACTGTGATTTCAGATTGTGGCTTCCTTTCTCTGACTGTCTTTGAGGGAATCTCTTTACTGCTGTGGCACACATATTTCCTTCTTAGTTCTTGTGCCAACCAACTCAGGCCACAAGATGCAAAAGTCCTTGATCAAGTACAATGCTATGCTAAAATCTACTGCTAGGACAAAATCCTTTTCAATATGAGACTGCTAGTGGTGTAAAAATGAATACTTGTCCTGATAAAAATTTTAAAAATAAAATAACAGAAAATAATTGTATCAGAACTAGCATGGCCAGCAGGACCAGGGAAGTGATTGTTCCCCTGTACTTGGCACCGGTGAGGCTGCACCTTGAGTACTGTGTTCAGTTTTGGAGCCCTCACTACAAGAAAGACACTGAGATGCTGGAGCATGTCTAGAAAAGGGCAAAAAAGCTGGTGAAGGGTCTAGAGCACAGGTCTTATGAGGTAGGTTGAGGGATCTGGCATTGTTTAGTCTGGAGAACAGGAGGGGGAGACCTTACTGGTCTCTACAACTACCTGAAAGGAGGTTGTAGCCAGGTGGAACTTAGCCTCTTCTCCCAAGTAACGAGTGATAGGACAAGAGGAAATGGCCTCAAGTTGCATCAGGAGAGATTTAGATTGGCTATTAGGAAAAATCACCAACAGGGTTATCAATCATTGGAACAGGCTGCTCAGGGAAGAGGTTGAGTAACCATCCCTGGAGGTATTTAAAAGACAGGTAGCTTTGGTGCTTAGGGACATGGTTTAGTGATGGGTTAGGTGTTAGGTTAGGGGTTGGACTCTATGATCTTAAAGGTCTTTTCCAACAAGAATAATTCCACGGTTCTGAGGGAATTTCATCCAGGAGAACATGGTGGCAACATCCCTACCAGGGTTGCTAGTGCTCTGCAACAGAGGGATCTATGGTCTGTACAGATGGCCCTGGGCTTCCTGTAGATCAGGTGAGATTTGCAAATGGGCCCCATGGCAAATTCTTCAATGGGTGCTGCTGCAGCTGTTTCCATCTATCAGAGACATGACAACACCAGGAAAGCCAAATATCTTTACACTCCCACACAAGTCTTTGTCTGCTCCTTTTAGAAAAATCAGTACAAGAATTCGTATCAGAATTGCTTTTTTTTTTTAACAAAAGACTTGTCCCCAAAGTGTTGGAAAGTCATATTTATTTATGCCTATTTTAGCTTTAGAGTTTACTTCTTAGCATCAAACCCTACCATTTCTCTTCCATTTCTACACACTGTGCTACACAGCTGACATATTGCTAACCCCATGCCAAAGCACAAGCTGTAATAATGCTATCAGGCCAGCATTTCAGAGAGTTTTTTCTCACTAACCTGTGTCTGACCTTTAATTGATAAACAGCAAAGTGGATCTGATAGCGGGGTGATGTAGAAGCCTTATATCTCTATATAACTTCAATTGATTGCCCCTAAAATTGAGATAAAGTGATACAAGACCACAGTATCTGATATAAGAAAACACATTACTTAGCACATGAACAGAATGCCGAGGCAGAGCACAGAAAGGTTAGACAAGTGGGAAAATACAGGAGGAAATGTGGAACAAAAATCTCTGTGTTGAGATTCTCAGTTGGTCTATCAGAATTAGTCATGCAGTTGTGTACAGATTAAAAACATCTTGTTTGATTAGTCTCAAAGCTTAGTAGGGAATTTAGCCACACAACTCATTAATTTCAATGAGTGTGTTAGTGGCTAACCGCCTTTGTAGACTTTGAAAAATTTGGAGTCTTGATATCACATTTTTCTTCCCATGAGTTTCTCATGGATTGAGAGCAGCGACAATGAAGAAAAGTGCTACTACATGTAAGACTTTATCTGAAGGAATGCCTAATGAAGTGGGTTTTTTTTTTCAGCTACTACTGCTGTTACTAAGAAGAAGATGAATTTAGAAATACTGCTATAAATAGAAGGCCATACTCATGACCATGTGCTGTGAGTCATCGCTGTTAATTATTCAGATGTCTTTTCAAAGATACCTGAGGATTCGAAAAACGAACGGCTGTAGAACTAGAATTAGTTATTTAGCATTGTTACTAACATATATGCATGTATATGTACATTTTCTCCCCATTTGGTTTTCTCCTGTTTATAGTTTTCTCTGTGTCAATAAAAAGAAGGAATTGTATCCCATGTGAGAAGGGGCTGGTCACACGACTCAGTGAATAATGAGCTGTGCGTGCAAACCTGCTGCGAATCCCTCATGCTACTCTTTATTGTATGCAAAGTATTTGTCAGATGCTCATGACTAACAGATTGATTTTTCTAGAAATGATGACCAGTTAATGGACAGCTATTAATCCAAAAGGAGATGGCATTTCTAATGTATGTTCATAGAAATGAAATTGCTTTCACAGCTTGCTTAACTACCATGATCAAACAGGGATGTTTTGCTTCTGAGCCCATTTTAGTTGTTTGGTTTGTGTTTGGTTTTTTGTTGTTGCTTTTTCAGGTTTTTTTTAAGAGAAGTAGCAACAAAGTACAGATAGTAAGAGCAAGACTTCACAGGAGTAAGGGTCTCCTTTGAGGATGGTTATACTAAACCAAGGATAGGCTCAGGAGTCATTATTTTATTTGCAAAATAAAAAACTAGAGGGAATATTCCCCAGACAGGAGTGGAGTTTTCTGTGCTGTTAAATGATTTCAGTGGCTTCCGGACTGATTCAGATCTGGGTCAGCTAACATCTTCCCAAACCATTCCCAGGTGCAGCTCGGCACTTAGCATCAGCCAGAGGCCATTCCTGGAGGTTTTATACGTGGAGCCATGCAATTTCAGAGACTTAGGGACCAAGACATTAGCAGAACAGATGTAAGATGTCCCAGACCATCTGCTCCCACTGCCCAAAAATACAACATATTTAATCAACTAAGCTTGATGCAACCACTATCCCCAGGAAAGCTTCTTACCATGCAGTAACTCTGCTTCCCAGACTGGTGGGGCATCACTTTCTTCCTATCCTCTCTCCAGGCCCTTGGGATGGTAGTGTTTTCATTTGCACCTCTACCTGTCCTTGCACTCTCACTCCTGTTGGGAGGAAGCAAGATTGCTCTCTTGCTAAACTGACATTCAGTCCACAGTTCAGCACCTGCATAAGTTGTAAAGGGGACTGTGCAGCAGTCCATCTTGCTCTCAGAAAAAGGTTTAGTGGCTCCTTCCAAAACTTTGTGTCTTCCAATTTATACACTTAATTTGCCTATTTCCAATCTGACAGTTGGACTTGGTGATCAACAGTTGGACTTGATGGTCTTAGAGGTCTTTTCCAACCTTAAATATTCTATTATACTAATATCCAGCACGGTTTTACAAATCAATCTGAGACCTACCAGAACCTTAACCCAGTCCTAAAGTGCCTCCATTGAATGCAGCAAATCACCAACTCATCTTCACTCAGCTCATTAGCTCCAGTAGGCACAGGCCACCTCTATTTTGCTCATTATTTTCCCTTGCTACCATCCTGTCAAGACCTGTCTGGATGCCTGTCTGTGCAATATGAGCTAGGGAGCCTGCTTTGGCAGCGGGTTTGGACCTGATGATCTCTCGAGGTCCCTTCCAACACCTATGATTCTATGATTCTATGATCCCCATAGCAAATGCTAGGTTTCTTCCTCCAGTGCAGTATAGCCAGGTTGAGCTTTATCTCAGATGTGTCGATATGAATAATATATGATAAAAATCACAAATAAGCAAAAGAAAAGCTGTATTGCCTGTTATCAACTATTGTCATGGTGTCAGATACATTTTGTGGACCATGCGCACAATGAATGGCACTGTTTGGCAGCACAGATTTTCTCTAAGATCAGAGGACAGCCCATTATTTTTTAATAAGGAATTTGCTGAAATCCAAGATCAGTTGCACTAAAATCCTCAACTTCCTCACTGTTTAAAAGCACCCTCTTGCTTTCACATTGCATAAAATCATAGTATATACCAAGTTAGAAGGGACCACAAGGATCATCAGGTCCAACTCCTGGCTCCACACAGGGCCAGCCAAGTCAAAGCATGGAACTGAGTGGATCATCCAGACGTTTCTTGAACTCAGCCAAGCTCAGTGCTGTGACCACTTCCCTGGGGAGCCTGTGCAAGTGCCAAACTAGCCTCTCAGTAAAGAACCTCTTCCTAACATCCAAACTAAACCTCCCCTGTTGCAGCTTCATAACCACTACCTAACTCCACACTACACCTCTGTTCTCTTAAAACTTTCTTATGCTTGTGCTTAGCCCAATATTGTCTTTCCAAAAATGACTGTATGTCATGACTGCTGGAGATGCTGGCAAGAACAGAGCCTTTACAAAGAGCTGTTGTTACACAGCCGACACAGAGGCAAAATTTTGCTTCCTTACAGCTCAGGTTAGTCAACAAAATCCATCCACCAACTAATCCATGCCTTGCAATGGGTGAGGTAATAGCAAAGCAATGTGTCTTGTTTAATCCTCATCTATGAGGCAGATGCCAGTGGGTTTAGTCCAGTAATCTCCCATATATAGAAATATCAGGTGCCAGGTGTGCCCCTAGCAGAAGTCTGGGGTGTGTTCTGGGAAGTGACTCCCTTACCAATGCTTGTGCAGAGCCACATTCAGAGACATCACCAACAGGAGCTACTCATCTTTGCCAAGGCAGATCCTGAAGGGCTCAGAGCAAAGGGGCACCAATAAAAGCAGAATGCAGGAGCATGTTCCCCTCTGTGCCTTTTTTTTTTTTTTTTGGTGTGTCCAGAGCAATTGACCTATGAACTGATATGCATTTCCTTGCATCTTTGAAATCCACAATGTAGATCGGGGTTTAATTCTGGGCTAAAGTCTCATTTTGCCACCCTGGAGGAAATCTGGAAGGCCTCCATGAAAATTAAAGGGTTGTACTTGACTTACATCCTTATTACAAACAGCAGAATTTCTCTCCTGAGTATTTTATAACATAATGATTTTTTTTCTTTCTTTTTTCTTTTCTTGTCTTTCTCTTCTTTTTCTTTCTTCAGGTTATGGTAATTCTAGGCATTTGGAATCTTCTAGTAATTTTTTCATCAAAACAATTTAAAGGAACCAAATCATCCTGTAAGTCACTACAGATTGTTGCTATGAATTATCCCAAAGCCTTTGTGCCAGCATATTGATTGCTCTAAAGTCAAGTGAAAATAGATGCACAGCTTAGAAGAGTTATAAAAAACCCTCTACAAGAGCAAAGAGATTACTCATCCATACCATTTAAAAATGTAGCTTGTAGGTACATGGGTATGATTAGTGAATAAGTGCAGCGCTGACAGTTTCAAAATTGTGACACATACACGCAGCCAACCGTCTGCCAATTCCTTAAATAAATTGATTGTCTAGAAGGAAACCTTTCTGATTAGTAATAGAAGATTCAGGTAATGATTTTTTGATTTTTTTTTTTTTGTGGGAAGGTATTAGGAGTTGATTTGTAGTCAGATTTTATAGCATTAACCAAACCAAGGCATTGTTTCAGATAGAACCGTTACTGTGGCTGTACCCTTATTCCGCAGTGAGCTGCTTTATAATATATGATTTATAATTGTATAGATTCTCAATGTGCCGTAGCCAGACTGCATTCCTCTCTCTGCCTGTTGACTCAGTCGGTTGCCATCTCTTCCATGCTAGAGTAGTGCTTATTAGTTCTGATAGATGTTATTCTTTCGAGTTGTTGCTAGTTTGACTTTCTATCTCAGTCAGGAGGAAAATGTTTGTTGAAACCAGAGCTGAGAGCAAGCCCTTTGATGCGGATCTCTAGCCCTCATGGCCACTGATGGTTGTTAGGCTGCTCTGCCCACTGGTTCTGTGCTGCTGATGAAGTCAGCGCTGAGTAAGGGCCAGTCTGAAGTTACTCCAAAGCCTCTACAACCCAGCCTGGCCAGCTGGTGAGTTACCTTCCAGCCAACATCTGAAAGCTCATCAGCAATGTTTGTGAAAAGAGACCAAGCTTTTGAAGTCTACTCTGCCTAGAAATGTCCTCTCAGTCAGAGCTGGCATGCCTACAGAACAGACCAGTGGCCCAATATGAAGAGAAGATGAAGACTGTAACTACCTGCATAGTCCTTTCTGCTTGGAGATGCAAATCAAAGACTAGATCTCTTCTTCTTGCAGTGGGAGCTCCAACATCTAACGCATGTGGACACATCCACCTGTAGTGGTAGTAATCTGGAGTTGTCTCCCGCCTCCAATTTCTCTCTCTTATCAACAGAGACACTGGGGCACCAAAGGATAGCTCATCCGAGTCTGCTAGCTAGAAGTTGGGCAAGTCACTGTCTGTGCTGACTCAAGAAGGCACCCAGAATGCCAGTTTAGACTAGATACCAATTACTACAGGGACATAATTACATGAGAGCAATCCTATCCCTGCTGTCCACTCTAGTGAGTGTCCTAGCAAAAGCTGCAGCCAGAACCATCAGTTTTGGAGGGAAGAAACAAGAAATATTCCCAGAAGAAAGGTTCTTACCTGTCAATATTTGGGGAAAAAGATGTATGACTTGCATGAAGATTAGGTTTGAACCCCTCGAAAGCAACTGTTTGCCATTAATACTGGGTATTACTTTGTTCTGTACAAACAATTTGTTTCTGAATTTCATGACACTCTTTAAAGTTTATATCTTATGGTAATGAGTTGCTCAGGCTAATTGTGCATTGTCTGAGAAAAAAGTCTGGCATCATTTTTTCTGAATATATTTGTTATACCAGTTAAAGGACTTCACTTCCCACAATGTTTTAATATTACTGCTAGCTTGGATTCTGCAGGTTGGAGACAGCTGCTGCATGGATGGAGTGGGCTATGCACAGGACAGGAAATAAGGAATTTATGAGTTCCTTAAAGTTCCTCTAATATCAATTGCCCACGAAAGGCTCTTTGTTAAGCATTCATTTACTGCTCTGTTTTGCTCCATCTGTAGTAATTTCTATGTGCACATACATATACTTTTGTGTCAGCACAGAGCAAGGACAGGACCACTGGGCACTGTTGGGTGCAGATAGCTTTTTCCACTGAGGCCCATTTACTAGCTGGATTTACCAGTGTGGGAGGCCTGCCTTCCACTGGTGGAATAAAAGCCCTATTTTTTTTTTTTTTATCTGCAGATTTACGATAAAACAGACCACACTAACACCTCTGAAGTGCTAGGATATCCTCCCAAGAAAGGCCCAGTTTGATGTCCAGAGATTGCAGTGACAATCAGTTCATCTGGTTCACTGCCACAGATTAAACCAACAGAGACTGGCATTTGCTTTCCTTCACATGAACATGTTTCATGGGGTTCAAAAATCAATCCCAAAAGAGATGTTTAGTGCTAAAATACAGGATCTTTATTTGTTTGTGTTGGGGGGTTTGTGATCAGGAGGGAATCTATCAGGAAAAAAATGGACATTTGGCAGGAAAAAATTTTAAAGGCTTAGTCATTAATCTTCATTAGGCTTACCAGGGTTATTGCAAGAAGGGTAAATATTTATTCTGTACATTCGTCAGAGAAGTTTACTTGCTCTATGTTCTGGTCTAGTTTTGTTTTGCTTCTCCCAGCTTTCTAAGCTTCAATTTATGTGACACCAGCCAATTACCTAACCGTGCTGCCTTAACCTTTCTTTATGCTGATCTACTCAAGAGCAGAGATAGTCACTCTGTGATAGATCATTGTGCTCCCAGAGGGGCTGTTGTAAACCAAGTGATGCGGCATTGTGTGTTCCCTTCAGCATTTCCTGGCACTGCTGATAATGGGCTATCACTTTCCCTCGGCTGCTGGTATCTCTGCCATATTTAACGTTTAGGCAGATGATCTTTGGGGCAGGGTCATACACCTAGAGTTGCCAAAGGCAACAAGGAGTGGTTCTGCTTCATGCTGAGCAGTGGAAAATGAATGGCAACAACATCTGAATTTAGATTTAAAGCCCAAAAATAAGCTGAGGCAACCGTGGTACTGCCCAGCTCACAAGAGGGCTGCACCCCAAACCATCTCCTAGAGCTGGAAGAAAGCACTTTCAGTTCCTTCTGCACCTGTATGAATCTGGATTAAAGAGGGATATATCTAAAGTCAGTATCTTCTGCTCTGGAAGGTGGGTTGGACTAGATGATTTTTTAAGGCCTCTTCCAACTCCTAACATTCTGTGATTCTGTGATCGCCAGAGTGTGGAGGTGTCCGGGAGGGACACTGCCATTGGCACCCTGCCTGATGCTGAAGCCTGACTGTGGTGTGGCAAGAAGAGACAATCATGGCTAAATTCTGTAAGACGGTTAGGAAGGCACAGAGGCAATCAAGAATCTGAGGTTCATTGTGGTTTATGACTCTCACAAACCTTTGAAAACACAAGTTAGTTTTCATTTATCTGCCACCTTGACTTTGGAAATCACAAAGCACATTCACCTACTGAAGATAACAAGCCCTGGTTTTGCTATGGCAGCCAAAGCAAAGCCTACAATGGGTTTCTCATCAAGACCCAGTCTGTCTCAAAAAACTCAGGCTTGGATTGATACAAAGAAATTCCTGGGTAAGACCTTTGCCATTTCTGAAAGATAAAAACTCAAAGGTACAGCAACCGAGTTTGTGCTGGGGCCTCCAACGAACATTTCTTCACCATTTGATCCAGAAAGAGAGTGTGGGAGAAGCAAAAGACAGCTTTGCCTGACCCTAGTGACCAGAGGAGGAGTTCTGGAGGAGTTCTGGGCTAGTTTCCTCCACCCACATTCCTGTCCCTGTTACAGTTTCAGCAGCTCAGACAAATGGTTGGATACACTTGAGTGCACAGCACTGCAGTGCAAAGGGGATGCTGCCCTCCTCGAGGCTCTTGTGTTATTTCAAGGAGGAGGAGGGGATGGGAGGGAGAAATGGCATAAGAATGTGTGAATGGCTTTTTTCTTTCAGAATTTTTGCTTACAGAGTCTTTCTTAGAAAAGTTGTCAGCTGTGCACTGTGTTATGCCAAACAGCTTTGCAAATCCCTTTGCATGGACAGCAAAGTGCTGATCCAAGCACTGCAAAGATACAACTGTAACCTTATGATCAGATTCCCTTAAAATTTGATCATGATTTGCTCAAAACTGTAGCACAGGCACCATTGCTGCAGCCCAAGTTCTGGCTTGGGTCACCTGCATGAGAACTCTGGTCAGAGTTGTATGACTGTAAATGGGAGCAGGGCTTGGCCAGAGAGGCAATCTGCAAAGCAGACCACTGCTAACTTCAATGTGACTGACTGGGGTCGACCCTTGGGTATTGTACCGAGACATTGCAATCCTTACACAACCCTCTGTGTGTGCTCTGAACCTGCAAGCAATTTGTGAGGGGTACACTTCACGAGCCTCTGAAAGCACAGACATTGTGAGATGAAATATAGCTTTGTGCTCAGCAGTGACTGGAAATAGAGAGGGGATATATGCCATTCTTCTTGATTTTAGTTTTCTCAGTGAAGCAAGGTAACAAGTCAGGTGTCAAATGCAAACAAGGGTCATTTCCTCATGCTTTTCCCTTAGCAGCTGAGTGCTGGGCTGACACTTGACTGAAAGGACAGGCTCAGTTTGCCAGAGAACCCGTTGAAATCTGAAGTTATTCAGTTGAAACCAATAAAGAGACTGGGATCAAAATCTGGCCTTGTGCCTGGCTGTGGAGTCCTTTCTGAACAGACTAAGGAAAAAATAGCTGTGGATGGCAGACCATGTCTGCAGCAGAAAGCAGAATTTGCCAGTGAAGCGAACTTCTCATTTTGAAAGCTTTTGAACAACCTGCTCTCAGATATTTGCAGTGCCTTTAAATAAACATCAAAACTGTAATGAGCCTACATGTTAGTTGAACAAGTGTGGAAATTAGGACACGAGATATTTGCATTGTAGCCAGGAGATAATTATTGGTGATAGTCCAAGCTGAAGAATAGCATCTATTGTTTCCAGCAAACAAGTTTTCATAAAACAACATCAACTTCCTGTACTCAAAACACTCTCATCAGCAATGCCTGCAATGATATGTAGCAAAACTATTAATGAATCAAGTATGTGGAGGAAAAAATTCAATCTTAAACAAACCGTAAAGGATTAAACCTAATCTGCAGTGTTATCTGTATGTTTAAAAGGTCTCTGTACTGTATAACTTTCTATCTAGCATTAAGTAAGTGCAAATATATGCTGGTGAAAGACACTGGATTTTCATTCCAGAATGACTAGATTTTATGCATATTTATACACAGACAGAAGTGTAGACATTAATTAATGACCTCTTTAGGTCAGGAGGACTGCTACAGCTAGGGACCCCATTAAAGGGCATGACTATGAATAGTTCAAGGTTTCGTCTAACAGGGTTGGATTGTAATGTGCACTAGGTAATAAAATTAGTGGCAAGCAGAGGAATTCATCCTTACTTGGGCACCATGTGAGTCATTCTCTCAAAATGAAATGCAGCCTTCCCCCCAGATACTGATGTCTACAACTGTGTTTTGTTTGGTGAAACAATAATGTTGCGTAACACACACCAAAAAACAAGCTAAAAAAGCAATGATAGCAAAGTGGCAAATGCCACACAGGGGGTTTAAGTCTGCAAGCAGGGAGGACTAGCCTGCCAGGGCTCATCTATTAGCATAAATTCTTGAACATCAAAATACTCTCTCCAGTTGGAACTTTCCAGGGGAGTTATACTAATGGGATAATGAGACTCACATTGGTATTTATACTTCAAGTCACATGGAAGGTGGGAGAGTGTCCTGGGGAAGAAAAAAAACCCATTATTTGCTTTGTTTTACATTTCTCCCTATGTATCTGCCCTTGGCAGCTTTCAGAGGCACAGGCTGCATGCTCATCCTTATGTTCCTGTGACTCCTCACAAATAACAAGCTGCCACAAAAACGGTGTTGCTGGGTCTCACAGACAGAGATCCATAAGGCCAAGTCTGGGCTTAATATTAAACCAACATAACCAGGAGTCACGGCCCAGTGTCTTAAACAGGCCTATGGACACCAGGGACCCCACTAGTCCCGACATTCCTAAAACTCTCATGAATTTGCCAGGACCTCCATGCCAGTGAGATTGGAGCAAGGTGTTGAACGTTTGCCTGAATGCTCTTTTTGTCCTCCCTGTCAGTCTCTGTGACACCAGCAGATGCTGGGAGCAAAAGGCCAGGCCCCGTGTGGTCTCAGCTACAGGAGCTCCATGGCAGCAAGCAGAGCAGTGCCAGGCTAAATCACTTCACAGATTGTATCATCAGGACTGGAGAGGATTATTATAAGTGCAATTATTTTTTTTCTTTTTAATCCTGCTGACCAGAAAACATCCCTGATTTTTCTTTATGTTAGTTTGCTCTTTCTTTTTTACTTTTCCAAGGTCATCTTTTGATAGGAAACAAGTGGTCAGATAATGATATGATACATGTGGCAGAAGGTGGCAAGATCAGAGATGCTGTAATACGACTGTGCACAGAGGATAAATATTTTCCAGGGAAAAAAAGTGTTTGCTGTTTAATCTTGCTCATCTACTCTGCCTGCTCCCACCAAACAGAGAGATCCTCTCCTCACAGGTTTTTCCTGTCTCTCTGTTTTTATCCAATGTCATATTGCAACAGCGCTGGGAAAAACACTATCATCACCCCCTTTTAATCCGCTGAGAAGTGGACAGAGGTGCAGAGTCTCAGAGGTACAGAGGCAACCACCTCTGCCTTTGGGAGCCCTTGAGGAGCCACACTAGATGTGTCTATACAGAGGAACAAGAAGGGTTTGGGACAGCTCTGGGATCTAATCCCCAGTCCTCTAATACCCAGACAAGTGCAGGATTCAGCTCGCTTCTCAGCATCTTAAAGAGGTGGCCTCTTCCGTGGGACTGCCTAAGGGTCAGCCCCTCCAGCTGTAATTGCAGTAGGAAAATTTTTCATTACAGAAGGGACGGCTGCCTGATGTACAAGGTAGCTGCGTGAGCAGGGGAAGGAAGGAGGGAGCAGGAGGAGGTTGTCCTTCATGTCCACTTGCTCCCTGTTAAGGTTTGCAGGTTAAATCACTTTAGATCAGGGTGAACCTTTTAGAGCCTAACAAATACTATGACTCTCCTTTTCAGATATGAAGGTAGGAGAGTAAAGCCCACATATCTACCCAACACAAAGTTTCAATGCTCTGAGCACACAGGTTTCAGTGACTATTTTTACTGGAAAGGTGTGTGGGTGTGTGTCTCTCTGTGTGAGTGCGCGTAGGCAAGAACAGCACAGGAATACAATAAGGAAAATCTGAAGAAGCTGAGTAAGCCAGCTAGAACAACCTGACTAAAATGGGAAGAGGGCAGAGAGGGTCCCAGAACTTAAAGTTGGTTTGAGAGTGCTGAGCTGGAACTGGAAACGGTCTCTGATTTCTCCCAATGCTCAGGGCTTACTATGTTCTTGCAAATACACAGACTGTGTTCAAGATCCCTAGCTCCAGTTTCTTCTCCTAATTAAAATTGCCTATAATAGGCGAGACTGGGGCAGTCTGTACAGGTCAGAATGGATCAGACTATGCTTGTTTCTATTTCAAAATGAATGTATTTAAGCATGTCATAACTGGTCAAGTCAGTGATTTACCATTTTATCCTCCCAGTTCACGTCTAGATGCTAATTCCTGCTCTTCAGTTATTCAACCTAAAAAGAGCACTGATAAGGGGTTCAAAGAGATGATCTTGGAAGAGCCTTGCCCTTAAGACCATCAATATCTCCTCTTGTGCACTATGCCATGCTGTACTTAGAAGGAAAGATAGGAAAAACAACCCATTCTTCCTCATACTTCTGTGCACAGGGAACCAAGCAGTGTAAACCTGCGTGCCAGGCCCTTTCACCAAGAACTGTCTCTAGGAGACTTATCAAACCCAGCTGCTTCTCCCGTGCCTTAGGCAATTAATGCAACTTCTTTATGTCCCCAAGGGTTTCCCCCCTCCCACCCCCCAGCAATCTCTGACACATTCATAAACACTCTTATTCAAAGGTATTTTCTCTTATGTTTCTTGATGCGTAAGGATGGGCAGATGAAAAAAGACAAAACATTAAGAGATCACAGCAATGACAGTCACAGGTATGCTGGTGTCAGGGGATCACAACTGAATACAACTAATGTATCCTGTTGCACTGCACTGGAGACATGGTAGGGACACATGTACATGATATAACATCATGTTATATGTAAGGATATTTCACCCCTTTGTGGTGTAGCAAAAACAGTGAACTAGGCAAACCTTCCAAACAGCTTGTAGACAGCTTTGTTGATGAAGAAAATGGAATGGATGTGCCTTGTAAATTATTGATATCACATATCAAATGTGCACTTTTGACATGGCTGTCTCCCTGCTGTCGTTCACTGCATGCCATAAACCCTCCTTTACCTGCCAGATTTCAATCTGTTCCATGTAACCTTTGCTATTCCTCCAGCAAGGGAATTCTGAGGCATCATAGATTTTGTGCGAGAATTGCGTTTTATAAATCGTTCCTGCAGTTAGCCTTCTGGCAAGCAATCGCTTAACATGTTTTAGCCTCTCACATCAATTCTCAGGAGTTTGCAGGTCTCAGCCTCAGCAACATCTTCCTGCCTCTGGATAAAGAACAAGAATTCACTGAAAAGTGAGGAAGCCAGACCTCCAAGAGTCTTCAGGTATGAGCAAATTTTTTAGAAGAGCTCAGTTGTCTTTAAGCCTCTGTACAGGGGTCAGATGTTCAAAAGTTCCCAATGCCTTGATAGTTCCCACTATAATCCTTTCAAGTAGAATTTAAAAGCCCATGTGTTGATTTATTTGGAGCCTCTGGACTCAGTAGTGAGAGTTGAGCTCTGAAAAATTCAGCCGTACTTTACCAACAAAGCCTACTTGGAAGGAAGGAAGGAAGGAAGGAAGGAACTGCACTAAAATGGTACTACTGCAGAAAAAACACTGACTGGAAACTTTGTATCAACATTCGGGCAAATGAAAAAATAACTTGATAGGTTCCAGTCTAATGTATAGGTGTGTTGACTTCAGAATTTCAACTTAGGCAAAACTCAAGTATTGATTTCGTTTGAAGCAGGGATCTTAAAGGTCACCATTGCTTGTTACAGCTGGGATTACCTTGCAGGTCCTCTCCCCTCATTTTGCTTCCCAAAATGAAATTATGTCATTCCAGCTGGTTTGGCTGCAGGCTATTCTAAATAATTTGGTAATTGCTCTGGTGCTACTTATTGTGATTTCACTGTCGATCACAGCAGACTGATCAAAACATAAGAGGGGCTCAGACCAAAAGGTGAGGTCCAAAAGAACCACTAACCATATGGTATCAGTTTGATAAGCAAAAGTTTTCATAGCCCAAGTTCAATAACCAGGGTTATTGCTGACCCTCTTGTCCTACAATGCTATACCCCAAATCTGAGACATTTATAAGTATGAGTATAAGATTCTTAGGTTATACTTAGGGTAACACAAACACATTTGGTACAGAATTTGAATAATTTCTTTTACATGAACCATTGTTTCACATCTACACATCTTAAAATTAGCAGATGAGCTTGAAATGGGGTAGAGGACAACCTAATGTTGGATCTCCTCACAACAAGGATACTTGTGACAGAGTAATGCCTTGGATATCAGTTGCTGAACATCACCAAGGCCCCTTATAAAACAAGAAGTCTGTAGGTGCAGAATAAAATGACTTGTATCACCACTACAGAGAAGCTGGAAGGGGATGGAAGCGGGAGAATTCTTTCACTATCCAGGGAAAATGGCTGAGGCAAGAAAAACTGGGTGCTGTAAATAGCAAAAGTTTGAAACTCAGCTATAAGTATTTTTGTGAGTAATATATCAAGCATATAAATCAAGAGGTGTTCAGTGTTGCCAAGGTTAGTGAAACCCTTTATGATCTCCTGGCTACCATCTAGCTGTATAATCTAAACTGACTTGGGTGACCTGCTTGTTCAAGCACATTTTTCTCCTGAGATTTAAGTGACAGGAGAGACTGTAGTAGATGACTGGTAATATCAGGAGAGATAGTGAAGTATTAATGCAGGGATTTGTTGAAATTTGTGTGGGATCCAATGTGTATGTGTAGCCACATTCAGGAATACTGAATGCACACCGGGATGGGCACAGAAAAGGACTCCTAGGTTTACCAAGGGATTCTCACTTACTAGAAGAGAAAATAGCATGGGACAGAGTATTGCTGTCCCTACTAAGTCTGCCAGACAGCAAATATCACCAAGGGATAAAAAGTACCTAAGGGACAGCCTGAGGTATGTGTTAAAAAAGCCATCAAAAGCCTCTGAAAGACAAACCCACTGAAAGAGCTCAAATTTTACTGAGTAGAACTGACAGCACAGCATGGATGCAAGATGAACAATCACCCACTATAGGAGATCAAGTCTGAGAACATCTAAGGAACCTGAAGGTGCACAAGTCCATAGGACCTGATGAGATGCATCTGTGGGTCTTGAGGGAACTGGTGGATGAAGTGGAGAGACCTTATAGCAGCCTTCTAGTACCTGAAGGGGCCTACAGGAAAGACGGGGGAGGGACTTTTTATCAGGGGGTGAAGTGATAAGGGGTAATGGATTTAAACTGAAGGAAGGTGGATTTAGATTAGATATTAGGAAGAAATTCATCATTGTGAGGGTGGTGAGACACTGGAATAGGTTCCCCAGAGAAGCTGTGGATGCGCCCTCCCTGGCAGTGTTCAATGCTGCATGGGATGGGGCTTCGGGCAACCAAATGGAGGGGTTGAAAGGAGATGAGCTCTGAGGTGTCTTCCAACTGAAACCATTCTATGAATCTATGATCTCCTGCACTAGAGCTCAGGATCACACAACAGACTGACAAGGTGGAAACAGAAATCTTAGTCATTTTTCCACCTAAGATGGTGGAAATGATGCTCTCATGTCTTCCAGAAGTGATGAAATCACCCTGCGATAATTCCATGGGTGGGAAGCTTTCCTTGCTTTAGCTGATGAACAATTGCCTTGCAATTAGCCATAGTACTTGCTTCAGAAATAGCATCTGTTTTTACCCAAAACCATAATTCCATGAAATGTACATGCAAACACTGAAAATATGTCACAGAACCCAGCACTGCTCTCCCAGAGCCCCATTAAATGGGCTACAGAATTAGCATCCTTCTGGCTTCACAGATCACATATTTGGTTTTTGCACAGTGGCCCATGTTCATCAGGGAAGAAGATAGTCCCACCGAGATTATAGATCGCAGTTGGTGGAAAAGCATCCCTAGAAAATAAAAGCTGCAGCACCTCTCTCAGGCAGGTGAAGGTCTTGGTTGCAGGCTTGCTTTCTTTCCACGTGGGTTCTAGCCAGTGGGTAATAGCCAAAATACAGCTGCAGATGCTTCCCACTCTTTCTTCTCCATCAGGCATGTTGCCTCTGACAACACAAGAGTTCATGGTCCAGCTTTTGGCCTGATACAAATGGAAAAAGAACATTTTGTTCCACTGATCTACAAAGAACCTGAGTTATGTATGCCTCCTCAGACAGCTGCCCTGATCCGAGACAGAGTGAACCAGGCTGCGGAGCATCCTGAGCAGGCCCATACTTCAGAGGGAGCTTCAGTTCTGAGTCATGAGAAACACCTACATCATTTATAGAAGTACCGTGATGTCTCAGCAAGGCAGCTGGGGTCTGTTGTCTGAATACGTTCAGCCAATGACATGAAAAAAAAAAAGAAAAATACACGCTGGATGTGAATAAATGCAGCATGTAAACAGAGGGAAATGTAAGCATCATTGTCGGGGCAGACAAGACTCTAGAATGACATTTCAGAATTACTAGAAGGAAAAAAAAAGTAATTGATTAAAGGACAGAACCAACATGCAATAAAAGACTATTGGCCAGACTGACCAGTAGTCAGTGTGGCCAATGGGTGCTGCTTTTTCCATTGTTCTGCTCTTTTCATGCTTTCCTCTGTATCAGTGGAAACTTTCCCCACCTCTGCTTACATCCCCCCTACCATTCTACCCTGTTCTCTCTAGATGGACACAGCAGGTTGAAAGTGGAAGACAGATTTCTGTGCTAGCCGTTTCTTCATTCAAATTATCTTTAAGATCGTTGAAAACTGAGGTCTAAATAAAGGTGGAATACAGCCTGAAGAGTTGTAATAAAAATGCCTAATGGTTTCTGCAGGATGTCAATTAACCGGTTTCATGAAGGGAAGACAGTTGATAACTCAGTGAATATTCTATCCATATCAATCCTACAAGAACTTAACTATTTTATATGCCATACTATCTAGAAATCCCCCACTAGCTTTCACCCACTAATGTCTATAAAATAAAGGTAACACGTATTCTTAGCACATAAGCAATAAATAAGAAACATTCAGAAAGACCAGTTCTTATAAGATGCACATTAGTTACCACAATACAAGAACACAAATCAAACCCAGCAGCTGAAGAGCAGATGAGTGAATGATTATTCTGAGCCCCTAATGATATGATACGTGAAAGGCATTAGACAGATTGATTAGAGCTCAGTTGACTGACAAAACTCTCAACTCTGTCCACCATTATAATGAATCTAGCCAGAACTATTTCCTTGTGAGCATGCACTGGTGTGTACATCTGTATGCATGTGTGCTTGTGAGCTTTGTCACAAATTATTCATTGCTGTTTCTTTATAGTGTAAAAAAACCATCTAACTTGTGGAGGTTCATGCTTTAGACTTCACTGTGAATACACTTTCAAGGTAGGACTCCTCAAATGACTCATTTTCAGTACATCTGACAGTCATTTCAATTAACACATTTATCAGTGTATTTACAACATGCAGAGGGAAATAAAGACCCCGTTAAAGAACGAAGCAAGATAAATCAAGCCTCTCACTTAGATTAAAACAGAGGCAGAGCTAAATCATAACCACAAGTTAATACTGAAGCTAAAAGCACAGTAAGAATAGAAATGAAGATTGGATGTTTATGCCATTAAGGAGGAAATTCAGAGAAAAAACAGCAAGGAATAAAAAGAAAGCAAGATCAAGATCTTTAGCTATATAAATGTTGTCAGTTCCATTTGCTTCAGCAGAACCCTGCCAACAGCCATTTGTGATGGATCTGACCTGCAGTCTCAGAACCTGTGTGTTTCAGATATACCTTGAGACCAAGTTTTAGAAATTATTCCTGGAAACAAAGAAAAAGGAAAAGTCCTGCATGTGAGTTGGAATAATTTCAGACAACAGTATAGGCTGAGGTCTGGCTGACTAGGAATCAGCCCTGCAGAAAAGGACCAGGGGTGCTGAGGGACAAGGAGTTTAACAGGAGTCTGCCAATGACAAATGCCAACTGTGCAATGGGCTGCATCAGCAAGAACGCAGTTGACAGTTGAGGCAAGCTCATTTCCCCCTTTGATTTGTACTTGCAGAGATTACATGTCTGGTGTATGGTGTTCAGTTTTGGATTTCCCAGTACAAGTTCATCAAGTTTGCCAGAGACCCACTGAGATGGTTACAGACCAAAGCATACGATGTACAAGATGAGGGTCCAGAAGCTGAGCTTGTTTAGCTGCAAGAGAAGGGAATCAGGTTAATATTTTCAACTGCTTAAAAAGAGTTTTAAAAAAGAGGTGAAGCCAGACTAAGAGCTGACAGACACAAGGCACAGCAAATGGAAATTAGAAATACCAATTAGTTCCAAGGGAAAAATTCTTCACAGTGAGGGCAGTCAAACATTACAGCCGACCCAGAGAGGCTGTGAAGTCTCCATGCTTGGAGATATTCAAAGCATGACAATACAAAGGCCCTGAAGGACCTGATCTAACATTGATGCCACCCTGTTTGGTCCCTTTGAATTATGTCTTTGTATGATTTTAGAAAATAATAGAAATGAGGTATAGGGAAAAAAATCAGAAATGTCACAGCACACAATGAGATTCAAGAATCAAGGAATATATAAGGCAAACAGAAAAGAGGTGCCTACATTGAATACTAAGCTAGACTGAAAGAATAATCATTTGGTTATAATAGGCTTAACGAAGACAAACTTCATCTCCCTTTGGAAATCAAAGCCCTGCAGGCTTCTTATAGTGAAGGTAAATGAAGACAAGAATAACCTTGCACTCCAGTCACACTGTACTTATTCATTGCTTATTTAAGATGTAGCAACCTATTGTATATTGCTGCAATTTGTATAGCTAATTATATAGAACTACAGTTACACATTGTGGCTAATTGCTGGAATATACATCCTCTGAAGCCATTAGGAGTGTTACCACTGACTCATTTCAAGAGTCTAATTTAGCCAGCTGAATTATCTGACTCATCTTAGTAGGCTCATCTCAGCAGGCTCTTCTAATGTTGCCCTTTGGAGGAGCTTCTCTCCGTACAAAGAGCTTGGAGACACTAACCTAAGGGAGATTCCTGGTTCTCTGTGAATATTGCCCCTTCTTTCCTCCTTGATAAAGATGGGGGTGGTAGTAATTGCCTACCTCCACACTTGATGTGTGAATCAGTTGGTGTAAGAGCAATTTAACAGCAGGAATACCAATCTATATATTCCATTTCCCAGAGTATAAAGCCAGCCTTGTTGAAAGATTGGAAAGATGAGTTGGAGGAAGGATTGCTGACCATTTAAAAGCCAGCTTGTCAACAATATCAATTATTATGTTGGTTTTAGGGGGGTCTGAAAACCCTGGCAAAGAAACAGTGTTTAAAGGACGTCCAATTAATTAGGATCTGCAGATACTGATGTTAAGACCCCTAAAAAATATTGAACAAATTAATCTAGTCTGTAGTAAAACAGCTTCAATGAATAAGGGAGTGTGCAGAGTTTTTCCGTTTGTGATTTACGTTCACTGAGTGGTTACACAGGTACTCAGGGGGTTTATGAAGCATCAAAAACATTTGAAGAAGCACATAAAATAAAGTATAACATTCTAAACGTACAAGGCATAGCGATGTTTGTGAGGTCACATACAGCCACTGCAGCTGTGTTATATATTCAGTATGATGACATATTCTATATTCTTACATACATTCTGTTCTACCAAAACAGATTGGCTGCTATGCCTTTATAATAAATGAATAGGGCAGAAGGAGGGACACAAATATTTCCTTTCTAGAGCAGAATTAGCACAGTGGGGAGCAAGTGAGAAATATGGAGAAGAAAGAGTTACAGATGGGGAGAAAAGTGTGAGAAAATTAGGTCATAGCAGACATGGCCGATGGTGTCAAAGACAGTCGAGGGTAGAGTGCTAGTTGGGAAAAGATCATTAGACACCTTGGTTAGGGCAGTTCCAGCAGAGCTGAAGGAAGGGATTAGGAAGGGCCTAGGGTGTCCAAACTTTGACTGTAGGTACGGCATTTAATGTCTGAAAGCAATGGGTTTTGATAAATTAAGACTAAACCAGGGCTGTATTTTATAGAAAAGATGTCACTGCAAAGAGAAGGGGCATGGAGGATGGAATGAGAATAGGACCAAAGGGAAACAGGCAACAAGTTGGGATGGTGACAATGAAGAAAGCAGTAAGGGTTAGAAAAAGTGAGGGTTACTGAAGGAATGAACTGCCAGTTATATTTTATCTGATATGGAGAGGTATCAGTGAAATCTTGTGTGGAGAGCAAAGTGGAGAAGAGGACTCCTGCAATGACCTGCCTCTAGGAATGTTTGATACAGTTCACATGAATGAACCTCAGTATGCTTCACCTGGAGAAGTATAAAGGGGATAAGCAAGAGAAGAATTAAATTCAGAGATGAAGAAAGGAAATCACCACAGGCTCCTATTTAAATTACAGCTGGGACAGCCATTCTGGAGCTACCTCACTCACCAAAACCTCCATAAATGGCATATGCCAGTCCTGTGCTCTGAGCATCACCAAAGATGAGATCCAGGTCTCATGGCTGAGACTTTTGGGCTGCCTCTCTTTGAGGGTACATTATGGGCAGTATCACGACTCATTGCAAGCCTTTCGTTCAAGCTTTCAAAACACTGGAGTCATATGGATGTTTAGCAGAGGTGAACCTTATTTTACCTGAAGCTGGGCAAGTTTGGCACAGACAGATGGTCAAAATGATGAATATCCTCCATTTGCCATTTACCCTTGAGCTGTGTTGAATTACTTCTGGTTGTCTGGACAGCCTGCTTCACTAGGGCACACTCAAAGACAGCCAAGTGCATTTTCAGATGCAGACAAACAAAAAACCACACCTGTACTACACAGAAGATGACTGTAGGCTGTTTTCCAATTTGTGTGTTGTCTCTGGCTAAATGGCTTCCCTTAACTAACTTTGTTCCAGTCTGTTTAGAACCCTGCATTCATTTAGGATCTCAGCACCATGGCTACCCACCTTCCTGAAGTGTACCAGGCACACACACTGGCAGTTGTCAAGACAGGACAGCTTTTGCAAAGGCATTGCTGCATGCAGACCTGAATGGGGTGTTATTCATCCCTTTGAATTATGTTGTCTCTGTTGGCTGGGTTCCCGTTACAGTCACCAGAGATCATCAGTGCAGCCATAAGGCATGGGGCAGATTATTCTAAAGTAGACACACACATTTAGGTCAGCTGGATCGTGTCCAAGGGGCTATGCACAGTACTGACCGGTTGTCCATAAACATGTATGAAGCCCAGGCATCTCCTTTAAAGGTAAATATTTATATTTTAGAAATCCTGATTCAAAAAGCATCATCCCACCATTGGGTCCGTATTGTTTGCCCCATAATAAGGAGGAGTAATGTGACATGTGGCAGTCAGAGTGGTAGCCCAGGTCTGTGGAAGTTCACATAAACATTTAGGAGGAAGAACATACTCACAGCTGTACAAAGGGACCGAGAGTATCCTTTCAGTCCTGACCTCACCACAGACTCCATCTGCCAACTCCTCTGCAACAAAGTCACTTCATTGTTCTACACTTTCGCATCTCACACGCCCGGAATGACATTCTACTTGCAGGACTGTTCCTTCACCTGCGCAGACAGCAAGCTCCTACTTGCATCTTATGGGCCTTATATTTTATTTCAAAAATCTAGTTGCCACTGTGATATGAGTAAATAACGGAGAAGCCACAGCAGCTAGTCAAGAGAGCTTTCAGTCCCAAGAGTGATTGCCCTTTTAACTAACAATACCACATTTTCATATTGGATTTTTTTTGGTGTGTGTTATTGCTATTGCTGGTGAAAAAAAGTGATTTACTTCAATGTGTTTTCTCTTGTTTAAAAAGCAGAAGCTTAACCCTTGCTCCTTCCTGAGTAAAAGTAACCCTACAGCGTACATAATAAATATTTCAAATGGATAATTGGAGGAGGAAGGAAAAATACCATGTCACAGAGGGATAGCAAGAATTTTATTTCAGGGGAGTGACAGCTTCTGTTGTCTCTGCCATCAAGTAACTCTGAACCCAGGAGGACTGCTGCATGCAAATGAAGTAAAATTAAATATAGGTGTCCACATCCTGCACATCATCTTCATCAGAGTGGCAGATTGGTCCCCTCAGAACAGAAGCCAAGTGGTAGATGCTGAGTGCTCCCTCCCATTAGAGATGGTCCTGTGAGGACAAGGTTAACGCTGGTTAATGGCACAATGGGGAGTAACTTGAATTGCACCTTCCCTCACTGTCTTAATTTTGGAGTGGATTTCCTCCCTCAGTGCTGTCAGGCTAGTACGCTCCTCCAGTCATGGAATTTATTTTATCCATGTTTCAAATCGCAAGAGAGGAATTGTATGCTGAATACGTGAAGCTGTCACCATCCTACCAGGCAGCTACTCCACACCTGTCTTAAACTCTGAGTCTGAGCACTGGTTGCAGAGGAGAGGTGTGATGCCAGCTTGGCAGGAGAGAGCATCCTTCCAGAGATGCTGTTTTCCACCTTTGCTTCTCAAGAAAAAAGCAGGAGTTTGGCTGCGGTTTCACTGTGCGCTCCTGGCTGTCAGGAGAGAAACTTCAAGTTACTGTCCAAATAAGGGGTTTTTTTGAGGGAAACTGAGGCATGAGTAAGTCTAATATTTTATTTGCCTTCCACTGGGAATTTGGCAGAGCAGGGAACTAGTCCTGGCTCTTCACAGCCACACTAACACTCTGGCCACAGACCACCCTCACTTACCACAAGGATCAGACTTGCAGTTACACTCCTCTCAAAGCTACACCAATACATACCCTGTTGCAAAGAGCTTACAGTTTAGCACCCCCAAATTTTCCACACACTCTGAAATCCTGTTGACTCCCCATCAGGGGCCATGACTTTCCACATTCCCTAAAGCTCAGTGAGCCAAGACATAACAAAGCGCTTTGAGCAGCAGAAGGCCAGTGTAGCTTAGAAGCGATTCCTCACTGTGCAGAGTGAAATACATGTTTGAATTACTTTTCTGATCTGGGAACTGTGTAAATCACTAGCAAGCTACACAGTGACAGTAACTGTATTGAAAAAATTGATTAACTTAAAAAAATTAGAACACACCCCTGAGGGGGATTTTCTCAAACATTACTAATTCAAACATTTTTTACCCTCAAGTTGTATTGAACAAGTCTAAATATAAACCCATTTTTGATACTTATGAATGGCTGAAATAAAAATTACTTTTACTAACAAGTGATTATGTAATATTAAAATGCCATTATCACATTTATCTGTTTACCAGCTGGAGTTCTAATTGAAATTTGCTCAGAATTCATAATAGCATTAGGTCATGTTATGCTTACAGCATTAAGCAATGATTACATCTGTGGCTTTTGTTTTTAATTAGCTTTTTTTCAGTTATGTGGGAGAGATAGAACCTTTCAAGATCATAATTCACTTTTGATTACAATGGAAAGAGAATAAACTGAGTCATCCTACAGAAAAATGTGCGACTGTGTAATTTACATTCCTGACTCTGGGGCTGTTAGCTCTGACTGTATTTTGATTTCCTGTCACTCATCAGTTATGTTAATTGGATTTTGATGGCAACGAGGTGCTGGCGTTTGCACATTCGGGATCTAAAATGATTTTTTTACAAAAAAAGAGATGAGTGTGTATCACGCCTTACTTTTTTGGTGGCAGGACAGAAGGATTGCTTTTAATGCAGGGGACTGAAAACCAGACCACTTTGTATCAACCGTGCAGCTGAACGTAGCTGGAGGGGACTTTTAAAGAGGGTCTCGAATGTAGAGGTAGCTCTGGTTCAGGAAGGCATCTGAGCCTGTGCCCTCATCATTCATCCCAGCCTACAAACAGACATACGTGATTACTCACCTGCTTTAGGTGAAACATCTTGCTGAGTCTCGCCCTATGGAAAGGGCAAGCCACTGCAAGCAGCAAGCCCACAGGCAGCATGTCCCATGCCCTCCTCCATGGGCAACTGAGGCTCATTATTAATCAACTGACTCAAGCAGTTCCTGGACTGGGAGAAGTGCCCCCACCACACTTTTTCATCAAACTCTCACTTAGCTTGTTGTAAATACCCATGCTTGGAAGAAGAGATGAGTAACTCTGTGAGCCAAAACAGGGAATAATCAGCCTTAATCCTCCAGAATGAGCAACTGCAGGGAGAGTCGAGCAGCCCCGCTTGCCTTTCTGCTGCCACTGGGAGCCTGAGGACCATTCACAACCCAGAAAAGCTCCCACTCCCTTGCATGCTCACCGTGCCGTGCCATTCCAAGATGCGACACACCTGTGCTCCCAAGTAACACACAGGGACAAAAGAGAACCTGAGCATGGCCAGCCATGGGGATTTGATGCCCTTGTTTGCTGGCCAAGTGCATATGAAGATGAATTAGATGGGGCTGATGGACTGCAGTTATAGGCAAGAGCAAGGTAATTTATTTCTCACTACACCTATGGAAGTGCGAGATACGCAGAGTGGCAACAGTAAGAAACCAAGACTGATAAGCTTACATGATAGTGATTGGTATCCCTGGAGGGGTTACAGGAATTGTGTAAATTGTAGAAAATAGGCTCAGAAGGGATGTTGAGATGTAACATAATCCATCCCCCTGCTGAGATGAATCAAGAGGAGAATTACCCATAAGACACGGTGTCTGCAATTCTCTTGCTCTGCTCAGAGCCAGAGGAGTTCAGCAGTTTTCCTGTGTCCAGTTGGAAAAATCACTTTTAGGATTTGAAACAGGAACTGTAAAAAAAATTCAAGGTGGAGTATCAAGAAAGATCTTAGCTCTAAAATACATCTGTAGCATTCAGACAGTCACTGTAAATGAATATAACCAGTTAATACCACTTAGAGGTGAAATATGTAGGCTGGGATTCAAAGGACTGGGATTCTGACTTCCCCCCTACATACCAGAAAATTTTCCTCCTGCTTGCTGTGCCTCACTGTGCCCACACAATTCTTTCTCTGTTGATCTGAGCTACTGCTCCAATGGCTCAGTCCGTTCCAATCTTTATTGCTTGTTTCTGGAAAGATGAGGAGATGCGTTTTCCCAATGATAAGAGATGTGGTAACCCTTACCCAGGGCATTTTCTGTGCCCTCTGTGAGCACAGGAACCTTGTCTGTACCTCCCACTGTTGATGGTTAAATACATCCCTTCCCTCCTTGGGGTAGCTGATCTGCAGAGGAATGGTTACGCTAGAGAGAAGGATTGAGGGGCTCTGGGCAGGCTGTCAGTTTGTGCAGGGATGCGATGCTCACCCCACTTGCAAAGGAGGCGAGGGGCCTTCCCACGGCAGTCATCCCATGCCATGCTCCTGCATGCTCTGCTTTCTGTGACTGCTCAGAGGTAATGGACACTGGCTTCAGGGTCCTCCTTGACCTCAGTAACAGAGGACTTTATGACTCTACTTGTACAAACTGGTAGTTCTTACAAAGCCATGTGAGGTCCAATGCAGGAGGTTAGCGGCATTGAGTTTGCTTTTTTATTTTTTAAAACCAAACGTTAAGTTCTTTGCTCTTTATATCGATTGCCCTGCAGGATCTGTGGTGAGCTCCAGACAGCCTGCATGGGACAGATACCTGTGCTGGGGAAGTCTTTTCTTAATGATACCCAGCACCATCAGGAGGCCATACAAGGATGCAGACATGGACACAGGACCGATGTTGTACAGCTGAGGAGATGCAGGCACCCTCACAGGCTCAGAAGACTTGAGATCAGACTTCCCATGAAACCACGTAAACCTGAAGTGCCTGCAGAGGCGGACCTGAGAGCTGAAAGATCAAAAGTGATGCTGAGATGAGAAGAGTCTAATTGGGGATAAATGTGGCAGCAAGAGAAGGCAGTTTCTGCCACTGCTTGCAGCCACAGCATCCTTCACAAGATGGGCAGGTAGCAAACAGCCATGCTGTCACAGGAAACCTTTCCTGCCTTTTGCTCTGGATTTTGTTCTTGTTCTTTACCACTGAGGAGCATTCTTTCAGTGAAAAAAGAGGGAACAATAAGATTTGACAGACATTATTTATCAAGCAATCAGCTTACCTAAGGTGCAGGAGTCATTCTTACTGCCAGTCGACTTTTGGACAAGCTAAGACTGGGACTCAAGCCCACCCTTCCCACAATGTAAGGTAGTAAGTAATCCAGCAGCGCAAACACTGGCCATGCTTGGGACTTAGCAAAATTCCTCCTGGGACTGGAGCAACCTTTCACAGGCAAAATTTCACCAAAGTGAGTACATTGTCACAGAAAGTGCTGGCTCTTTTCCCAATGTCAGGCTAAAAAAGAGAAAATAAATTAAAAAATCTAACCCAGGCTAAACATCAGTGCAACACTGCTAAAGCAATGTAACAAAAATAAGTCTGGCCCGAAGACTCAGAGATTAAAGCGAGACTAGAATAGGCCTTTAATTACTTCCATTTTTACTCTTTAGCAGCCTCAACAGGACTAAAATAGTTCCCTCCCCCCTCTTCCCACTGTGTCAGTAGGACAGAGGCATGCACGAAGATTCACACACTTCCTAACGTGCCTCCTTAGGCACAGCAATACCTCCAAGCTCTCTCCTCACCCACAACAGGCATTCAGCATGGATCAGCCAGACCCCAGCCAAAACAAGAGGCTCACAGGTGGATTTCTTTTTTTGTCTCTGTCCCTTTTCTCCCTTCCTTTTTTCGGACGAGATGCAGATGGCAGTCGCTCCCTTTGCTGTGCGCCAGTGTCTAGACGAAAAAACTCCCCACAGCTTGTGCAATTTTCTGAGCTGCCTTCTGCTCACCTCCACCTCCTCATTTTCCTCTTTATCTGCTTTCCGTATTCTCCATGCTGCTATCGGTCCTGTGGAAATGAACACATCAAAGCCATAAGTAGTCGTCTTTTCATGGCTCCTATCTCCTCCCTCCCCCCTCTCCCTTTAACATTAATATTAATAGCTACTGTACCTTTCTTCACTGTTGCTTTCTTCTTGATCCTCAAGGGAGTCAGCCTTTTCTCGGACTTTCTGCTACAGCGAACGCTTGTTTGAAGGAATGCTAGGGCATGCTGGGAAGCACAACACCGGTGATGCCTGTGATACAATATTGGGCCAAGCAGCAAAGATATTAAAGGCTATTGTACTTATCGGAAGAGTCAAGCATGCTTTCCCTCCCTGCCACATATGGCTGGATTCTTTTTTCCTTGTTGCTCTCGTAGCAAAAATAGCTTTTTAATCAGTTCAAAATCTCCAAGGAGAAGAAAAAATAAGTAAAATAACCTTTTCCCTGTGCCCTCATTGGTGCTTTTTCCACAGGGCCCCTGCCTGAGTAGCAAAGAAGCCAGTGCTGCTTCACGCTTGTTGTCAAACCACACACACACACAAATACATGTTACAGGGGCACACATCACCAGCACCCCCACCACTGCTATTATTTAAAGCACTTGAGTTAACGAGCTGTCCTGCCCTTCACGGTTTGCCCGCCTGTTGCTTGTCCCCGGGGCCACAAGCTGAACTCCTCACGCGTGCGTCAGCCCAGCTCCTGCATTTGTATTCTGTGATGTGGTTGCATGTCTGCAGCGCTAGGGAGAAATCCCCCAGGTTTGATTTCACTCACATGCATATAATGGAAATACGGCAGCGTGGCCAGCATGACGTTTCTGCTCTGTGGGGGCTGCATGCAATCCACGCTGAAGGTTGTTGCTTAGGGTCACAACGGCGTCCAAAAGGCAGGAGGGGAATTTCTTGATGCCGTTGTCACAAGAAACAGGTACCGCAGTAATGACGGAACTCACTGTAACCCTCAGCATGTGATTCCTGCCTGGACGGATGTCAAGGTTATCACTCGCTCCTGTCTGGACACAGGGGACCCGCTCCCTTTGCAAGCAGGGTTTCTTCAGTGTGCAGGAGTAGGCTGTGCATCCAGGGAAGGAGGGACTGAGGCACAAAAATGAGACTCCCCTTACATGTCTTTTGCCAATGTACTGCAGCTGGACACAGCAACGTGTAATCCCTCTCCCCTCTCTCCCACATCCCCCAGAGCTGCTGCTGGTGTGAAATCAGTTGCTGCTGTGGCCAGGAGAAAGACCTCCATGAACAGCAGTAGGTTTGCATCATCTTGGGAAGGGACCAAGGGAGGTGAGGAGATGGAGTGGTGATGGATTTTTCATGGCCTGATCCCATCTTTTCCCTTCTCCTCTCCTTGTGAAGGCTGATAGACACAGAGTAGCGGCACTTCAGTCTCAGTGTAGTCCAGGGAAATCTCCCCTACCCCAATCAAAATGCTGCAGGACTGCAGTGCACTGTGCTGGCAACATAGCCATGACCTGGGAAGAAAAATGGTGGGGGAGGAGAACGATACCCCAAGTCATCGATGGGAGAGAAACACCAAGGAGTTCTGCAGAAGCCCACTGCAACCAAAGGAGCTGCAGGTTGCAGAGACACAGGTCAAGCTCCTATTACAGGCCTTTTTGAAAACTAGGAAGCCCCGCACAAGAATAGCCCTGTGTCCAGCAGTACCAGCCTCAACCATTTCAGCTCCAACCAGCAGCACCACAAGGCTCCAGTGGGAGAATGGGGGATTGTTTGCCACAAAAGCCAGGAGAGACATTAATGCTAACAAATAAAGAGAGGCAGGGGGATCTATTTGCTTGTCACAGTCATCAGTTTGGTGGTTTAAAGCATATGCAACAGCTTCAGACTCTAATAGACATGCTTTGTGTTTGTAAACATAAATAAAGTTTCAGGCAGTGATTAGAGGATGCTTTTGAAATCTCTGCAGGGAACCTCACAGTAAAATTCAAATGAGGTCACATGTTTTGTTGCTTGTCTATGAGAGGCTCCCAAAGGTCTCCCTGCTCCCCCAGCTTATGAGCCTAATTAACCCCCTGCACCTTGTTGCCAGATGTGGAATTTTAAGTAATTATGGGGATGTGTGGCTTCCTTACCAGCACGTCAAACTCTTCATGTCACAGTCTAAGCCTTGCACTTTGTTCAGTGTGGCAGGGGGTGGTCAGCTATCCACACACTGAAAACCTCAACTGGAGGGATCAATTTACTGGAATTCTTTGGACCAAGGGGGATAAAATTTCCCCTGGAGGGTCTGGCAGGTTTCTACAGCACTCTGGGGCAGGAGCCTTCAAGCCTGCATTGTCCTGAGATGTTTTAAACCACTTCACAGGAATTAACAATGCCCATTTCATACACACAATCCTGCTTTAACCAGCTCCCCTGAGCAACATGGATGGTGTGTGAGCTTTTCTGCATATTCAGCTGGCAAGGGACAGCCTGAGGTATCTGTGCTGTTCCCACAACTCTTTACACATTCCTCATTAGAGAACCTGGACTGAAGGAACAAAAACAGTAACCAGGAAAAAAAATCGAGCAGCAAGCAGAGATCCAGAAATTGGACAAGGAGCTTTGGCACAGGAGTGCAGTTGCTGTCTTGTCTTTCTATTGCAGCAATGAATCCCTGGCTATCCTGGGACTTGGTGATGAGTGAAGGGAACCTTTTCTTACCCTGGTGCTCCCTCTTATCACACCCTGGTGTTCAAGGGTTTCATGGAGCACAGAAGCCACAGAGCCAAACTTCCTCAGGTGGGGAACAGCACCAAACCTTTGAATCCCACATCCTGAATGGGTGCTCTAACCCAAGACAGCAGGCAAAATGGGGGCAGACACATTTTCAAGACTCTCCAAATATATGACCTAAACTTAAGAGAGGTTTCAAACTCTGAGGCCTAGGGGAAATAAGCCCAGCTGACAGTTTCAGACACTCCTGTCTTGGTTTGCCTCTTGGTTGGCTTGGAGGACCCAGTGCTCAGCACAGTAGATGTCATAAATCACATGGCTAAGCATTTATTTTCCCCACCATTCGTTACATGGGGGATTGAGGAGTTGCTCAGTAATTAACTGAATTTGTGTTAATTTTACTGTACTGTATTTACAGTGCTGTGAATTCCTAAAGCCATGAGCCAACTTGGAGGAGCTGCAGTCTTAGCATCATCATAGATCCCTGACATGAAGCACTGTATGTCTAAACTTCTCCCTACAGCTTAAAGAGTAGTTAGTTCCCCATGTATACCTGTGCATGGTATGGTTTTTCATTTCAAGGAGAGTCTTTATATATTGGAAATCCACCCTGGTTGCTGTCAGAAAAAAGCACGCACAAATCTTTCACTGAATCGCATACTGCCTTGTAGAGTGGCCTTCATGACACCCATTTTCATTGAAGTCCACCTTGTGTTTTGTCATCCCATATGTGGAGAGAGCAGCAGATTTTTCTATGGCCAGTAATGCTGTTAAAAAAAATCAACCAAGTTTACTACCACGATTTTCAAAATAATCAGGAATAAGCGGAATTACAAGGCTATCTTTGCGTGAAAAGCTTAAAAAATGGCAACCCAGTTTCTTTTTAACGATTCAGGGACCATGGCACAAATTCTGATGGTACACAAACCCTGCAGATTCCCTGAACACTGCAGCAATTTGCTATGTATGTATTAAGAAAGCCTTTACCAACAGTTAGTGCTATTAAATGTTGACAACCAATCACAGACACAAGGAACTATTCTAGTTGTTTTTAAACATTTTCCAAGACATCACCATCCTATTACAGTCTCTTTATGTCAGTCAATTAACCATTTATTTCAAGTACATGTTAGTCCTGTGACCTACCAAATAAAGCATTTGCTTTGACTGAGGAGTTTGCATCCACAAATCTTACTTATGGGTGACTTTCCCTTTCTCTGATTCAGTTTCTGCAGATATAAAACAGGGATAATGATAATGAACTCTTTTAGTTATGCCATTGGGGAATTACTAATAAGCTAATTATTATTTGGGAATAAAACTTTATGTGAGAAACCATTTAGTAAAGCATCCCCACGGCTTATTCACACTCCATAAGCGATTTATGAATGGAGCCTTAGAGGGAAGGTCGATGAAAAGTGCTCCAGTGTCAAAGCAGCAAAGATCCAAAGGTCATGGCCACATCTCCAGAAAACAGGTGTGTATCAAGGCATAGACATCTGCAAATTCTCAGCAGTTCTTCATCTTTATGTCACTCCTCAACCTTTCTCACCTGCTGCATCTGCTGGAGGAGGAGGAGATGAGAAGGATTCTTCCCTGTTCGGCTCCCTCAGCAAATGAGCGACAAACACTTCCCCTGCCACTGTTTCTGCAGCATTACACCCATCAGTAACAGGGAAAGGGTGAGGAGGAACTGTACTTGGAACGAGGATATTGGGTAGAGATGCAGGGAACTCTCTCACAAGGCCTGGAGCACCTTTTAGACTGTGACAGAGGTGAACAGCCTACAAAAATCTCCTCGTCCAACTCATTTAAGTTCTGCACAGACAAACTGAAATGTTACTAATGTCTTCCTTTTTCTTTTCCCTTCTGCTTAGTAACCTTTTTCTCTCTAGGTTCTCCTAGTCACACATTCCCACTTCAGCCTCTGCAGGGCACTTGGCCTGCCCAGCTGCAAAATTTGCTTGGACTGCAAAACTTTGAGATCTGACTGAGTGCTAAATGTGGCTCTTTGGCTCCTCCCACCTCTCAAATAAGGATTTTAGCCTCCATGTTCACTTCTAAAAATAGGGATTGATTGCTGGAAATTACAGCAAGGTTGCAGGCTAATAGAAAATATTGCAAGCATTCTTCCACAGTTCAGCTTTTTGCACTGTCCAGAAAGAACTTCAAGGAGTGTCCAGCCATGTGCCGTGATGACCAATGACACATGGATATCACAAATAAATAAAGGACAAGCAGAAAGAGAATCATTATGTGCATCATGAAAACAACAAAGCATGGTCCATGGCTAGGCAAGATGTCTAAATGTAAGCCTGTTCTCAGCCAAATCTGTTGCTTAACTGCAATCTACCATTGCCCTAGAAGACACAACTGGGTGCATGGCAGGTGTCCCTAGTATCATTATATGGACTTTCCAAAATGGTGAGTACAGGCTTGATAAAGACAGGGAGTTACTGGGAAACAAACCCTACCAAACTCTTCTTTCCTGTGAAAAAATGTAAAAATAGTAATAATAATCCTACCTCTTCAAACCCTGAAGGCCCTTTTCCCTTGCATACGGTAATCAGTTCCTGTTCATTTAATGGCAATCACGGCCAAGGGCTCCAGCTGAAAAAAAATTGCATAGCTGCGGCAACAAACAGAGTGGTGACAACCACTACAGGATGCAATCTCTAGTAATACAGGCCAAATATGGTTGCTACACAAGGAACAAGCTCTTTTAGTCAGAAAACTGATACATGAATATACGAAAGATGCTGGAGTGTAAGTTTCATCCATCTCTGTCTTACAGCCAAAGGTCAGGATCAAACTTCATGTTACGAGTGGAACACGAGGTAGAAATCAAATTAAACCAATGTTCTTGTGTATTAACTACTGAGTCAAGAACAATGCTGTCTTAGCTGGAGTAGGATAGAAGCACACCAAGGGAAAAGAAACCTGAACCCAATGAGGAGCAGCCTGCATTTGGGGAATTAACTCTTCACAAAGTCTTGATCTTGGCTTTTCCTCTCAGCTAAAAGCATTACCTCAAAATCTGTGCATTGAGACTTCACAAAGTGAACTCCATACTGTCAATCTGTAGGGATGATGAAGGTCTAGCATTGGTGGAAAGTGGCTCAGACAAAACCATGATTCATTTCAAAGTTAATACACGTTGAATAAAAAGTGACACTTGGCTTCACCATAAAACATTGGCCTTTCAAAGCTCAGTAGCATCAGAAGCAGCAAAAAGGGTCTGGCTTTTCACAGAGGCCATATGCTTCAATTTGTTCAAAGGTGAGCAGGCTGCTTAGTGGGAATGGCCCTTCGGAGAGGAGGTGGTGGAGCAGTGTGCAACTAGGTTAGCTGTGCAGCCACCTGATAGATAACTTTTTCCCAGTGAAGGAAAGAAAGGCTCTGATTCTCCTTTCATTTACACCAGTGTCACTAACGTGGACGCTGCAAGTCAGCAAAGAGAATCCAGCTTAGATAAGAGAGTTAGTCCAGAGAGAGAGAAAATTTGTCATCCTGAAACTCTGCTCTGCAGGTGCTTCCGCTGTTACAAATGTCTTACACAAAGGCCCTAGCGGTATGTGATTTAAATCCAATCAGGCCTAAGGACCTCTGTAAGAAACATAACCGCCTTCTTCCCTGGCTCACCGACGTGGCGAGCCCTTGTTGCTTTCTGTCAGGAGTCCCCGCAGCACTCGTGGTAAATGACTGGGGAGGGATGCCTCATGCAACCTCACAAGACAAATTATATGAAGAATTAAAAGTGAAAAAAGCAAACAACTCGACCGGGACTTGGAAGAATAATAGCTGCACTGTGTGCTTTTCACTCACAGCTTAAGTTCTTATGACTGAATGGCTGTTGGAAATACTAAGGGTTTGATTTGGCAGACCTCTTACATGCAGAATCCCTGAGAGTCAGGACCCATCTGTCCCAACTGTGCTATTCTTACCAGCTCTTTTCACAGTATTTCTGCTTCCCTTTTACCATTGCAAGACTACAGACATGCCAACAGCATATGTGGGCAAGCCCCGGCTGGCATCTTTTCCCTCAAGACAGGTGCTTACATGACAAAAACCTAAATGAAAGTACAAACGCCCTAAAGCTGGAAATCTTACTCGGCTTCCCATCCAGGGCCAATTTCTCTTGCGAGAACTGGTTTTCTGTGCTTTGTAGGCTGGAAGCAGTTATGCAATGGCTTCTGCTTTAAGGTCTCCTGTCTTGAGGAAATTACTTCTGGATAGTCATGGCCTTAATCATGTGAGCCTTTTGCCATGCATAGTTTTGTTATGTTGCATTTAGAATCATAAAATCATAGAATGCGTTAGGTTAGACATGACCTTTAAAGGTCATCTAGTCCAACCCCCTGAAGTAAGCCGGGACACATTTAACTAGATCAGGTTGCTCAGAGCTTCATCAAGCCTGACCTTAAATGTCTCCAGGGATGGGGCCTCTACCACCTCTCTGGGCAACCAGTTCTAGTGTCACACCACCCTCATAGTGAAGACTATAAGATTAGACATCTTCCTAATGTCTAATATCAACCTACCTTGCGCTGATTTAAAAGCATTGCCGTTCATCCTACTGCTGTATGTCCTTGCAAACAGTGCACTTACACTGTGCTAACCATGGTAAAGCTGGGAAAGCTGGAGACTGTCCTCTGCTACAATATGCATCATTAATAATGCTGAACTCCCAAATCAGTTGTTAGGAAGCTAGGGCTTCCACAGCTCTGGGTGGTTACATCAGTGAGCCTTCAAGAATTGAAGGTATCATCTCTCTGGTAGGGGCCAGGCACAGGGGATGTAAAGCACAGCTCATTGGCTATGGTAACCCCAGGGGATATACCAGATCCCAACCTTCTTAAATCTGCCTCAGGGACAACACATCCTTCTGTGCAGAACCAAACAAATGTTGACATATCTTATCACCAGACCTTGAAGAAATGCATGTCCAAAACCATTAGCAAAGCCTCCATCCTATTTCATTCCTCCCGCCTCATTTACTGTCCTCCACAGATATTCAGCTGCAGTGACTATGGAGGCCGAGCTGAAAACCCACCCAGAGCCCTCTCCTGTGCAGACAGGCAGTGCTGGCAGTGTGCATGTCCTAGCCTGTGTCCATACTGACCTACTGCTGTGATGAGACCTCACACTTCTGGCCCTTTTGGGTTCTGTAACTAAAGGACCGAATTTCACTAAAGGAGATAGAGGGTGGTGTGTGTGTGTGCATGTGTGTGTGTGCATGTGTGCTGTGATGCTAAGAAAAGATCTGAATAGTGATTCCCTAGACTCTTCCAAGCTGAGCAGACATCAGAGCTCTGTGTAGCATTCTGAAAATTTGCCCATTGTCCTTCCAGTAGTGGTTATCCTCATTCCTCAACACTTTTTTCTAGTGTTTGGGGAGAGGCAGAATATTCCAGACACCCAGTTCCCCTTACCGGGTCCAGCTCTACCATTCAGGATCCAGTCTTCACATGCTTGAACTCAGCTCAATGTCAGAATTGGCATCACCATTAGCAAACTTTGCCCCAGATGGACACCAAGGCTTTCTCCACTCATTTTTGTGTGCTTATAAAATATGCCCCTGTACTCAAAACTAGATTATCCTAGCATTTCTTTTATTTAAAATCCAGATTTCATTTAAAGTCCAGATCTCAGGACTTCTATCTGTGCTGACAGCATACCCTGTGCTAGTTTCAGAAGCACAGAAACTGTGCTAGTTTCAGGGGGACTCCTCTGTGCTAATGAATGTACCAGTGTCTAGCTGAAGGATTTTAGTCTTCAGAAATTGCCTGCAGCAAGGTCCCCATGCTCCGTCCTTCCCATGATCCCCCTCTCTCTGAAGGAGAGAAGCTGTCCTCTACCCATGGGACCCTCCTGCAACTCCTCCGGTCAAGAATGCTTCTGCAAGAGAAGCTGGTCATGAAAGTCACCTTGTACATCCTCTTTGTCAATTGCCACCATATGCCTGAGATTCCCATCTTGTACAAATTCCAATGGTCCTTACGTAGCTTTATGTTAAAGCCAAAAAGGATTTTTTTTTAAACTGGTGACTAAGCATTCATCAGAAAATGAAATGATGTTGGGAGAAAGAGTGTAGGATCTACCCTTACTTTAAAATTCAATTAGCAGCACAACCATGATGAACAGCCCTGTGGTTATGTAGATTTAGTAAAGTCATTAAGATCTCAGATTACATGTGGTGCTATTTCCCCTTACTCTCCCTTTTGCTGCCCCCAGCAATCCTGCATGTTTTCAGCCTATCACAATACAAACAGAAACAAATCACCAGGGGTTAAACAGCCTAAATTGGATTACAGTCACACTGTTCAGAAAATAGAGTATAGCTCGTAATTGCATTCCATTGAATAAATATCTCTACATTAGTTTATATCACATTAGTATTCTGACAATGATTGTTCTCATTGTAATTTGCCTGCCCAAGAATAAGTGTAACAGAGCTCAGAATCCAAACAACTGATGTGTTCTGAGTGCTGGCGTTTGTTTTAAAGATTAAACAGCATCCTGGTTGGACATTAATAAAATTCTAGATCCAAAAAAATCCCAGACCCTTCTTCTTTCAATCTTGCTGAAGAGTTATGAGCCAAATAACTCAAGGCCCAGACTTGTTCCTGCTGAAGTCAGTAGGAATTCTGCTAATCTCTCTTCCTTCAGGACCTTCAAAATTTCTTTTATTCATAACACATTAGCCTCCTGAATTTGCCGGTTCCAAAATATTTATGGATAGTCTGTGATGCCTATTTTTATGTCAAAGGGTTCCAATCTAAAATGGGACCAGCACAGTTAGGAGTAAATTTTACCCTTTATCACTACTCAGGTATTTTATCCCAGCTTCTAGATAACAGCCTGTCTTAGTCAGAAGTCTCCACACCTCCCTCCCCACCAGCCAGCTTTGCTGCAAACACTGACTGCAGTCTCCAAGCAGTTCACTGAGCTGATTGTCAACCACTTTGATTTTGTTCAGTGCCTGCTGTTCTTCACTTTCTCGGGGAAAGAGACAATGCCCTGGCAGGCAGATAAAAAAGGATATAAAACAACAAAGAGCAATTTAGCCAGGCACTTCTCAAAGCTTCAAGGGGTCATGGGAGACACATCTCAAGTTTCTCAGTTTCTTTGTTCCTACAGTTGACTTTGTGACCTCTGATGTTGCCCAGGGGAGTTTAAGGACCTCCAGCTCAGCAGGCTGGCTGGCTGGCAACCGAGAGCATCACCAGTGTTCAGAGGTGTTATAGTGTAACCTTGGTTGGATATCCAGGTGTTCACTCAGCCACTCTATCACTGCCCTCCCCAGCAGGTCAGGGAGAGGAGAAAAATCAGATGGAAAAAACTTCCCCAACCTTGTGGATCAAGATAAAGGAAGTTGAATACACCAAAAGCAACAGGTCACCTGCTAGAGTAAAGACAAAACCAAAGGGTCATTCTCTACTTCCCATCAGCAGGCAATGTCTGACCACTTCCCGGGAAGCAGGGCTGCAGTAAGCATAACAGTTGCTCCAGAACACAAATGTTGTAAAAAACAAATGCCCCTCCACTTCCTCTCCCTATCTCTTAGCTTCTTGTTGCTGAGCAGACACCATAGGGTATGAACTATCCCTGTCGTCAGTTGGGGTCATCTGTCCCTGCTGTGTCCCCTCCCAAGATCTTGTCCACCCCAAGCCTACTGCTGAGGGGGGAGAGATGTCAGAGACATAGCCCTGATGTGTGCCAGCACTGCTCAGCAGGAGCCAAAATACCAGTGTGTTATCCACACCTTCTGGCTCCTGATACACAGCCCAGCTCCATGAGGGCGCTGTGGGCAAAATTCACTCCATCTCAGCCAGAGACAATGCAAAGGGCCAACAAGCTCTGTTGTGGAGCCAAGAAAGTAAGAGAAGGCAGGAGGAAACAGTGGCAGTCAGACAGGTGTAAATACCACTTTATTCCTTGCTGTCAGGTTCAAGAACAGCCACACTACCCCACTGAACACATTTCTTAATGCAGTCCATAGTCCTCCCCTGAAAGAAATACCCGATGGATGGATATCTTACACTGGGCATTTGTACTAATTATTCCTTTCCTTTGCCATAGGTCCAGTAATTAAAAATGTCCCAGGAGAACTACAGCATCCTTTTCTCTCAGCCACTAAGCAGCAGCACAAGCTATAAATGACGTGGAGATTCAGTAGCACAGTGCAACTGTCCCAAGTGCCTGTCTATCTCATCTGTCATGTCAGAATGTTCTAGGCATTGACATTTCCATGTTTCCAGGAGAATATCATAATCATGATGACTTCTTATGGCAGTACTTTTTATGGAAAAAGTTTTTGGGGAAAAATGTCACCTTTCTTGCATTAAAAAAAAAAAAGAGAACAGAAAAAAAATGACTGTGAGGGCAAAGGAAGAGGGGACTGACATAAAAGAACAGAGGTGAGTATGATGATCGAGACTTAATTAGCTGCACTTGTGTAAGTATAGTTAAGAAACTGGTCATTGTTTACAATCCGAACATAATATTTGAATAAGGCTATCAATAATGGACAGCCGCTGGGAGGCAAAACCTACCATGGCTGGCATTTTCCAAAGAATTATGGGACCTTGGAGTCCAATTTCCACAGGCCTCCAGCCTGTAATCTTATTGATAAATCACTTCCATATGTAGGACTTGATACTAAACATTGAGAACAACCCACATTTTACTGCCAGCACCAAGTATATAAGAGAAACAAAACACGCTGCAAAATTGTTATGAAACTAGAAACTGGGAGAAGTACAGGATTGCATGAAGATGAAATACAGCAAGGCGGCCAAAACTTTAGTTGTGTTCCTAGAAGCTGATAACATAGATGCCAAGGACAGAAAGTGGCTATAGACAGTGGTGACTGACAAACCAACATGAGACAGAGTGCCATGCAATTGCTCTCAGCAGTATCTTATTCTGTCATTGCTGGTGGAAAGACCTTGCAAAAATATTGCCATTATTTGGCATCATGCACAATCTGAGAATGTCAGAGGGGAGAGGGACAGACAGAGGCCACTACAGTAGGATCCATCTAGGCACAGGGACCAAAGAAGCCCTTTTGCACTATAGAAGTTGGTAAATACATCTCGAGTTCAAGCTAGGGACTTGTATTTGAAGCTGGGAAAATGAGAATGGATCTGCTCTGCACAGTCATCGTTCTACCTTCTGCCAGGTTTCCAAAGAGATAAAGCAATCCTGCAACCTCTGTGAACACCTCTCTTCATTTAAGCAAAGGCCTGGATACCTCCTACTGAAGCAATTCCACCAGTCTCCTTCTGCTGAAACCTAGCACGTCAGCCCAGTGATGGTGATAAAAGCTGGGGCCGTGCTTCCCAGAACGGGGAATAATGCAGCACTAATTCATCCTGGTTTTTAAAGGGGAGAGCTAATAACTTTGGTCAGAAATTTACAAAAAATGAACTTAGGGCACTGACCCAAGACACAGCAATTTGGAAGCTGGAGGAGAGATAAACAGAACCCATTACATGGCAGCAGCATTTAACTATAGCGAGAATGCTGATATCTGACATCCGAGTCTTGGCTCGGTAGCTACAGATATCATAAAACCACCATGTGCAATTAGACACAATCTGTGATGTGTATTTCATAATAAGGCCAGAAGTACCACAGCACGGTTACTGACTTCATTCACAAACTACAAGGATGATCTTTCCAGGTCATGGTTAAGGTCATTGTCTACCAACAGCAAAAAAAAAATCTTCTGATTCCTGACAGGTATTTGCAATCTTCCTGAGGCTGAGTTAATTAGTCAGATTTTATTTCGCTTATGACATTAACCTTGGGGAGAAAAAAAACAACACAGAAATAAAGTGGGAAAAAATTCCTGTTCCAGAAAAGCAAAACCCATAAATCTGATCATGCTGCATTTTTGCATTAGTATGCAAACATAAATCACATTCTACATTTTTACTGGAACACAGTAGCTGGTTTTGCTATTTGCATTTAAAACAGCCTAAAACCCCAACACGTTACTGGTAAGTACTGCTTTCCTTTTTATTTTTTTTCCTTTGAGTTACAAATACAAAATTTTAGATTTGACCCCTCCTTCCCCAAAGCCATCATTAAAGTCACATGCAAACCTGATCCTACTGGAAGCACAATTTACTTGAAGCACCTTCGCTCCACTTGGCTAAAGGAGCAATAATCCACATGCTGGTCTCTGCTTATAAGCCATTTCTAAGAAACAAATACCTTAATCTTAGCAACAACAGGGTTTGGTATTTCCAACCAAAAGCTTTTAACAGAGAAACCTTTTTGGAAAAAGTTAAAACCTAAGCAATCAACTTTTCAAAGCCTCTTTTGTGGAATGAATAAGGCTAGCTTAAAGAAAGCTAGAGGCCCCAGACATGCATGGCACTCGGTGAGTCATTTCAGCAGGGAAAATGCCACCCAGTTGTCCTTCCTCACAAGTGCTGGTACAGCAGTACCAAGGAGACCACAGACCTTGAGAGCCAAGCTCTCACAGCTTTGCATACAAGAGTAGTGCCTTCTCACAATCCTGTTTAGAATCGAGACAACCTCTGGTCATCAGGTATGCATTTATTTGGGATGTGTAATGCATATCTTTCATAAGGCCTGATGCTGCAGTCATTTCAGTACTGTGTTGAGCCTGGGTTTCGGACTTCAGCCAGTCAGTATGTGAAAATATCTAATGGGGAAAGGAATTCATTGAACCCTTGACAGGATGAAGAGCATCACTGTTCAAGCCTGTCAGTCCTATCATGAAACAGTGACAAGGCCCCCTGGGTACCATCACAAAGCGACTAAGAGGGTGCTATTCATCACGGATAGAGTCCTACGAAGTATATACAGCTGGATGAGAAACAGGGAAGTATTTTTAGTGTTTTGTAATCTGTTCAGATGACCCAGTATATGTGCAAGGGTAACAAAATTGTTTCTGCCTTTGAAGTCCAGGAAAATCAGATTTTAGGCAAGGAGAACCTTGAGGGGTTTTACTGCTTCATGAAGTTCCAATTCGAGCAGGAGATTTTATCTAGTTCTTACTGAATCAGGCTCCAGGACAGAGTTGAAAGAAGCCATAAACAAGATTCACTGGATCTAGTAGGCATTATTAATAAGCAGATCTACTGTGCCTGATGAGAATCATAGCAACATAGTTTGGGCTGAAAGAGACCTGCAGACGTCATCTAGTACAACCCTGTGAGCAAAACAGGTCTACTTATCTCAGGTTGCTCTAGAATGTATCCAGTCCAGTCTTTAACCCTTTCAAAGGTGGAGATTACACAGCATCTCTGTGCAACTTGTCCCAGTATTTGACCACCCAGAATTTTCCAGATTCCAACTTGTATCCATTGGCTCTGTCACTGTCCTCACCCTGGGAAGCCCAAAACTGAAGAAGCACTTCAGACTTTTCAATCTTACAAGTGGTGAACAGAGGGGAGAGATCATTTCGCTGGACCTGCTAGCTATGCTCTTCTTAATACAGTCGAGGATGCAGTTGGCCTTGGAAGGACATGCTTGAGATTTTGCTATTATATGGCTTTAATTAATCTGCACCTAGAACTGGCAATGTTTCGCTTCTACACTTATAAAAGAAAGTGCAACTGAGACTCTTAAAGGCCACGAATTGTTCAGAGTTCCTGAAGGATGAAGAGTGAATAGGAAAAAAAAAAAGGTGACATTTCACAAGACTTTGAATCTTGATGAATTTCATAGGTATATAAAACTGTTTTGTGTGACAGAACAGGGACTTCTTTAGAAGACAAAAAATTAGACTAATTTTTTCTGTTGTAATCAAACTGCAGTTCATGAAATCTTGTCCTGAAGACATCATTTTATCATTAGACCTCTGAACAAAGAAATGGCACAGACTGTAAGAATTCTTTTGACTGATCTTCTACCCTATACCAACAAAATAACACTGTCCTGCTTATGATTAGATCTCTTGGGATCAGTAGACTTGAAATGCTAACAAAGGAGAATAGCCAGTAGAATTAGACCATTGAATCAGTGCATTCCAGGAAGTGTGGGTTGGGCGAGTTGGCAGTGAGGTGGATTGAGAACTGGCTGAATGGCAAAGCCCAGATGGTTATGATAAGCCACGCAGAATCTAGTTGGGGGCCTGTAGCGAGTGGTGTGTCCCAGGGATCAGTCCTGGGTCTGCTCTTATTTATCTCATTCATCAGAGACATGGAAGAGGGGACAGAGTGTACCCTCAGCAAGTTTGCTGAGGATACAAAACTGGGAGGAGTAGCCAACGCACCAGAAGGTTGTGCTGCCATTCAGTGATACCTGGACAGGCTGGAGAGCTGTGCGAAGAGGAACCAAATGAAGTTCAGCAAGGGCAAGTGTAGAGTCCTGCACTGGTTATGCCTGTAGGGAATAACCTCATGCACCGGTACAGGTTAGGCGTTGACCTGCTGGGAAGCAACTCTGTGGAGAAGGACCTGTGAGTCCTGCTAGACAACAAGCTCTCCATGAACCAGCAGCATGCCCTCGTGGCCAAGAAGGCCAGTGGTATCCTCGGGTATGTTAAGAAGACTGTGGCGAGGGAGGTTTTCTTTCCCCTCTACTCTGCCCTGATGAGGCCACATCTGGAGTGCTGTGTGCACTTCTGGGCTCCCCTGTTCAAGAAAGGGAGCTACTGGAGAGAGTCCAGTGGAGGGCTGCCAGGATGATGAGGGGACTGGGGCATCTCTTTTACAAGGACAGACTAAAAGAACTGTGTCTGTTTAGCCTGGAGAAGACTGAGAGGGGATCTTATCAATACTTACAAATATCTAAAGTCTGGATGTCTAGAGGATGGGGCCAGACTTTTCATCGGTGCCCAGTGACAGGACAAGGGGCAATGGGTCCAAACTGGAGCACGGGAACTTTCATCTCAATATGAGGAAAAACTTCCTTGCTTTGAGGGTGGCAGAGTACTGGCGCAAGCTACCCAGAGAGTTTGTGGAGTCTCCTTATCTGGGAATACTCAAAACCCACTTGGACCCTGTCCTGTGCCATGTGCTCCAGGTGATCCTGCTTTAGCCAGGAGGGTTGGACTAGATATCTCCAGAGGTCTCTTCCAACCCCTATCAGTCTGTGATCCTGTGATTTTGTGATGAGTACAATGCACACAACTTCATTCATCTCCCCTTAAAATCAGCTGGAGATTTTTCTCCCAAATTATCTATGAACTTGATTTACTTTATAACAACAAAGGAAGAACATGTCAGGTGAAAAATGGGAATCTGCATCTTTCTTAGAGGAGTGCCTTTATAATGTTTATTCTAATACAAAAGTTGCACTCCAAAATGGCTTTGCATTGAAATCACTTTGAATGTGAGGCAGTGGAGATTTAAGCTGATTGTTGCAGACACTAGTACAGTAAGTGTGTTGGTCCCTTGACATGGTGGCCTTGCTGCTTTCCAAAAAAAGCATTCATATCTTCCCCTACGGTTTATTTATCTTTACACACAGCTTTGTTCATGCTGTTATTTCCTTCACATGTTACCATGAAACACCTAAACCGGTGCAAGAGAACACCATGCAGCACAGACAGAGCCAAGAAAAGGGATTTGGTGTGGAGCTGACAACTTTAACATATACAGGGACTGTCTGAAATTAAGCACTGCCCATAAGCATAAGCATAAAGCCCAGTCTGCAGCTGGTATCCCATATGAGAATAGAAAGCATCAAATTGCTATGAGTGTTGCTGAGTTGAGATGAGTTCGGAGCCCTGCCCTGAGTCTCCCTCCTATGCAGAAGAGGAAGAACTGGAATGGCCAAGGGGCTTCCCTGCAGCGGCTGATATGGTCTCGTCAGACTCCTGCCTAGCAGGCAGCCCAGGGAAGAAAAGAGGGGAGGGAGGGAAGGGGAAACAAAGGGCGGGGAGTGGGATGAAATAGCAATGAACAGCACATTGCTTACGCTGTTCTCCTTCCCTAGTTGGAAGCAACCCACATAAACAGTGAGAACATCTGTCTCCAAAAAGGCAAATGCGGGCAGCTGTCAGTTCTAACAGGTATTAAAGTCATTATTATGAGCACATACATCATTACCCAGAGAGCACTTTATAAAGCCAACCCAGCCGTGCCATCCAGAAGGCCAGAAGCTTCCTTGACAGTAGATTCAACTAGGAATACAATTTTCATCTACCTAGTTCATAGGATTGAAGGAATAACCATCTGGTCCTTGCTCTCCTCCTTAGAGGCACCAGCAGAAAGGGCTTAGTGGAAGACACGGATAAAACCAATACTCTCTTCAACAAGCAGCACAGTGGCATTTCCTCATGCTCATGTGCCTTCGGCAAAGGGGCAGCAATTGTTTAACACAGCAGGCACTGTGCCTGCTGTTTGTCTACAAAGGTGAGAAGGTTGTTTCGAGGCATGCGTTTAACCAAGGTAGAAAATGGTTCTTGGTTGCAAGTAGTTATGAACGAATCCAGGGGAGTGACTTCAGCCTGCTTAGGCTCCACTGGTCCCCTGCAGCCTCTGAGGTCTCAGCAGCATCATTAGTGAGTTATGAAGGAGGGATGCTTGTAGCCAACTGAAAATCACCTCCATGGAAAGTGTTTGGTGTGCGTGCTGCAGGTAGTTTGCTGCACACTGTTTCCAGAGGCAGGACTGTGTAAGGAGTCAAGGACCTCCCTGAGCACTATGGACATCAGCAGGCTGATTCAAATTCAGACACTCTACCACCTGGAAAAATGTAGCACCTACCTAGCAGTTTTCCTCTCTGTCTCCATGGGCCTTGTTAGCAGGCACTGCAAGCACTTCAGGACCTTAATAGGCTTATTTATCTTTGCAGCGCTTCAGTGCAACAGGTAAGAGCAGCTTCTATTCACAAATGGAGGCAAGAGGCCTGAAAGCATACATCCTCCCTTTTCATTTCTTGAGAAGCATGAATTCCTTGCTAACACACCCTCGGTGCTCTCAAGGGTGTCATACTGGTGTCATACTGCTCTTACCCAACTTTGCCGATGCCTCATTCTGCTGGAGAGGGAGCAAAAAGCTGCCTCAGACTGATGCAACCTCCAGCCTGCAAGCTTCCCCGAGCCCTGCCTCAACGCTCACGCCCCAGAGCAGATCCTTCAGCTGCCTGTTCCTTCCTTGTCTTGCTCACCAAATCCCTGTCCCGTTAGGTGTGCTCATAACACACCTGGGGCAGATGCAGCTCCACTCTGTACATCCATCTGTGCCGAGGGCTGTGGGAGGTAAGAAATGTGACATGAGGCTTGTGGGAGCCTTGTGAGAGGGCAAGCTCTGCCCAGTTCCCTTTCCACCCTACGCTCTGTGAAGTGAGGGTGCCTGAGGCCTTCCCCAGTGCAGGTGTCTGTGTACAAACCCCACAGCTGCTCACCCTATGGCATGGCAGCCTCAGCAATTGAGACCAGCAAGGGGATGAGCTCTGCTCTGCTGGATTTGGAACAGGTCCAGCCCTAAATATCACCTTTCACAGGTGGTTTGAGGCTTCAAATCTTTGTTGCTTTCCATTGGCTGGGGAAGAAAAATATCAACCTGTTTCCCAATCTAATGGGTGTATGACAGGGTGGATTATGTGATTTATGTGCTGAATGATTCTTTGATTATCCTCCTGGCTCCTGCTCCTCCACCCTGCCATGGACCTGCAGAGATGGTTGTGTGGAGCACCTGTGGTCAGTTCTTCTGCGTCAAATCAGCAAGCATCCAAAGATGGGATAAAGACTGCAGACCCCACAGATCCCCAGCTATGTTTCCACTTTGTGGATGGCCACATGTTCTGACATGATCAGCCTCATATTCTGCCACACCACCAGTCTTGAAAAAGGAGACACTTTACTTGATGGTTTCTGTTCTCCTCCCCATTTAAAATTGGAGGCATGAGCCTGTAGTCATAATCACAAATTGGTTTGGGTTGGAAGGGGCCTCAAAGCTCATCTAGTCCCAACACCCTGCCATGGGCAAGGACAACCTCCGCTAGACCAGGCTGCCCAAAGCTCCATCCAACCTGGCCTTGAACACTGCCAGGGAGGGGGCAGCCACAACTCTGGGAAACCTGTAGTTACATCATAGATTTGCTATTGTGATGTGTTTACCTCATGTTACTTTTAATATTTAGATGTTTTATTAGCAACATGGCAACAGCAAAAAAAACCCCAAACAAACCAGATAAGACCCCTTCCCTTTACTAATGGCTTCTTCTTAGCTACTGCAGACCAGGAGCAATTTGCCTAAGTTTCTCCACTGAATACAGCCACCCTACCCCTTTCCTGGCTGCATATGATAGGACACACTGTGCTATCAAGGCAGCCAGCAGTCCAGTGCTAAAACACACATTAAAGGAGGAGCTTTTGGGGGAGTAGCTCAGCATGAGAGAGAGAAGAGAGATGCAGAGGACTACTAGTTCTCACACTGGAAAGATGAATGTGCTGTACGTCCTTCCTTGTTAAGTTTTGTTTGAAATATAGTTGCCATTTTCGGGGGTGGGGGGGAATTAAATAAATAAAAAAAGACTGCATTTTAATTACGCTTTGCCTCCTGCTCAAGTCAGTTTGATAGCAATTCCTAGGAACCCAGGCCTCTACTGACATGCGAATTGCTTCATTTTCATTTGCTGGAATGCACCAATTAAAATGTCACAGAGGAAGAGCTTCTTCTGAGATACAGCTTGGATGCCTCAGTCAAAAACTCTGAGGCTTTGGCAATCTCAGCAATTTATTTTGCTATGGATCACATTCAGTCACAGATGACAATGTTGAAAGTAGTTAACAGAGCCATAAGCTTCCAGCAAGTTTTAGAAAAAAATCAAAGCTTGCTGATGTGATAAACACGGCAGAATTTCCCCTCTCTGTTCCCAAGATGCAGGTCTCACTCTGCTCTACAGCTCCCCTCACTTTCAGGTCTTGAATATATGGTGGGCCATCCTACACTACATGGATTACCAAAGATAGATGTTCAGAAGTACCTCTTGTTGACATTGTGAAAGGCTTACTGGGTAAATGCAGTTAAAACCTTTCTGACACCAGAGGTTCATTGTGTCCTTCATGTTATATCAAATACCATGAATCTCAAGTTTTAGAAGTCCCAAGACTCTCATGGTATTTGTCAACATTTTGAGGTGTATAAATCTCCTGATTATCCAAGTTCCAAATATTTCTCCTGGAGACACAAGCAGAGCTAGCGAGTAGTGACAGCTCCACACCTATTTCCCACAGACCATAGAATCACAGAATAACAGAATGGTTTGGGTTGGAAGGGACCTCAAAGATCACCTAGTTCCAACCCCACCTGAAGTAAGCAGGGACACCCTCCAATAGAGGTTGCCCAAAGGTTGCAACAAAGCCTCATCGAAATTGACCTTAAACACTTCCAGGGATGGGGCTTCCAAAACCTCTCTGGGCAACCTGTTCCAGTATCTCACCACTCTTATAGTAAAGAAATTCTTCCTAATGTCTAATCCAAACCTATCCTCTTCCAGCTTGAAACCATTCCCATTGTCCTATCACTACCCTCCTTGATAAACAGTCCCTCTCCAGCTTTCCTGTAGAATCCCTTTAAGTATTCCCCTAACACAAACTAGTCACAAAATAGTGGTTCCCCTTCTTAGGTCACTTGATGAGGTATCAACAGCAGTATCCATATGGCTTCAACACAACGGAAACCAAGAGGAGGTGATACCTAATAGCCTCTGGGTTACACCAGTCATGCAGGATATCCGAGACCCAGACACCCAAAGTCCTCCTGAGAAAACAGGAACAAAAGTCTTCCATGAGCACATCCTGAAAGCAAAACTTCAGATCTTTCTTGTGTGTCTGCCTGAATAACTCCTGATTAAGATACTGCATGATTGTGAGACATCTGATTATTCATTAGGGAGGACCTCAAACCACTCTCATCTCCTTTCTGCATCTGATCTAAGAGCCATTGTCATTCTTCCTTTTTTCTTACCCCACTGACTGAATGGGTATTTAATGAGCCCACACAAAGCTGAACAGCTTCAGTGGGACAGAGAGAGCATGACTTGCTCAAAAACAGCCTACAGACTGGTGGCTCTCAGTACTCTCCTGGGAGACAGCGGTTCAAGCTCCTTCAGAGAGATGAGAGATTTCAACCTTGGTCTTTCATACCCCAAAGAAGCAATCTGCAATATTAATGCTTTTTGTTAACTGATGTGGCACCATTTCCTCTTGTGTGTGAGAAATGGCCAACCTCATTAAAGCACTTAACCTTGAGAGCATTAGCCTGTGTTAACATGAGTGAAAGGAAGCACCACCCTCCAACAGCTACTAGGATGCTGGCTCTATGTCCTATTCTCCACGACCTACCTCATACATGCTGGCTTTGATGAATCAGGTGGCATTCCTGACTTCTAAGATCTTTTTGCCGGACTCAGGGATGCAGTTTTCACTGGAGGACAAAGAGGCAACAAATGAAATGTTAAAACTCTGAATCCAAGTTTCTTTAGTGGACTTAGCTATGGCTGTCATGGAAGGACACCATCCATCAAGGAGCTTTCAGGCCACAAATCTTCCTCAATTAAGATCATGATTGATTTCTACAGAACGCCGACAAAGAACTTCCATGGGCTTCACTAGGAAGTGGTTTATTCCACCACAGTGTTTAAGTGCTTTAGTCTGTTAGGTCCATGATGCAGTTAAGGGCTTACATGCCAAATGGAGCATAGTTTATCTCAGTTCTCAAAGAACTCTACTGAAAAAAGAAATGGAAGCTATTAAATAATTCAAGGGTGTCATAGCCATCAGCTGGCTGAATACCTGTGAGACACAACATGCTTACAGAACACGATACTAAACCTTGTCTTACTCAGAAGCACTCTTCTCTAAGGAAAAATATGTAACAAGAAGGTGCTATTTCTTCTCACACTGGAAGTCTTTTAATAACAACGGAACCCAGCATTTCACATCCAAGCAAGGCTGAATCGCAATTTCCAGTCAGCATTGGATGTAAGTTGTGTGTAAGGCTAAAGACAACATTGGAGCAACAAGATGATAGAGCACTGGGGCAACAAAATATCTTCAACACCTAATTCTCAAAACTAGAGAGGTTAACTTTAAAGCAACCAGACCTAGCAAGCACTACAAAGGTCCCTGGACCATACCAGCTAAAATGGTAGTTTTATGATGTGAAACTAGATGTGCAATGCTGCACTCAACAGTAGAGTAAGAGCATACGGACATGCAAACTCAACTGGGAAAGTGCTGGAGGGCTGCGTAGAGCAGAGGGAACCAGACTTCGTGTTGCTTTGCCCCTGCTTGCTCCCAGCCTTTGCAGGGACTCAGATGGGGGAGTTACCTGAAGTGGACCAGCACCACAACCACACCCAGGGTTTGTCTAGGGTGGAGTTTTCTCTCCAAAAGAGAATCTACAAGGAACAAATACTTAGGCAATCTGGACGAGCAAGTGACTGGGACCTGAGAGTGACCCATGTTTAACATCTCCATTGACTTTCAGAAATGTTCAAGGACAGCCGTAACTGCGGTATCTGCAGTGCTCCCTCCACGACATGTAAACAGCAGTTGAGTATCTCAAAACTGGATAACAAATGCCAGCACACTGAGAAAGGAATCACCGAGTCAAGGAGCCTCCAACAAGAAGGTCAGAGGTATGTCTTCAACTCTGCCATGTTTTGTAGGATCCAAGCAACCGCACAACCATTCCTCCCTCCACTCCAGCCCACAGACTGAACTATCTTTAGCAGATAAACACCAAAGTAATTTTTTCAAAAGCTATGCAAGAGGTCATTGCTCTCTTTAAAAGCATAGTCATCAAGACAGCATGTCACTGCCACCAGTCCCCAACTCATGAGTGGAGTTTAGGTGCCTGGGGTTTAGAGGTTAAGCACACAGCAGTTTTAAGCATGATAATTTTAGGCACCAGCCCAGGTGACACGTTGGCACAGTAAGTCCTCTGTGGATTTTCCACCCACTGTTGTACCTGCAGGTGCAATACACCATTACGTATATGTGTTATGACACAAAAATACTTGCCCATGGTTTCTGATTCTAGAAAGCAGCAGCTGATCAGAGAATGTGGATTCTGAGGAGAAGTCATTGAAAGGAAACTCTAGAGATCAAAGAGATCAAAGCAGCTGACAAGGCGCAGAAAATTAAGCACTGGGGTGAGTCAAAGTAGACAGGAAAAATGAGAGAACAAGATAGCTGCAAATATGTGTGGATGTGCATGCACACACGAGTGACTGCTCTGGGCAATGCTGAGTTTCCACTCCTTCACAGACACAACTTTCCACATGCTACAGCAGATTCAAAAGGAAACTTGGCCTTCATCACAGGACTGCCAAACCCTTTTAGCCATGAAATATAACTACCCCAAAGATAGTAAGGTATGGTGCTGAGACACAGCTTACAGTACTTCCAAATGGGAGAAGAGGAAAAAGTCACTACTGTGGTCAGTCTAGTTCCTCCTTTTAGGATACTCTCATCTTTACACACACCTATCCTTAATTACTGACAGTTTCACAAAGCTCTGACTCCAAAGCAGGGCTCTCTATGTCCAACAGCAGCTATAGAGGAGCAGAACAGTAGAGTGAAATAGGCGGTATTGAAAAATGACATCTACATTAAACACATGTTGGAGGTTGGATCAACTAGCGTTGGTCCACTCCCACAGCTGGAGCACATCTAGTTTGGCTGAATGTGAAAGGAGAATGCGTGCACTGCTTGAAACCACACCAGGATGCAAAACGAAGTGTGTGTGTGTGTATTGGAGTGGGTATTTTGGAGATTAATTTCAGCAGCACACCCCTGATCTGCTTCTCAGTTGTCTAAAATGCACCTGCAGATACAGTCACCAGGTGAATTCAAAACAAAAACGTCCTGATCCTGCTGCTGCAACTGCTTGCAACTGCCCCAAGTAGAGAGCATGTCTCCCCCGCCCCAGCAATTCTCCCCACCCCAAAGGGCAGGTCTATGTTTGAAACCACAGAGGCGTATGATGTGCTGGAAACAGTATTCTGTGAGTCCGTGGGCAGTGCCCAGCACCCCGGTAACGCTGCGTTTGTTCCTTCAATCGCTACTGATCAGTGAATCCTCAAAGCAGCGGTGTGTGGTTGGGTTTATAAATTACAAGACAACAGACAAAGGGCATACATGAGACAAAATTAAACACATAACTTGTAGCTCCCATAAATTATCTCTGTAGTCTATTTTAACAGCGTGGATTTACCAGTGCATGTTAAAATAGTACAAATAACAAACCCGCCTCGTAGTCTTACTGGGCATTAATGAAAAAGCAGAATATTGTTTTGCATTCTCCAAAACACAGAAAGAAAAATATTCCCACCGGCTCTGATAATGCCTTTCCAGGGGGAAAGAATCATAATCTTCTATATTGAAAAAGAGCGATTTCTTGGAGTCAGAAAGAAAAGAAATTAATAAAACTAATTACGTGCTCCGCTCATGGAGGAATCGAAGGCACTAAATCAGCCCAGGAGAGCCAGGCTCTTTGATTTTGTTCGCTTTACAACTTCCCTGTTATTGTTCGCGGCCCCAAGGAGGCACCTACCGGCGCCTCCGCGGGGGCTGTGCGGAGAAAGGCTGCGGGGCGGGCGCTTCCCCCGCGGGCAACTGCGCGTCCCTCCGCGACCCGGGGGGATGCAGCGGGGTGATTCCCACGGCCCCGCACCGAGGCTTTACTTCGCCTTTCGGTGCCGTCCCGGGCAAACTCCGGCTCACAATTACTCCCCCCGTAACCAAACTGGCGGGTTGGGCTGCCTTATGGCACCGTTCCCTTAAAGGGGCCGCGTGTGAGCGAGTTGGTGTGTGAGCGTGTTGCACACACGCTCCCACCGCCCAGCGCCGCGAATTGCTTTGCAGCCGCGGCGCCGAGAGCCCTGCTGCTGTCCGACCTCCGCTTCCAAACCAGCCTCGGCGGCGAGCGAAGCGCCCGGCGTGTAGGAGAGAGGAGAGGGGAAAAAGGTGCGGGGAGGAGGAGAGGGAGGGGGGGGAAAGAAGGAGGAGAGG
>VZTU01004384.1:1283-85225 GCA_013400835.1 Zapornia atra | reverse complement strand
GGCGGGCGGGTGTGCGGCTCCCGGGGGGTAGGGGGTGGTGTGGGTGCAACTCGACCGTCCCTAACTCGGACCTCCTCCGGCGTTTGTGGCCCCCCCGCCTCTAACAGGTGGCTCGTCGCCTGCCCTCTCCCCCGGCGGCTCCTGCGCCTTCGTCCTCCTCGCTGCCGCCTAACAGGTGGTGGTGCCGCCTCGCCTTCCTCCGCGCAGGTACGAGGTTCCGCACCCCCGTGCGGCCACCGCTGCCCCTCCCCGAGGGGCTCTCGCAGCCCCCGGGGGCTCTCAAGCGCTGTGTTGCGGCGGGGGGGAGGTGGGGTGCGCGTGTAGGCTGAGCCATGCTCTGCCACTCTCCTGCTGCTCACCCTGCGCCCGCCTTCATGGCCCCGCTGTGTGTCTGTCGTTGCAGCGGGCATGGGGAACCAGGTGGAGAAGCTGACCCATCTGAACTACAAGGAAGTTCCCACGGCCGACCCGACAGGTATGGACAGGGATGAAGGGCCCAGGATCGGGGTCTCCTACATCTTCTCAAATGATGATGACGAGTTGGAACAGCAGCAGGATTCGGTGCACGACCTGGGGGGTGAGCACCCTGCCCTGCAGCCCTACGATCCCCAGCTGCACGAGGTGGAGTGCTCAGTCTATTACCGGGATGAGTGTATTTACCAGAAGAGCTTTTCTGAGGAGGACATGCTGTCGGAGGAGGGTGATGAAGGTGGTGGGGGGCATCTGAGCACCTACACCCCGGAGAACCTGCTGAATAGGTGCAAACCGGGTGACTTGGTGGAGTTTGTGTGCCAGGCCCAGTATCCGCACTGGGTGGTCTATGTCGGGGATTTTCAAGTTGTGCACCTGCATAGGCTGGAAGTGGTGAACAGCTTCCTCACCGACGCCAGCCAGGGCAGACGGGGCCGCATTGCCAACCAGCTGTACCGCTACAAACCCCTCAGCCCAGCCATGGTGGTGCGCAACGCCCTGGAGCAGGTGGGATGCAAAGACCGGGACTTGAGCTGGAGAAACTCTGAGTGTTTCGCTGCCTGGTGCCGGTACGGCAAGCGGGAGTTTAAAATCGGCGGGGAGCTGCGCATAGGCAAGCAGCCCTACCGATTGCAGATCCAGCTGGGTGACAAGCGCAGCCACACGCTGGAGTTTCAGAGCCTGGAGGATCTGATTATGGAGAAGAGGAGAAATGACCAGATCGGTAGGGCTGCTGTGATCCAGGAGCTCTCCAGCCACCTGCAGGCAGCAGAGGAGGAGGAAGAGGAGGAGGAAGATCATCATCATCCAGGTGCTCGGACTGCTGTGGAGTAGCAGCCTCAGCACCACGATGCTGCTTAGCCTGGGTGATGGGGATTAAAACTGAAGGCTGCGAAATTGAGCTGTTATAAGCCCTTTGGGCCACTTCGGTGCAGCTTCATTCCAATCACATGTGAAAGGAAGGGGGAAAGCTGATTAAGTGTCTGTGCTTTAGTGCTTAACTCCTTCAGTGCTTGATGATAAAACCACTAACTTATTCATAGAGGATAAAACTCAGGGCAATTCTACCCCTCTCCACTCTCACCTCTTTCCCTACTTCTCTTCCCTCTTTGTGCATAGCCTTTCCCTCAACCATCTGCCAGTAGGCCTGACCCTACAAGATGCTAAATGCCTTTGACATTTGCTTATCAGCAGAAGTTAAGAGTATTTAATACTATTAAGAAGGAGCCATCAACTTTAAGGACATGGCCGCGTAGCTCTGAGCGCATGATTACTTTGGTTGCTGAGAAGCATAAGGATATTGTTTCCCCTTCTCTTCCCCTGTTTCTTTTCAGTTGTGGCTCCTGCTGGTATTGCAACAAGCTGCTTGCTCGCCTGGTGCAAGGCTTCATGGATTGGTAGCCAGCCCTGCAAAAGGTGTAAGGGAGAAATTTCCACTAATTTTAATGAAATGGTTTTGATGTGCCTGGTGCCTTTTTCGTGGATAAAAACTTGGAGGTGGGCTGGGGGGCATCCTCCTTTGTTGTCAGTGTGTGGCTTTGAGGACAGAAGATATATGTATTTCTTACTAGTGGCAGGGGTGGAGGAAGTTTGCAACCCTGACTAAGGGGTCTGTGTGTTGGTGTGTGCCGGGACTCCTGCAAGCAGGTACTGAGCTATGTCAATGCTCGGTGCAGGCTCCCTGGCTTCCCCTAAAGCAAATGGCAGAGCTCTCGATTACATCCGTGGTGCACATCAAGGCAGGAGAAGCAGGTTGGTCATAAGATGTGCGAGAGTATGTCCCGGGTAAGCTGTCCCTCGGGAGGGTGCCCTCTTGACCGGGTGCTCCTGCGAGCGTGTCGCAGGTTCTGCACCCCGGTAAACACCGCCGTGAGGGGAAGTGGTGGGAGGGGGCACGGGCTGGAAGGCATGGCAGGCAGAGAGTTCTGGGCGTTCCTTTTTTCCTTCCTTGCTGCGAAGCAATTTCCTTTTCACTAACGATTTCATGTTTCCTTTTTTTTGCGAATTGTTATGGTAATGCAGCTGAGCTATAGCATTAGAGACAAGGAGTGGACACGCTTCCAAAGTTGTTGCACAAGTCCCTTAGTAAACAAGGAGGGAGGGGGGATGCAGCGCTGCCTGCCTTGAGCTGAACTTCTTTTCAACTCCTGAACTGGGCTCCCACACAGGCAGCACTGTTGTCAGGTCTCTGTCCTGGGACCTGAAGTGCCTGAGCAAACACCGGTTTGGAGACCTTTTATCATGCAGAATTTCTTCCCCTTAAAGCACAATAGGGATGAGTTGAACTTGAAGATAAGCTTGAGTTCATTTAAATAATGGAAACTAACAGCGTGATGTAAACTTGAAACATAGTTAATACCGTCTTCCCCGCAGTTGTTTACAGTTACAAATAGTAAAGTACTCTGTGTCCTTTCCGCCCATGAGACCGGAGCAACGCTTTTCATTTAAGAATAGGTAGATACCAGCTTTTGATTAGTCAAGACAATACAAGGCAAGTTTGCCAATGTGATCCAAACAGGTTGTGGTGCTGCCTAAAACACACGCTCTAAGAAAAAAACTGTGGAAAAACTACTTCATCCTCCCTTCGGGAGGAAAAATAATTTTTAAGGTTATGCAAATACACCATATAATCTTTCCTTAATGATTCTCGTCCTCTCACTTTGGGCTGTGAAGTACCCACATCCAAAAGAGAGTTAACACCAGGCTCCCTTAGAATGCTATAGCTCAGGTGTCTGCACTGTTTGGCTTTTCCTCCAATATGCAATTCAGTTATACTCGGGTTACTGTGGTTGTCAAACAGATGTGCAACCTTGCTTTGAGAGCATAATGACCACCTCTGTCAAACTGTAACAGACTTAATGTGTGGATGTCTGCACACAGGTTTTACACAACTGCTAGTAACCACTAAAAGCTGGAACGGTCACTGGAACAGTCTGGAAAAGAGTGAAGGAGAATCTCTGTTGTACTTACTGATACAAGGCAACTGAGATTATCGAGACCATAAATAAATGTTTGTCTGTGGTTTCGTTCATACTGAAACCTTGTACATAACAAAGTTTATTTCAGTGTAATATAGGTATGTAAAATAATATTTTCTTACAGATATTTTTGAAAGATTAAAGAAACCCAAACAAATAATCCCTTCATAACCTTGCATTTGAACATAAGTTGTTACGCACATTATTTTCCAGTCCTCTGAATGGGTTTATTTTTCATTAGTGATCTAAAGTATATTCTAGGTCATAAAATAAACTGCTATAAATGTCCAATATTATGTATCTACAGGGTACTAAACAGTAAACTGGTTGTGAAAATATTTTTCTCTTGTGTCTGAAACATCAGAACCATGACACTTAGCCATTTCTTTCCTTCTGAGATACCCTGCATAGTCTGTCTTGGCTTTCTGGGTTGGGTTTTTTTTTCCCTCCTGCTTTTTTGTCTAAAAAGGACCAAATTTGCTTGGCAACAGAGAGCAAAGCTTCTTTGACCAACTGAAATCATGTCTTGGTACTCCCCTGTACCGGTCATGCCTTTTGGGATAAATTCCTCATGGACATAAGGCCTTAGGAAAGAATCCTGGTGCTTGCACTGCCTTGCTAGGACAGAGTGAAGGGGGGAGCCTGCCTCACAGCAAAGCAGAGTGGCATGGAGTCTGCTGTGATCTCAAACCTATATGCTCTTCTGACACCTGGGATATACAGGTGTTCAGGATTTAAAATACGTATTTGGAATCTTTAAATTTCTCTGCAAGCTATGGCTGGGGATTTATTGTCTCCTGCCATTCCATTATGTGCAAAGGAGGGGGGAGAGCCTGGAATGTTTTAATTTGACCTGGAAGCGGGCTGCCTCCACACAGGTTTTTCTTATTCAAGCAGATAAAGATACAGCTGTTGAATCTTTAACAAATGGGTCCTTTTTCTCTACCTGTTGATTAGGAAGCGTTACTTAATAGGTGCTACCAAACACCGCTGCAAATGTTTCTAAGCAGTCTGGTTTTCAAAGGGTTTTGGGACCCGTAGCAAGCTGGATGTGAGAACAGGAATTGTTGTAGAAGCACATCACGACTGCTTAGTTCCTTGTTGCTTTGCTTTACTCAGTTACTGTCTGCAGACTACGCTGGGATTCCTAGAGCTTGATTTTAAAGAAAAAGATCTCCCAGGAAAACAGAATATTTTATTTTTTTGTCTGTGTGTGTGTCTACTTCCAGACTTTTGTGTGGCTCACAAGAGAGAGGGGAAACAAACAGATCTGTAGTCTTCACTGCAGTGTTTTGAGCATACAGAAATTCAGGTGTGATCCTTCTGCAGAACTTCTGGTTCAGCAAAGCTCATAAGCCTAAACCGAAGTTCCAGGTTGTGAGTAGACCACTTGAACCACTTGCAAATCAGTAAAACTATTTATTATGTGCTTCAAGTTTAAGTGTTTATTTACATTTCCTTGTGAATAAGGGCCTGGAATTTCAATCTGATGTCTCTGGTGGGATCGTGGAGGATCTGAAGTTGCATAATCATGGGGGGGAGAACAAGTAGTGCTGTGAAAGCCATTTCTCAAAGGCCCTCTTGTCTGAACAAGGCTTGTGGAATCCAGCCCAAAACTTTGGCCTCAGTTTCCCCCTGGAAATCCAGGAGCTGCACTGATTTGGTGAGAGGTGTCTTACACTGCAGTTGTAAAACTAAGCTGATGATCGTGCTGCAGACTGTTCTCTTAGTCTGTCTTGTCATGCTCGAACTTTCCCTGGCATTTTTAACACTTAAAGTTAATATCACTTGTTTTAAAAGCCCTTTGACTGTGCAAACACTTAATTATCTATATGAACTTACTCATTTGGGCATATGTACTGCTACTGATAGGATGACTGCTGTGAATAGCATTATGCTCATGTTAAGGCTGGCAAAACTAAGCCCCAGATGTGTAAATGTAGCTCCAGCTAGGAAATGTAGATGAGCAGTTTTATTTCCCCAGAGTATTGGTGTGTTTGATGCAAATAATGTCTTGGAAAAAGCTTTATAGTAAAACCTACAATTATCCCTTGATTGAGTAATTTTAAAACCACAGTTTAGATGTTCACCTTCCTTGGCAGTGAACAAGGACATAAACTGAAGACTATTTCAAGTTATCCCAGATTCTGTGTGAATGCAAAGTATCGATTACGGTAGCTCTCTAGAGCTCACCTGGCCAGCATAGTAGGCAGGGGAAAATACCTGAAAGCGAATTCAAAAGCTCTATTTTCTTACTTGGAAAAATATGTTCTTCAGACTGAAGGACCCTAAACTATGGAGGTAAACTTTAATTTCTTTTGTATAAGTGAAACCATAGGCAGACTTCGTTTAAATTCAGTATTCCACTCTCAGTACTAAAATACGTAGTGCTATGTGATGAGTATATTTCAGATTTTGAATGTAATGGTGGTTTTCTTTGCTCCTTTGGTAAAGTTTTACCAAAGATTGGTCCTTGGGTCTATGAAGTGTGTCGTTGAGTGGTTTCCAACTTGTGCTTTTCTGACAGTTAGCAGCACGACCCATAATTCTAATAGCCATGTAGGAACAAATATTTTTTTGAAAGCAAAAATTTAATTTTATATCTGATCAGAGACTAGCAACTAAGTAGAGGTAGGAAATACATTGTTTCCAACAACAGTTTCTATTTGTAAGAAATCTACTGTTAATTATGCATTGACTACTCTTATAAATCAATGTGCAGTGATAAAACAGGTGTATAATGGGTTTAGTTTCAGGTTAGTTGCTTTTTTTTAACTGTGGATAGGAAGAAATCAGGATGACTTTGAACACTGGTGGTTTAGATGGTTCTTTTACGTTCATAATGAATTAGAACCTTCCTTTAAATGCACACTTGAAATTCCTGCCATTGTAACACTTAATGGAATCATCCACAATAACAAGTGTAATCACAAAATATGATTTTTTTTTCCACCACGAGCATTTTCTGTAAGTTGTCTTTTGTCAGTAAATGTTGAATTGTTAGTGCAAATATCTTCTTTTCCTGAGAAAGAAGTACAGATCATTGATTGTACCATTTCCTTCAAAATGAAGGGCATCGCATAGTAACTAGTAAAAAAAGAAATAAAAGATTTATAGTATCTTTTACAACTTTCCTTCCTTCTCTTTGTTTTTTGAATGATGTGCGTTTTCCCCAGCTTTTTTAAAAACTAGTCATTTCTCTTAATGGGTGCATGGGACACAAAACAATCAATGTTTTCACTGGCTTTACATGTTAGGTCAAAATCTAACTCTTTGGTTGTATTCTTGCTCTGAAGAGAGACGAAGAATAATCTCTGTCTGAGGCCAGACCATCAGCTGCTTAATGGGCAATAGCTGTATTAAATCTGATGAGGATCTGGCCCATAATTTAATATTAAACGCAGAAAATTAATTCAGCAGAAGATCATATAGTATTAGTTGGCACTCGGGCTTGTCTTGTCTGCCAGCAACTGCTAAAGGAACAGATGCAGTGTCTGCAAAAGGGAGAAACGAGAGAACATCAGAACTCATGGGGAGGTTTTGGAAAATCTGTACAACTGTTCAGTTTGTGTGATGTTTTGTCTCATGAAAGCTTCAGGGAAGGAGTGGGATATATGTTCTTCCTGCACCAGACACATTTCTTACTGCCAATCATGAGGTTTGTTCATTGTAGGAGGATGTTATATCCATAGGGTAATGGTTCTTAATTCATCAAAGCCTTCCACTACAGGCACATCCATGGTGGCAAAGACAGCGGTACAACAAACAAAATATATTTCTCCCTGAGATCCTGAGCAGAAAGAACTACTTCAACCTCACACAAAAGCACTGAGTCAGCTCAAGCAAGAATACTTTGCGTGAAACTGTCCTGAGGAAATTTAGCTGCAGCCTGATGAGACTTCTGCTGAAAGTACCAGTGGAGATCTTAGTTCTTCTGGGGGCTGCAGCTGTGCTTGACAGGCTTCTCACTGATGTGATGGAGTGAGACAAATGCTTATAATGGAGACAGCAGCTTTTAAGTCTCAGGGCCGCAGGTGGGATTCCACCAGACCATTTAATTTCTAGCCCTGGCATGGACTTGGGTCACTTTGAACAAGATGTATGAGGTACCCAGCTGTGCTCTATGTGACTGCAAGAGTACCTCAATTTTCAGGTGTCTGATATTAGATCTGAAAAAAACCAAGAAGAACCAAAAATGTGAATTGCATGACTGAATCAGAACCTGAAAATCCCTTTCAACTGCTGCCTGGTACTGGAGGCCACTAAACTCTGATACTTGGTTTGATTATCTTTTTCTTTGTCTCCCGTAGGGTTTCCAGAATCTTGAGGCTCTGGCCCTTTTTCTCACCCAGAAGTTTCTTCTGGGATCCTGCCTCATATCCCAGAATGTACATGACCTCAGAAAAAGCCATTTGCACTGCACTTTTATTTCAGAACACACCTGTGCTAGAACTAGGTTAATGTAAAATGCATTTATGAGGACATGGACTGTGATGAGGTGCTTCTGACTAGCCACTCTGAGCCACTGGACTTCTACAAAGATGTTTTGTTTTCTTCAGTTCCCTCTTTTCTGCCCTGTGGATCACTTTCAGCAGAATACTCTTGAATGTCCTCACCCCTCAAAAATCTGGAAGTGATAGGAAGGTGGAATACCTGTTATCCCAGGCAGAAGACCCAGACCTAGCAAGCAGCAAACCTCCCCAGAGAGCAGGTCAGGCTGGCAGATAGCATCCTCTGTCCCCAGCAGCAGGGAGTGACCCCCTGCTGTCACGGCTTCCTCCTGGTGCTGCCACCTGGCCCCATAGCGAAGAGCTCCCAGCCAATTGCCTGCCACCAAGATGCAGTTGCAGGTCTTCAGGAAAAGCAGGAGCTTTCATTCCACTTCCAAAACTGACACATTTTTAGCCTGCACCATCACTGGAATCTCTATTTTCCAATACAGTAAGCCCAGACTCCGCCTGTCCTTCCTTCAGTGCAGTTGGGGGTTCAGGTTCCTCTTGTATCCAGGTCTTAGAGAGGATTCAGTCAACCTGCCTGATACTGCAGGCTGCCCATCTCCTGCTGTAGGTCCTTCACGTTGTGACACAGCTCCTACCCTGGCACACACCTTCAGACAAGGAGCACATATTCCCCAGACCCAGCAAGAAGCCCTGGGAAGTCCCTGCAGACTGAAACTGGCTGAGCTGCATCCTCCCCATGGTGAGCCAACCTCAGCTAAGAGCCCAAGTCCCCCAGGTGTTGCCTCATTCCTACTGAGGGAGAAAGTAAGATGGAAGAGCTCATGGGCTGAGATAAAGACAGGGAGTTCCCTCACCAATCAGTCATTGGCAAAACAGACTTGACATGGGGAAAATTAAATTTATTGTCAATTAAAATAAACTTCCATGATAAGAAAGATAAACATTAATAAAATGCTTTCCCTCCACTCTCACCCCAAACTGAGCAGTATAGATGGAGGTATGGGTTGTGGTGGGTTTGTGACAGCCCCTTGGTGCTGCTCCTCCCTCCTCACCGGTCTCCTTGTTCCAGCGCGGGCCCGTGCCTGGGCTGCAGCCCTTCGGGGACACCCTGCTCCAGCCCGGGCTTCCCACGGCCGCAGCAGCTCCTGCAGGAAATATCCCCCTGCTCCAGGGTGGGTCTCTGCTCTAGCGGGGGCTCCGCAGGGGAACCCTGCTCTGGGCCTGAAGCCCCTCCTGCCCCTCCTCCTCCTGTTGTGGCCTCAGGGTCACAGAATTGTAGGTGTTGGAAGGGACCTCCAGAGATCATCAAGTCCAGCCCTCTGACAAAGCAGGTTCCCTAGAATAGGTTGCACAGGTAGGCGTCCAGACGGGTCTTGCTGTACGATAAAAGTTTGCCTGTCCTTTGCTACCAACAACCTGTTCACAACCAGAGAAGGAGACTCCACAACCCCCCTGGGCAGCCTGTCCCAGTGCTCTGTCACCCTCACTGTGAAGTTCTTCCACATATTGGTGCGGGATTTCCTGTGTTCCAACTTGAAGCCATTGCCCCTTGTTCTGTCCCCACAGACTGAAAAGAGGCTGGCTATTTCCCCCATGTCCCACACTGCAGATATTTATGAACATTGATCAGATCCCCTCTTACTCTTCTTAAGGCTGAACAGCCCCAGCTCATTCAGCCTTTCCTTGTAGGGGAGATGCTCCAGGTCAAATATTATGTGGCATTTGCATTTTGGATCTAGCCACATGTGTCACGGATTGTTATTTTACATTACATTTGAGGTGTGTGATGTATGTTTGCAGCCCGTGGTGCAGGAATGTTACACTTCGTGGGTGTCCCTGACTGAATTTGTCATTGGGAAAATGGAGCAATTGCTCTTTCCTTTTACCAGACAGTGGCATGTTAGAATCATCTCCCAGCCTGTATCTGTGCAGCAGAGCTTGGATCCTTTAGGAGCAGCTGCAATCTTCACCACCACCATTCTAATGTGACAAACACAGAAAATCATATGTATTTCCACATGGCTTTATTCTCTATAAAATATTTTGATGAATGTAAACTCTGTCCTGAACCCTTATCAGACTTCTCTTCCTGATCCAATGCAAACAAGACAATGTAAGTGTATAGTTTATAACTGCAGGTGTTTCCATCATAGCTTTTCCCAGCTAGGTATCACACATTAGGATGAGAAGGAACAGCACATGCATCAGTTATAACATATGGTACTCCATATCGAGCATCTCAACATAAACAAATGGGCCGTGATTTAGAAGGGTATCTGTGATGCTGCTGATGGCTTTGAGCAAAAACCCTCTGCTCCCTCCTTGACCAGATTTCTCCTGCTCTGCCTGTGCCGCCTTTGGGCCTTGTTGAAACCTGCTTTCCCCTTCCCTTCACGGTGCTCCCAGCTTTGCTGAGGGGCTCATCTGTGTCCTGCAGTGGGGCTGGCTGGGACCACAGCAGCCCTGGTCTATCCTCACATAGGCCACCCTGCAGCCCCTGCCAGCACTGGGGCATGGGCACCCTGAACACTCCCTCAGGAGCTTGGGCTGAGAGATGCTGTGATACTGCTGGGACAGTTGCACTCATGGCTTTGGGGACTATGTGGGGCACCACAGCATCTCTGTATGTTGCTCTATGCAGAGTGTTTGGCCCCTTTTGTGCAAACTGATGCTAGCTGTATGGCTCGCCAAGCAGTTACACAGACCTCTCCCTAACAACTGCTGAAAAGGTGCCTGAGCTTCCTGATCAGGAATCAGACGGAAATGAACTCAAGCCATCCCTGGATGAGGAAGCGCTGACAGAACTAGTTAGAAGGGTCTGGAGCCTGCTCGAAACCCATGTCAAGCAGTCAATAAGACTCATTTGTCATATTGAGTAGCTCTGGATCACTAAGGACTGCAGTCAGTCCCTTTGTTGGAAACAGAATTTGTTGCTTATACCAAGTTCATTAACAGAATTTAACTAAGACTGTTAAGAACCTAGTTAACTGAGGTGCATATGAAAGTCTGGGTTCTCTAATTTTTCCTTGCTTCTGGGCTTCATCCATCTTGTCCTATTCAGAACAAGTATTCTAGGACAAGCTCTGCTCTTTCTGTACTGCTGTTAGTGCAATGAGGTCTCAAGGTGTTTATATAGTATTAATCAAGTCAATCACCAGAGGGCAGAGGAAATGAAATGAGGATGTTCTGGACCATGAAATAGATGATTCATGTCCCTGGAAGTGGTTTAATTGAGCAAAACAGGTACACAAGTGTACCTGGCTCACCACAGAAACTGTACAGAGGAAAATGAGCCTCCAGAGAGAAGAATCAAGGCACCCTGACAGCATGGAGAGAAATCTGTTCAGTGCTTATGTAAATCATGTCTGTGGAGGATAGACCTTCATGTACAACTTGTACAGCTCCCACAGAAGGCAACTTGCAGCACTCTAGTGGCAAACTGAATATGAGTAAACAGTGTGCCCTGGTAGCCAAGAGGGCCAGTCGCGTGGTGGGATGCATCAAGCACAGCACAGCTAGCCCGTTGTGGGAGGTGATTTTCCAACTCTACACTGCACTGGTGTAGCCTCACCTTGAGTCCTGTGTGCAGTTTTAGGTGCCTCAACATAAGAAAGGCATCAAACTATCGGAGTGTGTCCAGAGGAGGGTGAAAGGCATTGAAGGCAAGACTTACTGGCTTCTTCAGCCTGGGGAAGAGAAGGCTGATGAGTGACCTCATTGCATTCTATAACTTCCTCAAGGGAGGCAGTGGAGAGGGAGGTGCTGATCTCCTCTCTCTGGTGACCAGATATAGGACATGAGGAAATGGAATGAAGCTGTGTCAGGGGTAGTTCAAGCTGGACATACAGAAAAGGTTTTCAAGGAGAGGCTGGTCAGTTACTGAAATAGGCTCCCCAGGAGAGTGGTCATGACACCAAGCCTGTCAGATTTAAAGGAGTGTCTGGATGATGCTCTTAGTTACAGGGTTTAGCGTTAGATAGTCTTGTGAGAAACAGGGCGTTGGACCTGATGATCTTTACAGGTTACTTCCAACTTGAGATATTCTAAGATTCTTTACAGTGCTTCCACTAAAGCTGTTGGTCCTGTCCAATGGGAAACTGCTCTGCTGGGAACCTCAGCATTGCGTACAGTGAGGAGCATATCCTTGAGACTCAAAGGTGTTACTCTGTGAAACATCTCTGGTGTTGTGTGTTTGTCTCTTATGTTTCCTGTGGGTTGTTCCTCAGCTCCTCAATAAAGCAATGCACCTATGAGAGGGATGTGCAGAAGAGGGAAATGTAGCTGTGGGGCAGGTTGGTGTGCAACACCTGGCCATGGTATTTCGGGCTACAGCCTGTCTCCTGGAGCTGAATTCTTTAGGCCTTACTGCATAATGAAGAAATGAGATACTGACAGACAGACTCACAGATAAGCACGCAGTTCAAATGTTTGCCCGGAAAGTGGCTTCAAACTCTGCTCTGCTAATCCAGAGCACGGTCTTCAACATGGAACAGGAGAGGACCTCTGCTTTCAGAGAGCTGACAGTCTTGTGGCTACAGTGTTCTCTGGAGGTGTTGGACATCAAGGTTTAGGGGCAGGGCCGTTTGTATTCACAGAATAACAGAATCACAGACTGGTAGAGGTTGGAAGGTGCCTCTGGAGATCATCAAGTCCAACAGCCCCTGCTAAAACAGAGTCACTTCAGCTTTTACAGGAATTCAGGATTTTCAATGACAGTGACAGGTCATAGGTCTTCTATGCACAGCACCACAGTTCTGAGTAACCCAAGAAGAGAGTCCCATGGTGAACTCTTCAGTGTCAGGCTAAAAGGGTCTCTGTAGTATCTGATTGAGCTGTGTTTTCAAGAGGCCACAGCTCCTGGATATGCATGCAAGAGGATGCTTGGAAATGTTGGGCCAGATGTACTAGGTCCCAGAAGCCAGGGATTTGGCCATCTTAAACATCAGTAGATCAAATTTCTGTTGGTTTTACCACTGCAAACTACAAATCTGATTAAAAGGCATACCCAACCATTAACAAAGTGTTTTCTGATATTCCTAAGGATAAAATAGTCTATCCTTGATAGAAGAAGGTTATATAGAAGGTTGATTGCAGACTGAACATGACCCAACAGTGTGCCCAGGTAGCCACGACGGCCAAAGACATCTTGGCTTGTATCAGAAATAGCGTGGCCAGCACATTCAGGGAAGTGATTGTGCCCCTGTACTCAGCATTGGTGAGGCCGCACCTTGAATACTGTGTTTAGTTTTGGGCCGCTGTCTATAAGAAGGACATTGAGGTCCTGGAGTGTGTCTAGAGAAGGAAAACCAGGCTGGTGAAGGGGCTGGAAAGCAAACCTTACAAGGAGCATCTGAGGGAACTGAGATTGTTTAGCCTAGAGAAGAGGAGGCTGAGGTGGGACCTTATTGCTACCTACAATTACGTGAAAGGAGGTTGTAGAGAGGCGGGTCTTGGTCTCTTCACTGAAACAACCAGTGACAGGACAAGAGGAATGGCCTCAAGCTGTGCCAGGACAGGTTTAGATTAGACATTAGGAAAAAAATTATTCATCAAAAGGATTTTTTGACATTGGAACAGGGTGTCCAGGTTGATGCTTGAGTCACTGATCCTGGATGTATTTAAAAGACGGGTAGACAAGGTGCTCAAGGATATGGTTTAGTAGAGGACAGGTATGGTTGGACTTGATGATCTCAAAGGTCTTTTCCAACCTGGTGACTCTGTGATTCTGATTCCCATGAACAGCTCTGCATTTGGTCACTCTCCATAGGCCCTAACGCAGGTTTATGTGTTTACAGCCCTTGCATGCCCTGATGCATCTCAGATCCCCAGGTCTAATGAGTTCCCATCACACAAATTAATTATACTACAAAGCACAGGAAAGAAAGCCATTAAATCTTAAATTAAGTTATTAAATTAAATTATTACTGCAGAAATTCAATAGCAGCTTGTAGCCTGTGGGAAGTGACTCTGCAGGGAAAAACACCATTTGCAGGTGAGGTGGCACTCAGAGCACCTTATCATATTCATGGGGAGGAGATGCTGACCCCTGCAGAGGAGCTTCAATTATAATGAGTCTCTTATTCAGGAAAAAACCAAAACAGTTATCCCAACACGTTTGTGATGGAAGCTGAGGTACTAAATAAGATGCTAGCAGGATATAAATAATGAGGTGGTACATGGCCGCGTGTTGGAACTGAGCCACAAGAGCAAGATAATGGCAAAGGCACAGGCTTAACTTACATTGCACAATTCCTGTGGGAAGGGGGTGGGAGGATAATGCCACATGGAAAGCTGATTCCTCAACTTGTGAGTAACCTAACTCCCTAGCCCTGCTTGTCTTTGTTCAAAGTAGGAACAAGCCGAGTTGAATTACTGCAGAGGTCTAACCCTAGGTGCAAGGCAAGATTCCATCTGAATGGGCTCCCAAAGTCTAAGCATACAAAGGCCATTTCTGGCTTCACATAACTAAACTCACACTGAGAAAGGGAAGAAGCTGCTGAATGCACGGGCCTGGATTCATCAAAGAATTTAATCAATGTCCCACTGAAAAGGGATTTGAACTTATGCATGACTGCTCTGATAGTCTCAGACTATCAGAGTATACATTATTTGATTTTTTTATGGTGGTTCCCTGTTAGCATGCAAGGCATAACTCACATTTCTAATTAAACATTTTAATATAACACAGCTTGTGTCTCATGGTACAGCTTGGTAAAGACACAAGATGGGGTTTTAAAAGGAGCAGTGATTTTTCAACCACAAACATCAGCGCTTTGCAACTCAGCTCTGCTCTGCCCTTCCCCTCTGCTGCAAAACTTATGGCAGGAATTCCTAACAGGAGCATCGGTCCATTTATACATCATGGTACAGCAGCGTGTTTTCTGACAGGTTTGCTTAAATATCTTTCACTGAGATAAAGGAGTTGCAGAGAAAAATGGCACTATTGTGAATTTCCCCTGGTTTTTATCTCTATATGGACAGATGTACACGTTGCTGAAATGCTCTACTGCTTTGATTAAAGGACAAAGAATTAAGAAAACTTCTCTGTTGATTTCAACAGAGGAAAATATTCAGTGATAATCACTTATTTTAAAGCGTTTTAAAGCAGATTATTCTATTACCTGGCCTGACCTTTCATGAGATAAACCTGAAGCCCAGTGAAATCAACAGAAGACTTTCCATTGATAGTTGATTGTGGTTGTATTGTGTATAGCAGATCATTGGTGAGCTGTCACAGAGAAATGAGTGACTTTTGAAATCAGATGGCAGCTAATGCCTCTTAATTACTCCCAGTAATATTGCATGGCATTCCCCTGACAATAAATTCAGTACTGGAAGGACTGTGATTCTTGCTAATTTAAAGTCTGAGGTTTTTGAAGACTCTGATGAGCCTATCAGGTCCTCCCTGAACACGGTAAAAAAGGACATCCTTTCACAGTCTGAACTAGAAACCAGAGATCCCACACAGTTGCAGACATAAACCATAGCTCTCTGTAAAGAATGCAATATACTTAATATTCCAGTTGATCCATAATGTACCATATGGAGGAGTGAAGAGCTGGGTCTGGGAGGCAGCCCTGGCCACATCCTAGGGTTATCATGGGTTTGATCTTTCCAGGGTCTGCTCGAAAGGAAAACTCTTCCTTTAGCTCCCATCGAAAGTGCTCCTAGACACTGAGGAATTAAAATAAAGCCTCTGTTCTTCTTTCAATTATGTCTTTTCCTAGATTCATAGCTAATTGCTCTGACCAGCAGTTTTCCTCAGGGAATCATTATCAGGTGTCCTTTAGCCTCCTTTTCAGCCACTTCCTCTCCTCTGAGCTGACAGTTTCTGCAGCTTGAAAAGGTCTTTCCGAAGGCTTTGCTTTGGCTCAGCAGCTTCCACCTTCTTCTCTCAGGGCAGCAGCAGGGTTAACCCACGGCTGAGTAGCTCTGACAGAGCTGTTGGAACAGTAGCATTGCTGCTGGAATAAATGCATTACAAAAAAAAAAACCAAACCCAAAACACCTCCTTCAAATAATATAGATATTACCAGAATGTCTCACTTCATGCACCTTTAACAACTTCTATGTGGAGACCAAGAATATTTCTTTGCTGTTCTCTAGGGCTCTTTCACCCATGAGGGTCTTGAATCCACAGCACACGGTCCCTCTTCTGCGTCAATCTGGTCTTGCTATAACACTTCTAGTCCTCTCCTTGCCACCTTCCTCAACTAGGCTGAATCAGTGCAGGATATTTCCTTTAGTGGATGTACTTCCTATAACTCCTTGTCTGACCCATTTAACTGAGAACAGATTTGGTAGCAGAACCTGCAGGAGAAATATAAATTTATAACATTGATGAACAGTCTGTGGATGCTGCAGATGTCCACAGCATCTGTCCCTTTGCCATCTGATAGACCTTGAACAATCCATGACATTGCAACTGTCACAGGTTCTCTGATGATGAATATTTTTAGCCTGATTTTATAGAGGTATGAGGCTAAGCTACTCTGACTAGTGCAACTGCTGTTGCATGTGTGCTCTGCCTGGGATTTCAGCTCTGCTTTTAGAATCACAGAATCGAAAAATGGTTTGAGTTGGAAGGGACCTCAAAGACCATCTAGTTCCAACCCCCTGCCATGGGCAGGGACACCCTCCACTAGCCCAGGTTTCCCAAAACACCATGCAACCTGGCCTTGAACACTGCCAGGAAGGGGGCAGCCACAGCTTCCCTGGGAAACCTGTGCCAGTGCCTCATCACCTTCAGAGTGAATAATTTCTTCCAAATATCTAATCTAAATGTACCCTCTTTTAGTTTAAACCCATTACCCCTTGTCCTATTGCTGCTTGCCCTTGTAAACGGTCCCTCTCCAGCTTTCCTGTAAGGTCCTTTTAAGTACTGGAAGGAGCAGCCTGAAGAAGGATGAAGACAGCTAGATGAAGAATCACCACCAGGCACAATCACGTACCTTGCTCACTGTTGAACTAGATGCTGTCAGCCTCACAGTCTTTTGGGTTCCTCCGCACAGATACCATCCCTTGGGCACGGGGATCTGTGCCAGCATCCCCACCCTGCACCCTGCCTGTGTGAAACAGAGGTACTTGTTGGCTGCTACTTCCTACTCCCAGAACAGACTGTAGCTAATGTGACCATGAAGAACACTTTGTTTTCTTCCTCATAAGAGATTGTCACTGAGATTTAAAAACACCTTTTGAAGATACTTGCAGAAATATGCCACAGGGAAACAACAGATGATAACATTGCAAAGCAACTGTGTCATCTGTCTTAGGCTCTTCAAAGCCCAAGATATCCTTTCTTGGCCTTTTGGACTGCTTTGTTCTAGAAATGATAAGGGATTGCAAGAAATTTTCAAGCTTTTTATGGCCTATTAAATAACCTTTTGTTCTAGTCTTTAAGCATCTGGTTCATCTCAATGTATTAAGCTGATGAACAGTACTTTCAGCCAGGTAACATGTAACTTTACATTTTACTAAAAATGAAGCTTTTTCTAACAGAAATGGAGAAGGTAACTGAATTTGGTCATTTTTGTTGCAGGAAAGTACTTTGTGAGCCAAATGTTAGGCAGGCAAATGAAAAACCTGGTCTGACAGGGTTCCCTATCTATGGAAAAGGACAGATTTCTCTCAGAATGAATCTGATCGCTGTCTTTAGAGGCTTCAACCAGAAACAATGCCTCATTTGCTAGACCTCAACTTCCTGCCCAAACAAAACACATCACTCAAACATAGTGACCCCTTACTCAGGAAAATTTTTACATGACTCTAACAAGGTGTCAATTAATAAACTCGGATTGCATCTATTCATGAAATCATAAACCAACTGCAGAAGCAAAGACAACAGTAGGGGAAATTGGAGCTTGACCACAAGGTGCATAAATGAAGTTTTCCAGGGCTGGATTTTTGTCTCTCTCCCATATAATAAGATCAGAGACCTCTGTATTCTCCTCTGAATCAGGGACTGATAAATACAAATGGCCTGCATGTCTCCTAGATGATCTCTGTTTCCTATCACAACTCTCTGCTTCCTCCAAAACAAAATGGAACAATTCTAGCTTGTCTGCTAATTAAGTGTAAAGTTGCCTGAATTTCTTTATTAGTACAAATTCTAATGTGCTCATTGAATGGAATATATTATGCCTCCACTTCTGAGCTTACCAGACTGATTTGGCTATATTTGTACTATAATCTTTTCCGCCTCTCTACAGATGAGAAGGAAAGGCTCAGCCTATTGCTCATACAGAACATCAGTTTGTCAAGCATTTTGTGCATCCCCTGGGATTAGTGAAGCTATGAAATTGTATCATTACCATTGCCTGCTGCATTACTGAACCACCAGGCAAGGCCTGGGAGAATATGCATGCATGTTTGTGCAATGACATTTTTTAAGCCACGGTTTGCCTTTTCACTTCTTCCTGCATACTGATCAAGCCCCAAAGTATTCCAGGTGCCCAGGACCAGACCTTCCTTTTCTCTTTTAAACAAGGATTTTTTTCAGGTACGTTATTTCACCCAAGTCCATTATTTACAGATAGGAGAACTGTTGCCTTTTGCTTAGACACACAACTTCTGAAGAGCGAGGCAGACTTGCAGGCTGCTGTGAAGTGATTTGGATTTCAACCTTTGTCTCCACAGCATGCCTTTGAAACACAGGCCGCTTGTAGACACAGGATTCAGCTCTGCAAACACTGAAACGTGCACATAAAGATTAAGTACAACGGCAGTAGCAGAGTCATGGCTTTACAGTTATCAAGGTCTTTCTTAAAAATGTTGATAGGCCTGGAAGCAATTCATTTTAGGCAAATTTAATTTTTCCACTTCATTACAGCAAAACAAATTTCAGAACTAAGTAGGCACCAACCTGACGGGAAATTCACAAGAGAGGAAGTGCACTTGAAAGGACACCCTTTGAAAGTCTGCGGAAGTTGCTGCTCCTTTGTCAGCCTACACCTTACAAAAATGCTCCTAAATCAAAAGTCTGTAAATAAATGTTTAAGTGATAAAGCCTCATGTCAGTGTTCACTGTTGCTCCAGCACCAGTTCACTTGGGTATTGTGCTCCATCTTGGTCCCAGGGGCTGCGCAGAGCCAGCACGGAGGAGAGGCTCTCCAAGTTTTCAACTCCTGGCAGGGTGTGACGGTGCTTTCAGACACAACCCTAAGCAAACAGTGGGGCTAAAGTTTTCAAACCTGCAAGGGAAATCCCAGTGACACAGGCAACCATGCTAGGCTAGGCTAGGCAGGATTAACTCTTTCTAAGGCGAGGTGTTTTCCCTGTTGTCCAAACCTGAGCAAAGGGTTCATTCACCCACATTCTTCACTCCCTTGTTACATTAGCTCAGCAACCAAAAAAGCAAAGACTTCAGTGCGTTGACATGATGTGGTTGTGGGAGGGTGTGAGAGCTTTCCAGTCCCTCGTGTGCTTTTGCAGAAGCATGAAGGTTAAAGCAATGTTAACATTTAAAGTGTAAGTAAGCCGACTGAGGAAGCACAGTCCCAGCAGCCTGGCAGCTCCACTGATGTCCTATGTATTTTGTACAGGCTAATGTTGTGGCAGGTTGGAATGTTGTTTCGAAATACGAAAGTAAGGCAATTGATCACGTTATATTATGAAATGTTATTCTACAGAGAATTCCATGAATTTATACAAAACTTGTGGTTCATATTTTTAAAACTACGATATTATGTAGCTCCTGAAAAACAAGAACTGTTTTTGCCAAGAAGTGATGTGTAATGCTAGCCTGGGAAACAGAGCTCTTGAATGAAAAAAAGGAGTTTTGGTATTTTCACAGAAACATGTTTTGAATTTGTGTATGATTTTGCCCGGTTTTTTCAAAGAGGGAAATTACAGTAATTTCTCTGCCACTCTTAGGACCACTATTATAGGATACTGCAGTTAGGGTTTTGTGATTTAATAAAGAAAACCACCTACAAATGGGCTGGAATATGTACTGTCGATTTTAAAGCGTTGTGTTAGCAAAAATGTTTTGCAAATTTGAGGAAAGGATGATGAAACTGAATTGCAAGAATTTAACATACCTTTCGTTGGTCTATATTCTCTTTTGGCTGCAAACAAGCCATCCTACTGAGGTGCATGCAAAAAAACTGAGCTAGAGAACATGAGTCATTATCCCTGGTATGTAAAAGCAAAATAACTGAAGTTTGTGATGTGGACATTGATCTCAAGCAGCCGTTTTTGCCTAAGATAAATTCTCAGAAGTCTGATATCCTTTTAGACTCTGTGATAACTAGTACAAACTGTTAGTTAACAAAGAGAGCATTTTTCAAATAACGCTGCATGGGATTTCTGCTCAAGCACTTAAAGTACACTTCAGTATCACTGGCGGGGAAACAAGTACAGCACAGCCAAACACGGGTGGCATGTTCTAAGAGGTGCCAAATGGAAGCTACCACTACAAGGCAAGGACTCTTGGAAGGTACAATTATTTATTGATAGCAGCACTCACTATTTGTCTTCTTGTGTCAAAGGTTCTACAACACTGTGAGCCAAGCCGAGTGCAATCTTGAAGCTGAGATTTTTTTTTTTTTTTCCAGTTCTTGAAGAAGGAGCATCTGCAAATTGGAAAGTGGAATGGGGAGCAAATTAAGAGGCAGAGCTGTAGACAGTGTCAAGAAGTGTCAGGCTTGTCCTCCACAGCAGGCCGGTAGCTGCATGGAAGTGTCACCACAGGTAATGCGAGCAGCATTTTGCCATTCATACATAGAAATCACTTATGCGTTGATGTGAGATCAAGAAGCAATTCCAGCACTCAGATTTGGTAGAAATTGGCCTGTGTCAGTTGAGTTATAAAATAATTTACCTGGCTAAAATTTAACAGAGCCAAAACACGTATCAATATTTTCAGAAATGTACCATGTTCTGAACAAGCTGAGTACTATCAGTAAGGAGGAGAGTGGTAAGTGCTTTTTTCATCCTTCTGTACTTAACTCCTGTGGCTGTATGTAACCCTAAAAGATTATGCCCTCTTTCAGGGAGAGGCAAAGGTGGCAACTAAGCCCCTTTATTTTCATGTGCCAGTTGGTCACTAAAGGCAATTACGCTTTTCCTGTTCTTTGAAGGAAATGTCCTACTGCAATAGCTTTATCGACAGGTAGGCACTGACATTGGTTTGAGCAGTGTTTTATCAATGCAGCTTTCCTCTAGTAAATAACAACTCCAGTTGACAGAAGTGGGAAAATATTTCTCCTTCATCTCAGATGTTCTCCAGTCATCTTAGATGCAGACTTCAGGCTAAGAGAAGAAAATTACAATGATTGGTGAAGTAGAAAGAACATTTAGAAGGACCCCTGTTATGTAGTGAGGGTTGCTGTGCTTATTCTACATTTAAGGTTTGCCAAAGTGTCCAAAAATTTATCTGGACTGGCTGGAGTTGACAGGAGGCTTGGGTGCTGTGAATTCGCTTGTTTGCCTGAGACTTGCAGCACTGAGACCCAGCCACAATGAGAACCATTCTGGTGGAGAAGTCATGAAGGACTTTGCGTGGATCTCGGACTAGCGTCTCCCCCAGATTAAGTCCAAGGTATCTTAAACAAGAGGGTTTAAAGGCAGGATCGAACGGGAATACTTTGAATTGTGATCAACAAAGATAATATAAAATATCATTTGTTTAGACAGAAAAAAGGTTCCCTGAATTTTTATTTATTAATTTATTTCCGCTAACGAAAGAGTTGTTGACTTCAGGAGAAATGTGTGCATTGCCACACAGCAGCACAGTGGATGTGTCTGAGAATGTAAAAGTGAAAGTGACTGTACACTGATTGGTAATAAAGGTGAAAGTAAATGGCTCGTTTTCGTCGCTCACAGTGGAAGAAAATCCAAAGCAAACAATCAAGTTTAAAAGCCAAGTTAATTAAATTCCAAATACCTTTCAGTGTAATAAGTTACAATGGTATTAGTAGCACAAGCTAGGAAATTTATTACTAAAAATAGCAATTTTTTAATGTCTCCCTAGGTTTTCTCTGTACTTAGTAAAAAGAGGCGAGCACATCCAGAGGGCATTTCAGATCTTGGGAGAACTGAATTATTTTCTCATATGTACTCAATCTCTTTCTCTCTCTCTCTATGTATATATATGTATACACAGAAACACACATGCACAAGTAAAGACTTATATGTGCATACACATAGATGTCTCTGTGAGTATATAAGTTACACAGACATTTATGTGTGTATACAAGCATTTGTGCATGTGCTAACAGTCCCCAGCAAGCTGTTCTCTGAACCCAGGACCGTCACCCACACCTACGAGGGATAAATCCAAGTGTGGAAGTTTGGCAGAGCAAATGGGGATTCTGCTCCTTCAGTGTTTTTACAACTGTGTTGCATAAAGGAGTTTCTTCTGACTTACACTTATTTGTTTCATATCAGGGTAAGGCTTTAAGAATAAAGTGTAAGAGAGTAATATTCATATGGCTTTAAAGAGAAGCTGGTAGTTAAAGAGTTAATACATGGTTCAGCAAACTAAAATGTGATACCGGAGAGATATGTAGTCACATCTTCGGCTCATGTAAATTTGCACAGCTCCCATGACCTCTGCCCTCCATGGACCAGTTGAGGGACTGGTCAGAGCCTACTTTGATCAACAATTGGACTACCTGCATGCTCCTGTGGGATCATTTTGCATGGGGTTTTCTTCTGCAATACCTTTAGACTAGACCAATCTCTTCCTCCAGGCTGGGATGTGTACTGGCTCATTGGTCCTCTGCAGCCCAGAGGTGTCTGTATGTCAGCTCCATTCTCAGCATGGTGTGGAAACAAAGCTCTGCTGGTACCAATGTAAAATGCATGAACATTACTGAGCCACACACACCCAGCTCAGTGCTCAGGGAATTAAACAGCCTCCCACATGCAGAAGAATATTTTGACTCTTGTTTGGAGGTCACTGCAAGAGTCATGGCAGAAACTATGCCCTACTGAATGCTAGTTACAGACAGGCTTGGGCTGGAGCCACTCCATCTCAATCAGATAAGCACAAAGCATTTTACCTTGCAGGAGCATTATGGTTACCAGAGAGAGACTGGTATCCTTGAGTTCATGATCTTTTGAGATTATCAAATATAGCCAGAGATAAACAGGTAGACTCTGTGTCTGCAGTTCTTCCCTACATAAGAAATACCATGAACATCAACAATGCTGGGCTTATCTTACTGCAAATACTTACCCAGTTCCCTAATGCACATCACAGGTTTTAAGGCAATTCCTGGAGATGGCTGAGATTCTCGAGTAAAATAGCTCTGTTGCTGCACTACATTTTTCCCCAGTAAGAGTGGTTAATATTATGTTAGAGTGATTGCTGCCTTCCCATGTTCTAATTAAAAATCCAAAGTTGGTTGGCTAAAAGAGAGCACCAAATTTTAGGTGACATACATATCCTTGAAGTGGCAGCTCCACATCCTTCACACAGTCCCTAGTAGTCATGTGGCAGACTGATTTTTAAGCAGCTCTGACTGCATTTTCTGTCACAAAATGACTATGACAGAGATCCAGAATATAAGAAAGCCGCATGAGCACTGGCCAAAATCAACCCCCTCATCATTTCATACAAACGTGACTGCTGGGCCTCAGAGATTGCATCCAATCCTCCATTCAGAGTGTCACCTAAAGATCAAAGAGCGTGGGTAGAAACTATTTCCACTAATTGTAGGTACAGTTTTCCTCATCCTTTCAATACGCTCCAACAGAAGTTAGGTTATGAAATAAGTATATATTCACTTTGTCTTACTGTGTATGCTTATGGAAACCTATAGACACCACCACAAGTTTGACCCTGGTGTCTATACTTACTTACATTTACACTCCAGTAGCTGTGCTTAGGTGTTTGAAGAGCCATTACTGCTATTACCACTGAGTGGTGCTGGTTACTTCCAGTGACCATAAACAAAATGGGGTTCTAGTCATGGGAGAAAAATAGATGTTACGTATTTTTCCTGCTTGTATGCTGCCCATTATGTCATTTTTGTCAATATGAACTTTCAACTCTGGCTGTCTTATCATGCCAAAGCTTTGATACCCGGGGATTAAAAAAAAAAAAAGAACATTTAGCTTGACAAGGGTGCTGTCCAGGTATAAAGGTGACCTCTGGCTACAAAATAAACAGCCAGGTCACAGTCTGGGGTAGATTCTTCTCTCTGACTCCTCTGAAATTAGAAGGAGCTGGAAAACCAGCCAAAACAGCCTGCATAGACTGTAAAAACTCTAGGAAGGTAAAGGTTTACTTAGCATATCCAAACTGAGATGTCTTGATGAATACATCATGAGTTGACAGCCTAAGTGGCTTATCTTTGTGTCACCAGTGAGTTACTTCTCTGCTAACTCCCTCACTCCGTAGAGCTGGTTTCATGTGTTTCCCTCTGCCTCTCTGTCTTTATTAATGTTTTAGACTCATTGCTGGTGTATTTCAGTTTGTCCAGACTTTATCCACTTTCACTCTACCGATACTAATTTATTCCTGCAACCCATTAGCACTTTTGCAATGTGGATGATTTTTTTTCTTCCCCCTCACTTTCTAGGGGGGGTGGAGATGTTTAGTCCAGCACATAAACATGACATGACATACAGTAGTTATCAGTGGCTTTAAGACATCAAATCTAGTAGTGGAGATAGTGACCTGGATATCTGTTCTGAGAGGTCCTAGCATGGCAGCAGCAAGGGGTGGACATAACAAGCAAAGTAACAAAATGTAGGTGCTCACCAACTGATGTGAGATGACCTTTCTTGTGTTACTTCATCCTCCTTCCCTAACTTCTCAGAACCTGCTGTATCACTTATCAGCCCATCTCAAAACCTGCCTTTCCTCTTGATTTAGACTTCAGTTCTTGATTTTTCCACCCACGGCTGTGTTAATTTGCCTCCCTCATGTTGAACAGAGAGCAGATCAAGGGCTGTCATTCTGCTCAGCTTAATCTCTAAGCAGAAAATGTAAAAAAAAAAAAAAAAACCCAAAAAAAATACCCAACCAATTTCAGAAACTCAGCGATTAGTCAGCGAAACATGCATGTAGCTCTTGGTAACTGCCAGGCAGAAAATGGCACATGCCATGACTAGCAGTGACGCTAGCCACAAACTGGTCCTCTAGGTCGAGAAACTTTGCTACCCTGAAAGTACAGTTTGGGTTCTGGCAGACTCAAACGTCTATGCAGTTTTCTCAGCAGATTGGTAAACAGCACCATAAAAACTGCAGCATTGTCTGTAGCAGTCTACAGTGAACATACTTTGTTGGGTGCCTTTAAATTTGGTGCCATGGTCTCACCTCCTCCACCTCCATACACAGCCTGGGCAGGTACCAAGAGTACCCTTCTATACAGCATATGCTAAAGACTCCTAACAGACTGAGTCCCTGTTTGCTTTGGGTGGATGATCAGGATTATTACAGTATTGTTTGTCATGCATCCTGCATTATAGCTGATGTCCTCCCGTAAATACAGGCAATGGAGTACTTGGTAGAGCTGGCTGACAGTTTCAGGAGGAACATGAAGGGCCCACTGTATTTGTTGTTAAATGCTTTGCAAAAATCCTGGCAAGGTGAAGGATTGCATTGAATGAGGTTCTTGCCACAGATGTGTTTGAGGCATCGAAGGACTGCTCAGTGCATATACTGTGCTGGCACAGAAAAGTGCCAGATTTCAACACATGCGCAGTTTAATAACACATTTGAGCACAGGCATCATCAACCACACTCTTTAAAGAGTACATTTGTGTTGAATCCTCATGAGGGATTTATGTGCCTTCCTCTTTAATAATGCACAACCTTGTAGCTTGTGCAGTCTCTAGGAAACACTGGCAACCTGCAGTCAGCAAAGGCAAGGGATTCTTCACAGACAGCTGTTTTCACACGTTTTTCTGCTCCTGTTCATGTTCCCGGTCCTGCTGCATGGGAAGCTGATACCCTAACTGATATTGTGTATATATCACATAGCACACATGGACACGTGTGCACAGCATCACTCTAAAGACACATTTGTGTGCATGCATGTACACACTCATAGCATAGCATATCATATAATATCTATCATATTCTCATATGTCATATTGTATATCATATTATATCTACACACATCCCTTCACATCTTCTGAACTTCTTGTGGAGCAGAGTCTTGGTTGAATTTGTTGATTCATGCTCTCAACTGTAAAATAAAATCTCCATTCCACAATCACCTGGACACTTATCATACCTCATCTATCAACTCCCCTTTTCAAGTATAAGGAACTTGACTACTCAATGACCATAGACATTAGGATATATAGGCTTATTTATATGTATGAATGTACCTCTACATACAAAGTGACAGATCTCCAGTTGATATGTTATTAATAAACCAATACTGCTCTGTAGATCTCTCTTGATTTACATCTGTAGAGTATCTAGTCTGTGATATACTATGACAACACAAGCCACAATAGCATGGTGCAGCATTAGTTAACATTTAATGCATGACTATATAAACAGTGTTGAAACAGGTTAACAAAAGCTAAAGTTAGGCTAAAGAAGATGAGCCTAACTACAACTTACTATAAATTCTGTATATGAGCAGAAATGCCTTATTTTTGCATTTTTACTTGTACTTCCATCATTCAATCTGTGAAGTTGATCGACTTGCCATTAATCCAAGCAGAAGTTTAGAGTGAAAAGGAAAAAAAAAATTCATATTCCCCAAACTAGATCCATTGCTTAAAAGGTATCAAAACCCTTGTGTTCCATATCTAGCACTCACCTTGACCACTGATAGATGAATACTCTCTGTTTGTTACTCCTACAGCAGAGATTAAACATTATCTATTTTGCATTCAGTCCCAGTAATTTGAGGAATGAAATTCTGTTTGGGAACAGAAGATAACACTTCATGAACAGGTTGATTAGAAAAAAAAGAAAGACAGTGAAACATAGCAGCTCTCTGAATTCATACAGAAGTTCACAAGGTTAAAAAGGTTGAGCCACTATTTTCCCACAAATAAGACTGCAGATAAAGATAAACAGAAACCGATTTTCCTCACTATCTGTAGCAGTAAATGTTAACACCCTATGAAGTGCCTTGTTGCAATCTCAGAAACCAGAGGCCCTATGTCTACAAGACCTGTAAATGTCTTTAGGCTCTGCATGCCTAAAGCTAGGCAGCACTGCAGACATCTTCAAATTTTGCAATAGAATAAATAAGTTGAACAGGAGATTAATACCACAGCTGAAAAGCAAATTGAACATGCATTTAGAGATGTCTTGGAGACCATGCTTCAGTGCAGCTGTACAGTATTAGTGATGAAAGACTTCAAAGCCTTTTGTTACAGAGGGAAACGAAACTTGACCGAAAGCTGTTGGCTTAGCAAAGGCGGAAACAGCAGTCAGAATCAGGGACACTAAACAAAGCAAAACAAAAACAGCTCTGAAGATTGTGAATCCTGCCCCAGGTTTTTCTGCTCCTAGTGCAGAAGTTCATTTTATATGTGGATGTGAAATATCTACGAGTATCACATCAATGTCAAGAGCAGGACCATAGCTGGTAGGTGTTAACTAGAATCTGCCTTGAGGGTGGTCTCCACCCTCAGACAACACAGGGAAAGGAAAAAAAGTCAATATTTTTTTGAGAGGAGAAAAGACAGAGGGGATTAGTGTACCCTATATTGTACACAAAAGCAACTGCAACCGAAAAAGCAGTGGTGGAACTAAATAGTTTAAATGAAGGCTCTAAATAAACTGCATTTTCTCTCAGCAAAAAACATTCATATCAGCAGCACCAAGCTGCCTGAGGAATCTACACCGCTTGTTCTTACCCGGGTGGAAGCTATCCATCTGAATGTATCGGTGTTCATTCCACCACAACAGAAAACCCCAAATCATACTGTATCTGTTAATGGTGTCCTCAAGAAACCAGAGTTAAGTTCAAGTTAAACCCAGTGGAAAAGGAAGAAACCTTTTCCATGCATAAAGCCTAGAGAGTTCATGAGTAGAGAAACTCAAGACCATGCACCTCCATGAGAATTACAAAGGTACAGGTCCATAAATCTGGTAAGTGCTGCAGTCCCCAGATTGAAAGTTTCCTGGAAATGGAAGGTAAATCCCAAAAATTCTGAAGTGTGTTTTGGTGGATGTGATAACTGGGGTGAGGGAGCCTGCCTGTGCAAATGCTAAGTGGGGTTCGTACCACTGGGGTGTCGTAAGAATCTGAAATTTTCCAGGCAAACAGGGAAGATTCATTAAAATTTTATTTGGATTGAAATTATCCTCATCACAGACAGACAGGACTGGTCCACTTCTCAGCAATGGACATGTTACTTAAATTATCAAGACATTAAATTATCATCAACATCTGAAGGAATATTTCCCTCTGGTATGGATACACAAGGTGAATTTAAGCCAATCCCTGCAAAACTGGAGTGGGGCATACATCAATGAGTGCAGGAAATTATGTAAATCATTCAATCAAATGAACTCCTGGAAGATTTACATGGAGTACCAATCTCACAGGAAAACACTGGTTCACTCTTTTGTGGTAACCAGGCACCAATGATAGCTGAGAAGAGAGAAGAAACCAAAACACAAAAAAAATCAAACAAATAATCCAAACCTTAAAGCCATGGCAGTAGAGTAGAGCTCAGGCATAACAGGTAGACATAAGAATAACTGTGCTTTTACATTTGAAATGGGAAGAAAGGGTGATGGTCACAACAACCTTCACGACCTGTGCAAGATCAGACAGATCTTTGCTGTCACAGACCAACTATGGTACTTGCCATGAGCAGTCTATGAGCATAAAGACATTCTGAGCAACATGGCACTGTCTCATTTCTCAGTATCTTCCTAGAGCTGGAATTGATTAATAAAACCTTGGCAACAAAGCTAGTTCATTAGCTCTGTTCATTCAAAATACTGAACAGGTCCTTGAATGATGTTGGGAGTGAGTGCAGCCCAAGTGCTGATGCGAAGGGAAGTAAGAGTTCATTTGGATTGATTCATGCCAGTGAGGAGGGGAAGTAACATAGAAGGAAAACCCCGACTTTCTTGCTGGGTTTTGAAGTTTCAAGGCTTAGTGATGCAGAAGCTACGTGTATAAAAGCTGACCTCGCATCTCTCAGATCGTGTCTTTAAATAAAACAGGCTAGGGACCATTCTTGGGCCCTAGCATGTAGTGCAAGTCATATTACAGAGCTTATATCCATACAGCTAATTCCCCTACCCAAGTCCCTGGCCCCAGCATAGGATGGTGAAGCCCACAACTACATTGGCCCCAAACTATGCCAGAGCAATTTGTGGGCAGACACTAATTGGTGGGTGCCAAAACCATGCTAAGGCACATGCTGATCTTTTAACAGAATGGGTACCTGCGGGACAGAGCACAGCCCCGTGACTCTGTTTTGTTTCCAAGCATTGAGGTGGCTTTAGGGCCTCCTCCTGCTGTGATGACATTACAGGGAAATCAGGCTGGAGTTCATTCACAACATGGTATTTGAGGCCTTTGCCTGATGACTGCGGGCCGAAGGAAGCACAGAGTGTCTTCAGAGGCACATCCATAGTGTGTGGAGCTGATACTGGGCTGCAAGGCTGCAGCTGGGTTCTACATTGAGCCTGAGCAGAGTCGTCACCAGGGTTATCAGGATTAGTCAGCTGCATGGTGGAGCAGAGCCTTCCTATTTCCTGTTTTTCATTTAATAAAGTTTGCTCCCTACGCATACAAAATACACATGCATTCCCACACACCAGCCATGCTTGTAGATGCAGCTAAGTAATTTAGCATGTTTTGGTGTGTTATACTGGAACTCAGATCATTACAGGGGCTCTTTTTATAATATTTCTGGACAAGGATACAAATATCGACATGCAAGCACTAGTCTTGCAAATACTTAAGTCTTGTACATTTCTTTGGGTGTATATTTCCACCAAAAAATAATCACCCAAAAAAAACCCACACCAAAAAAACCTCAGCAAAACTTGCTTCAGCTCGGCAGATGGCTATAAAACTTAGCATATCTATATACAGAGATTTTATAAAACACTGATATTGTCTATGTGAAAGGAACTGGCCAGCAGGAAGAAGATTTTTTTTTTGGTATTTGATCAGAAGATGGTCAGTTCCCCGAATCAAATGCAACGATGTATTTGTCTCTGTAGGAGTGATTTTTGCCTTGGGCAAAGTTTTGGTTTGATTTAAATCCTTGATTTAGGGAATCTGCAATAGATGCTGCAAATGGAAGTATCAATGCTTATTACAGTTTCTGCAGCCTCATTTCAGCAGCGCTGGAGAAGGAAGCTGAATCAATCTGTTCACCTAGAGGATCTACCCCTTCTTTCCAAGGTAAACAAAAAATTATACTTTTGTAGGATTATTGACAGCAAACGTGGACCTCCAAGTTAGGTAAGTTGTCTAGGAATGCACAGAACCACAGCCTGATGTCATCTGCAACAAGAGCTGCAGGAAACTTATTTTAGATAACCCGGATGATAACATCCTGCACAGAAGCAGCTGTCTGTTTCCAAGGTGCCACTGATGCCAGTTCACCGTTTGAAACTGGTTCCAGTTGTGCATTCAGACAGGACCCAACTCATAAGTGCCACTGCTCTCGTAACTGTCAGCTTACTTGCAAGCCAAGGTTGCTCGACTACATAGCATTTAATTTCAGTCACTGTTTCTTTTAGGAAATGGTTCGTTCCAGGAAATGGAAAGGACTCCATTTAATGATTAACCATCAGAATAGGTGCCTACTTTATAATCTCCTCAGGAAAGGGCAAATCATTTTGACCAGTATACCTTCAGAACAGCTTGCTTCAAGAAAAGAGAATACAATCTCCAAGGTCTCTAACACTGCCACAGCAAATGCAAACTGGAATAGTTTATAGAAAGCCTCTGTTGTGTTAGAAATCCTTCTGTCCTCTGTATCTCAGGGTGTATCACTTCCTACAAAGCAGCAGCTCTCTGCCTCCAGCAGCTCCCTTTGTAGCTCTTTCAGTGCTGGGAAACCTTGCCTGGTGAGATTGGTTTTCTTGCTCTAGGACATTTTGATATAGGAGTGTTGTTTTATGCGTCTTTATTTCAATAAATAAAGTTGATTGTTGCTGTGTTTGCTCTTCTGGTTTCAGTATTTTTACTGTGTGTAACAGATGGAGCTGCTAGCAACACAGAGAGATAAGGTTGCTTAACGTTTTCCATGATAAGTCTCTGTTTTCACTTGCTTATATCTCATTTTATCCACGTGGGCTAAAGCATTTCATGCTTGCTTCTTGCCTCAGATTGATTTTTTCTCCCTGGTTTTCAGTGAAAATTATTCTGTTACTTCTGAGAATCAAAAAACAAATATATTTCCTCATGTTCATTTCCTTTTTGTAAAGCTTTTGTATTTGGGACAAGAATGTTGCATTTTGGTAGGAAGGTTGTGGTGAGTTAAATTAACGGTTTCATGGCTTTTCATCCATGAGCCAATCTCAGAAACAATAAAACCACTGTGAACAAAGCATGTACCTTCCTTCCTGTGTAGTGCTGGCTTTTGAGCTCTGGGTTTTTAGAACAATTCATTTAAAGGTATAAAATATGTTGAACTAATGCGACCACAGAAAATACAAAGCAAGAACTTTAATATCTTTCCTCTGGGAAGTTTTATCAGGTATGTATGCACGCACAGAAATACTTATGGAGCAGATAAACAGCCTTATTTTAGAAAGATATGCCTCAGTGACCCAGAGATTTCAGGCAAAACGCTAAAACACCACTGAAACATCTAGAATATTTTCCTGTTGACTTTTCTGGGAAAAGTATTGTTTCCTTGGTGAAGCTCCCCGCAACCTTACATTTTAAGTAAAGTTATGCAGCTCAGGCTGCTCCTACGCAGAAAACAGAGCATTTGCCTTCCCTGCTACCACATCCTCTGCACACATACCCATGCAGCAGCAGCTCCGCTCTTTGCTCAGCCATTTCCAGGCCCAGGCGGGCACTTGGGTGTTTGAGAACTATTCACTGCAGAGGCAGCTGTTTTTCACCTTGTTCAGCCAAGCATCTTTAACTCTGGCTGGTGAGAAAGGCTCCCTGGGCTGGCTGTGCTTTGTCCCTGGACAGCCAGCGTGCATTGCAATGGCACCGGGGACGTTAGCTATGTATGATACATCTCTCGGAAATGAAGATTCCCCCCCAGGGAATGGTAGCTCTAATAATGCCCTCAGAAAAAGTAAACTAATCAATTAAGATTTGTCAAGTAATTAGTCTAAGAATTGGTCTACACAACTGAAATTAATCAATTAAACTATTTAGCATTATAGTTTGTGTGTCTGGCTAATTATATAAACATTTACCATGCGCATTTTCAAGCTAAACTTAACTAGCTTCCTTACAGAAGCTCCCCTAGTCTAAGAGACTGTACTGCAAATTACAGAGTTCACATCTTTAATATATGTCAATGTATTTTCAATTGCATTTTCATAATATATGCGTAACACATGCAAATATATTGAAGAGTCTTAGCTGCTGTAAATTTAATCCCATCCTTAACATCCAAATTATACACAGCAATATGTGTTGTGGGTATTTTTTGTTTTAACTGACCAGCTTCTGTACCAGTTAAAGTAAATTAGTGAGGTTGCTGAACTATGCTCTGCACGGGGCCCTGCTCTGGGACTGCTCAGGCACTGGAGCGAAAGCAGGATGCAGCTTGATTATTAAATGTAGGGGTTCACTGGGGAGCCGGTAAGATTAGAAATCCACAGTCCTTACAGCTTGCCATTTACCTTCCGGTTAGAAACTGAGGTCCTGGTCTTAGACTATAAAATTTTGGATGATTTGCGCTTGGTCCAAAGGGATAGTGTTATTCTTCTCATGATAAACAGCTAGAGTAACTCCTGGAGACCAAGTGAAATGTGCAGGACTGATTATATTATAAGAACTAAAAGGGATACTGTCCTCCAGGCAGGCTACTATATTCCAAGAACTGCTGGAAAATGCATTGTAGTAGTACATATTTTTTTCATTTCTTTAGAGCTTGAGTATTAGAGTTCAAAGTTTGACTTTCCAGCACTGAACCAGTCCTCAATAGCAGTCATGGCCCAATGTCACAGAATCATAGAACCATTTGGTTGGAAAAGACCTTTAAGATCATCAAGTCCAACTGTAAACCTGACATTGCCAAGCCCACCACTAATCCATGTCCCTAAGCACCACATCTACATGTCTTTAAATACCTCCAGGGATGGAGGTTCCACCACTTCCCTGGGAAGCCTGTTCCAGTGACTAACAACTTTTTTTAGTGGAGAATTTTTTCCTAATATCCAATCTAAACATTCCCTGGTGATACTTGAGGCCATTTCCTCTTGTCCTATTGCTTGTTGCTCGAGAAAAAGAGACCAACAACCACATCACTACAACCTCCTTTTGGGACCAATCTCGGGAGTTAAAAAGGAACATATATTCACAGTAAATCCCATTCAGAGAGTCAAAATTCTGTAATCGAGCCAGTCCAAATGCATTTATCTCTCTCAATGTATAATGGCCAAACTCACTTACAGACTTTTGTGTATTTTCTGCTATAGCCTTAGTTTGTCTCTATGGATAGAAAGACTGTTATTATCTAATTTAGTAATATTAAGTAGAACAAAAATGTTACAAATGGTAACTAAAACCTTCAGTATCCATCAGATTTTTCCCAAACCTCAGACTTTTCCCTAAAGTACTTTTGAGGTTTTTTCATTAGTGTGATATATAAGTGTGTTGAGTGATCAGTAAGAGAAACAGCTCTCTCAAACACCACTGAAGACATTATTGTCTCTAGAGTAACTGGTCACCACTGATTATTCTGTGGCATTCAACACACAAAAGTAATCTGTGGCATGCAATGAGGAAGAGAGCTGTTGCATGGGCTCTTCCCTGGGCTGCAGTCCTTCAGGGACACCCTGCTCCATCCTGGGCTCTCCATGGCCACAGCTCCTGCAGAAAGTCGCCCCCGGGCTGCAGAGTGAGTGTCTGCCCAGCGGGGTCCCTCTAGGGACCAGATGTGACCACTCCAGCTGTACCACAAAGCCACTGCAGAGCCGTTTCTGAAAACCACATATGCAGCTATGCAGGGGAAAGGCATTTGCAGCTGGACCCAGTGACACTGGAAGGCTGGGGCAGGAGACATTTGGTTGGGTTCATGTCTGTTTGGTTCCTGCGGCAGCTCCTGCCCTCACCTGCAGCCAGAAAGTGTCTTCAGACATGTGGCCAGAGGGTGACTAGCAGCATCAGAGAAATGGGTTTAGGAAGCACCAAGAATGAGGAAACAGACATCAAATTTGGCAGTGGTTCCTGGCTGCAGAAACCACAAATCAGGTATGAATTCTTTATACTGAACGGGGCTTGGTTATGCTCACAGCAAAACAAGGACCATCCATGACTTATATGCTTTCCAGCTTACACAGCACCAGCCAAGGATTCCTTATTACACAAAGTTATTTTCCTTATGATATCTGCCACAGACGATAAAACTAAACAAATGGGTGAATATAATTCATTCACTGGTTTATGAACCTGCAGTCTCACAGAGACAGTAGGATATGGCAATCTGAACTGTGGTGCTGCTGAAACTGAGGGACAAAAATCAACACAAGACCACACTGCTATTAGCTTATGAGGATTTATCCCAAGAATCTCTGGGACTGATGTTGTCTGCTCCTCTCTGTGTTCGTTATCCTTATTATAAAACATTTACCTATAGCAAACAAAACAAGGTGCTACAATTTCAAGGGAAAACTCATGCATCAGCTCAGGCCGGAGACAGATATGGGTCTATTTGGGGATTTTGAAGGTTTTTGAATTGTCAGGTCAAGGATCCCTTTTAATGGAAAAGTCCCTTTGAAAATTGTAACAGTGCAATGTATATAGATACACACACAGCAAAAATGTTTCTTTCATCAGTATTGTTCACCTCCTTTGAGATGCACTTTAATGCAAAAGAACAATCCAGAAAAATATATATGCAGATTTGCTGCCCAGTTGGCCTGTTATTTACTCAGTGTTGACTTTGCATAAAAGCAGTGACAGCAAAGATAGCTGAATTACACAGACATGTTTCATTCTGGGATTTCTAATGTAAGAAAAAGCAAAAGAAGAGAGCACCACACAGCACTAAGACAGAAATCCTGCATGCTGTGAAATGCCAGGATAGGGAGCTCAATGTAAAGCTGTCTTGAGGACACCGGGAATACCCAGACTGGCACTGAGGACATTTGCAAATACAAGCTAATTCCTTTCAGGATTAGTTTTTAAACACGCAATGATGCAAATGTTTATTTATCCACAGAGTAGCAGATTGTTAGTATTGCATACGCCAAAATATGCTTTGGCTGCAATCCGATGACAAAGCCTTGTCTGAGAGATACTGATCGGTCTGTGGAGCTGAAGTGACACAAAAGAGATTTAAAAATCAAGGGGGTCTGTTCTCTGAGGCATACACAAAGTATTCATTAACTGTTACCAGCACATAAATCTCTCCATCCTGCCTCCCGTACTGCAACCAGATGGAGGAAAAGATATTTAGAGGAAACAGATATATTGATTACCCTGCCCCTGGCAAAAGGGCTCAAAACTGCCTGAACTCTTTGAGTACCTGTGTATTTTCTGTGTACAGTTTTTGGGTCTGGGAAGCAGTTCAGAATGTGCATGTTTAATTGCAGTTTCAAAAGCAGTATGCCACACCGCACCTGTATATATGTACACGTTTTACACCCTAACACCTGCATTTAACATGTGAGGCATAGGTTCTTGCAAAAATTAGGTGGAGGAGTGGGACTAGAGCTCCCCTGACAAACTGAGTGCCTGTGCTTCCCAGGCTGACTCACCTCACCTTATATTTTGTCAAACCCAGGGGAAATGCAGCGGATGCACGGCACAGATCCTTACCCACAAGACCTCCCTCAGCCTCAGCTTTCAAGGCTAGTTTTAATAATTTTGCGAGTTACAATGAGGCTTGCCTAGTTATGTTTTTATTACTCATCAGTAATGTGTCCTAATTAAGCATAATGCTGCCACAGATAGTGTTGAAAAAGGTTTCACCTCCCCTTCATACTCTGGAGTACTGAAAGGATGTACGTCTGCAATTATTCTCAGTATGGTCCACACAAGTGTGTCAGAGAATTTATGGTTCATCACCAAGACCAAATTACCATCACACATTCCCCAAAGGTGCCATGAGCAGGTTTCCTATTTGAGTTTTGCCATTGCTTGAAAGACCAAGAGATTTCCCCACAGGCTGAGGAGCGGTCCTGCAGCTGACAGCAGACTGGAGAGTGGGAGGAAATACAGTGACACGGCAGAAAAATGCCATTGATGGAAAGAAACTTCTGTTATCATGCATTTAGATTTGCCATCTTTGGTTATTTGACCCCTGTTTTAAAAAGACACCATACCTTCTTTAACAGGGAAGACCTACTTACGAACTCTGAAACTATTAGCTTGATTAATGTGTTATCATAATGGAAAACACCATCCACAAAAATGTACGTAGACATTAATGAGCAGCATAATAGTGTAAAAAGGCAAAACTTATTTAAAGTTATCAAATCCATGAAATTAGTTACAGTGTTATCTGTCCAAAATTACTTTTAATCAAGAAACTCCACATTCTCATTGCTAAGTAGTCCCCAATCGTCATACTTCAATAGCAAGAAGAGGGTTGGAGGAGTCCAAATTCAGCTGCAGGAGATCAGACAGAGTAGGGAGGACTGGTGTGCACAAAAAACTCTCTCTACATAGCTTCATCATTAAAATTTCCCTAGCATGAGCAGAAAAGTTATTAAATTCCCAATAAAAAATGTTTAAATGTCATTAAAAAGTTTCAGTTCTATCATAATTCTCCTTAATGGTGAAAATTTCAGTGCTGGTTCTCAGTCCTGAAATTGCATTTTCAAAGAACCCTGTGCTTTAAGTCTCAAATTGCCTAATTACCATATTTATTGCTGGATTCTGTTTTCTAATCCCTGATGACTTTGCCAGATATATTTATGTTCCCTTCATTTTACTCTCATGAAAGAAGGACATGCAGGAGTTAGTAAGGATGGCATGTTGCAACCTGAGTGGTATAGGTGGCTGTTATCGCACAATATTAATATCTGTTTACCTACCCAGTATTAAAGACTTTGCAAACTGTACACACCTCCGTATGAAAAATCATAGCAGTTATTTTCTGGTTCACATTTATCCGTGTTATACTTACAAGATGGTCACTATAATTGATATAAATTAAATCTCAAGAGTAAACCATCCAGTCTCAAGTTGACAGCACCAAAAGCAGTTTTATTTCACTGAAGATTTGAAGAACAATTCTTCTGCTTCTCAGCTTCCTTTAATTAAAGCATTGCCACAAAATATGCAATTCAAGGGAAAAGGAGGGATAAAATATTAATAAAAGCAAGCATCCAGACAGTCCCAGAGTAGTAAAATCTTTAAAATGTTTGAAGAAAGGCTCTAGTTTTATTTAGCTCCTGTAAATTTATTTAGCTCCTGTAAATTTAGGAAAGGAAGAAGGAAAGGAGGAATTCATCACTAGTTGTTTAAATTAAGATCTCATTAAACTACAGTTCTCCTTTAAAGCTGAGCTTATAAAAATGCCATGATGGCATTGCACTTTTATTGTCCTTTCTTAGATAAGTATATTTAATCGACAACGCTCCCTTGGCTAACTTTTCCTGTCTTCTAACGTTGTCAGCTCAACTCACAATCTGACAGGTTAGCTGGTTTTACCATCTCGTAACTGATAGTTGGGATGATGACATTTTTTCCCCATCACACATTGATAATTAAATATAAGATCCTGAAACTTTTGAAAATTAAGAATTTTTAAAAGTTTGAGAGCTAGCCTCAATCAAACATGTCATTTTTCATCTTCACTCTCACTATATTAAAAGCATAAAACATTAGATATATATTTTTGGCCAGACATAGAGAAAAGTTCTCATTTTAAAATAAAAATATATAATAGTGGCCAGTACAAACTACCCCTTTTAGCAGTGACACTTGGTAAATACTAAAACTATAAAGAAGAAAATAAATGCCATCACTTATTCTACAGGTCTGAGGGAAGTTAAAGCTTGCCATAGTCATTGCAATCAACAGCTTTAACTGAAGAAAAAGAGCAGGTCTCTCACATTACAGATTTCCAGTTCTATCTCTTATTTCGGTAAAGAAAATTTTTAAAGTTAGAAGCAAAGTCAAGCTGTGGCATTTTACTGTAATAAATAAAGGGATTGTAAAATATTCAGAATTTTACGTTGGTCTTGTGGAGCTAAAGGACAAGGTCTGATGTAGGGTCTATGCTATCCCTAAAGTTCACAGGGAACAGAACAAAGGCATAAACTTCTTTAGTTAAAGATTTATATGAACAGAAATGAGCTTCTAATGCTCACTGAATTAGAAACTATCTAAAAACAATAGACAAAGTAAAGATTATGAACTATGGGAGCATCAAAAACAGTTCTGATGCATCTAGGAGGGTGCCTTCTACACCCACAGAAATATACTTCATGAAGCAATTTAATTGCCTTCAAATTTTAATTAAATGTAGGTAAAAATAATAAATTTTCATTCTTGTTCTAAATACACTGAAGCTCTGAGTACTTCGAAAGTATGTTTTGCAAGCATACTTTAAAATGCAAAGGATGTAATAAGCCCTTACTGTGCAAAAAAATAAGCTAATTGGCGTTAGTTGGACCTTAGATTAAACATTTGAATGCATCCTCCCTAGAATGTAGTGATATGAATCTCACGTCGCTTTTAACAGATTGAATCAGCTCCTGTGTCTTAAGGATGGTAAAATGACTGAGCTCAAGAATAACAGTATTCTTGTTCCATTTGGCAGGGAAATAGGTAGCACAAAGGTCGAAGGCAGTGCCTCCTGGAACAGACCATCCCTAATAACGTAACAGACCAGTTGGTAATGGGGCTTACAGACACATATTTGATGTCAGTTTAGGCACTTCCTGCTTCACTGTGTACAATTTCCCTGCTTAATGTGGAAAAAAACCAACCCACCAAATCCAGCTAAAGGCTTATGTCCAGAAAACACTAATTAAACACATGGACAAAACTCGTGAAAAAATAGCCAGTGTGTAAAACTAGTTTATTTTCTTCTGTGCTAAGAAGCCTGTAGGATTTATTTTATACAGATTTGAAACATCAGGCAGGCTAGAACCTGGGGACAGCATCAGCGTATGAAATGTATAAAATCATGTCTGCAGGCAATTTGCTGACCAGCCAGCAAAGAAGAATTGGGGTCTCCACTCCTTGCAGGTGGAATTACAGCTTTCCTGTAAGCAAAGAAGGGTTAATTCTACTTCCCTGGATCAGCTTTAACCATGACTTGATTTTCTCAACAACCACAGTTTAATCCCACTTCTCACTCCACTGATGTTTTTTAAGTTGGCAGGACTTCAGTGAAACTGTAGCTTCACAGTGTTTTCATTCAACAGACACTTTCCATCTCAGATGTGGGTAATTTCAGTGGGATCTTCTCAGTGTTGGTCTTACGGGTTTCCCTCCTACTTCATAGGGGCTGTGGAGAATGTAGTTAAGAGCAGCTGGCAAAGTGGATTGGAAACTGTGGATGAAGGCTCTTCTAATGTGAATTATTATTAGAATAAGAAAACTAGCCTAGATGGTCAAAACTGCATCTTGCTATCAAAAAGAGAGGTCACAGAAACTACACAAACAATAGCTGAAATGATTAAAACTATAAATAAAGCTGGAGAAGAAAAAAAATCTGTAATCATGATAGCACACAAAGCTAATTTGTAGTCATCTGATGTTAGATGCCTAAGGCAGGACAGAGGTCTCACGAGGCTTCCTATGTGGTCAATGGAGAGAGAGGGTAATTCAGCCAAGAGCTTAATTTATGTGCCTAAATAAGCCTGGAAATGTAGGAGCTCCTCTTCCTCCCCTGACTGCTCACAGTCAAGGGAAAAAAGCTTTCAGATTTAAACATCTCAGCTGGATGCTTCAAGTCATGCACTGTAGATCCCCCAAGGACTTCAGTCACTTGGAAGGGTCCAGCTACTCTGTAAATGATACAAGGATGTACGAAACAGCTCTTCCCCGGGGCTTGCAAAGCCAAGTCAGCAGCCAGGAAAAGGATATAATGGAAGTGGGAGAACAGAAGTGGTGATCTCAGCCGGTACGAAGACCTGGCACAGTCTCACGGGCAGCTGCTGCTCTGTGCCCCATTGCAGGAGAGTCCTTGAATTAAAAGTGTTTTGTCGCTAACAGGTCTGAGTTTTTATCTTAAGACAAGCAGAGGTGAGTTTCCTGTTTTCTGGTCTCAAAATATTCCATCTCCTACTTAATTAGACAACCAATAAAAAAAATAAAATGAAGAGAGGATCGTGTGCATTTTGTAATCCTGTTGTATTCCCGTTTCAGTGACTTGGGGGGGACTCTAATACCTGTTTACGGAGGCAAACGGTCCCACTGCGTGTGACAGAGCACAGAACTGAACAGTAGTCTCTGAAATCCGAGGCTGTCTCGTGTCTCAGAGGGTGACCATTAATCCTAGTACCTTTTGCTTATGAAGAAATCAATCTCCCATGTAAGAAGAAAATCGTATTGTGGCCATATAAGTAGAATAAGGCAGCAACATGGAGGCACAGGATAAACACCAGGTGAAAATCAGGCTTTCAAAGAAGTGATTTTAAAGAAAGGGTATTACTGAAGGTGCTAATTCAGATGATACATCTGCAAAAAAATTTAAACCTCAAAAGTCTAGAACAAGTCTTCATTACAAATCAAACTCATCCACAATCCAAAATTAATGGAATTTATGCCACAAAATTGGGGCTTAGGAACCCAAAATCAAACCCTTCATGTTTTCAGAATTTTCATATTACTACTTAAGCCATAGAGAACAATGTTATCTCAAGAAATACTGATTAAAACAATCATTCAGATTTTCTCAATGCTTAATCTGAAATAGCTACAACAAATCAGATATAAGCAGCGTACTTTCAGATACACGCTGCTTTACTGCTTGCTTTGTACAATAAATTCTTCTTCAGGATATTAAAATGTATCCTATTTTCAAGCTGTGTGCTGCAGCTTTTTGCTGAATCAAAACATCCAGACCTTTCTCAAGTCAAGCTTTTGATTATTACTTCTCCTATTGATATTTAATCTTCACAGTGGGGCTATAGATCATCCTAAGACTTGTGCTTTCACCAAGAGGGTTAACTGCACCTCAAAGCCCAGCAGAGAATAATTATAAGAAGCCCAAATCCTTGTAATAAATACTTCCTTTTCCTTACAATCCTTGCAACTGATTTTGAAACACAGACCAAAAGATACAGTGAAAAAGCATAGAGATCATTTTACACACGTCCCCACAATCACAGCTTTTGAAAAAATACCATAATTTACACTAAATGAGCTATGCCATGCAAATAAGAAGTATTACAAAAATATTAGAGAAAAGAGAAAAATTAGATGATAGACAATTTGATCATGGTTTTAGTCTCATCAAATTAAACAGGTTAATTAGATAACTACTGAGGTATGAGGTAACTTCAGCAGAATTTTTTAAGTGTCTCCTCTGTCTCTGGCACTGCATGGAATATCTGGGTCTTTACATTTAAGCTGGGAGAAAGGAAGGAATTAAACCCTATAACAGCTTGTTACAACAGCTACCTGTGAGCTTGAAATACAAGGAGACATCAAATTTAAAAAAAAAAAATTTCTCAGCATGGGATTACATGAATGATTTGTTCAATGGTCAGTAAAGAAATAATTACACTTTGATTTCTTTTTTATTCCTTCCCATCCTAGCATGGGCTGTGCCTACACAAGACCTTTTGCTGGTCCAAAAATGAATCAGACTGAAGAACCAATCTGTCTGGAAAGCAACCCAAGAAAAAACAGTTTTAGCTTTCAACAGGCTTAGCTTCCCAATATGTCTCACCACACAACTGTGCAAAGATTTGCTCTAGCACAGCACAAGAAGAACAAGTAGGCTTGAGCAATGGAGACAGCAACTGCAGGCGCCCGTTTAAGCAGCCTTCCTAGGTCGCTTAGTTTTATTCCCTCTTTGAAAATATTCCCAAAGCACGTAAAAATTTCAGACAACTTTTTCAATTGGACACCATGATTCAGACATCCCTGGTTTGATTTCAAGCAATTAGCCCCTTCATTTTCATAGATTTTTGAGTCCTGGGAGATGCCCCCCATCGTACCAGTCTAAATAAGGTCAACTCATTGTCTAGACAGGATGCCAAGAGCAGGGCCTTCGCCTTTTGTTCTATAAACCTACTTACACGTTCTCCAGATTGATGATCAGCAAGAGGGTTGAGGTTCTTTAATTATCCACTGAATCCCAGCCAGCAAAAAATGTGCTAACTTTTGAAGCATATTCCTTTACGTGTGAATTTAGTTAATTTGTGCATGTGCTTTTAAATTAGTCATTATGTAAATTCCCTCGATATCTTAAGCAGAATAAGCTCTTCTATGCTTAACTTTAAATTGTTTTGTGAGACTCAGAAAATGGAACAATCATAAAAGAATACCCACGAGAGTGTGTCTGATGAAGGAAGGGGTAACCAATATGTTTTAGGCTTTGTTTTTAAATAATAACCAGCCACTAATACACAGTCATAATTTCTCTCTGATCTTATGAGCTACTGTCTTTGATATCAAGCCGCTGAACTTCAATCAAAAACCCATCAATCATCGTTTAAAAGACAAAGCCAAGTTACAGCGTGGAAGAATATAATTTTCCATGCGCTGTATAGCCCTGTGTTCGTTTTATGCTTTGCTTGTTCAAGGGAAGTCTCTGTGAAGTCAGGGTGTTTTCTTTTCACTGAGCTGGAAAACGAAATGACATTGTGGAAATAAAAATGCTCGGTAATTTCACGTATTCCTTAGCATAAAACCTGTAGGTAGATCTGAAGTCTGTGCAGTTCACAGAAGCTGCAGGACTAACCAAGCCCCTACAGGTCAGCTTATGTTCGTATCTTTTGCTCGAATAGACTGTAATTGTCTTCCTTTAAATTTCAGGCCTGATTTTGTTAAGCTTGATTCCCATGAGCAGAGTTGGGTCCCCTGAAGCCAAGGGTGGTGCTGGACCTACATCCAGCGCTGCGCTGTGTCTGCCCCATGGGGAGGAGGGGGTGGTGCCTGGCCCCTCAGAGCCCATGAAGGACTCAGGGTTTGCACTCCTAAGGAGTGGTGCTGCCCTCCAGGATTCATCCTGTGACTCCAGGTCTCACAATTTATTGCCATTTTTTGGGTTTTCTTCAAGCCTTGGTACACCACCTCTCCTCAGGGAGAAGAACAGGGCTTAACCTCTGAAAATTCAGCCGAGCAAAGCAAAATTCTGTTTCTTTAGAGGAAATGCATTCTCTTCCCAAACACGTAACAGAGCAACAAACAAAAGCTTTAGACTCAAGCCCATGCTGCTTCCAAGCTCTTCGCAAGACCTGTCAAGGAGCAAGATGCAGTGCCTCACTGTAGCACAGCACAGTCTTTGGACCTGATCCTCTTAGACCAGACCAAACCAGGGTATGGCTCCTCCACTGAGCTGATTACCAGCACAGGGAACTGGCAAAAAATATTCCCGACTGACTCCTGTGCCCAGTGGATCCTTCTGGCAATCTCAATTCTCTTCTAAATATACATTAAACTTCTAAAAAACCTCTCTACTTCAAAAACTTCTCTGAAAAGCCCTGGTTTCTGAGCTTTTTACTTTTCTCACTAGAACTGTTCAGGTAGTTTAAAGGGGAAGAGTGAGAGGAGTGGTTTTCCAGTGCTCTCTAAGAATATTGTGACTGTCAAACAGTTAGAGAGGTAATTAAACCAACTGTATTTATAAGTACACACTACAGAATGCTTTATCAAAAGAATTGCTTTTTGGATGACTTTACAGGACACTATATTTGTCTGTAATGGGAATCTGGCACAGGCAAAAATACATTCATGTAAAAACTTCCAAATTAAGCCATCTGAGAATGCTGTAGCAAAAAATATTTCTAAACAACAGACTGTTGAAACCAGAATCAAAAATAGGAGGAAAATTGCAATGTGCAATGTAAATTAGATCATTTCTTCCAGGGCTAAAGAGTTGGAGACTGCTTTCTCTCCACAAGGAGAATCATGAAAGAACTGGGAGTGCATTTCTTGCATCACTTATCCTGATCTCAGCTTCCCTGGACCTCCCAAAGGCCGTGACTTCTGCAGTCCTTTGTCCTGTTGAAACATGCCCTTGTGGTAAAAGCAGCTAATATAATAGCCAGCTGTGTTGATTTTATCAGAAAAAAAGAAAAAAAATAATTCCTCTACCATGATGAGCACGCCAGAGGAGGTAATGAGTGCCCTAAATAGCTTAAACGCACTGGCAAAGGCTGTGGATGTCATAGATGTGGACAGAAGCCCATGTTTTGGTGGCATTGTGATTATCACTGTTGCAGACAGCAGTAGAGTACATAAACTGACTAACCATTGGGATTGAGTTGCTGGTAAAGTTTTTAAGGTGGAATTCAAGGGAGAAGGATGTTTCTCTTTTCTGACACTTCTGTTCCTCACCCTGCGTGCCTTGCCCTCTCTGACACCTTTCTTTTTCATTTATTTACACAGAGAACATTTACAAAATTTCTATTAGGAGATTTGGAATACAAAAGAAGTATAACACTAATCTCACAGTATTTCCCACTATTTTCTGGTGTTTTATTCAATCCGAATGAAGTAGGGATCTTAATAGGGCCACAGAAAACATCAGTTTTAGAACTGGGACTGCAATTTAAGTATTTTCTTTAAGGGCAAGCCAGTAGGACCCCATCTACCCTGCACTTCTGGTAATCACCTGCAATTATTGCATCAGTGAAGGGCTGGAATGCAGGGACAAGTGACTGCATAGGGAAGGACAAAGAGATTGCACAGGACAGCAATAGACAGGAGTAGGGCTCCAGGCAGTCTGCCAGGGTAATGCCCCTGGATTTTCAGACTGTGGAGCTCACCATCTCTGCAGCCATATACCACATCAATCTCTAGATGGATTCTACGCACCACACCAACCACCATGGAGGAATTACAGAATAAAGACCCTGATCGAAACATATGGTTTCAAAACAGCTGTTATGGGTGGTGGGAAAATCATTTTGATGCTGTTTTCCTGCAGACATTTAAAACTAGGAGGATGAAGGCTGAAATCTTTTCTTCCAGGCAGACCCCAGGTGGAAGTCCATGGTCTTAATCCAGGCTATAAGATTCTAAAGGAAGATCCTAAAGGAGAATCAAAACTCTTTTCTTTCTACAGAAAAGGCTCAGAGAACAATCAAGATGATGCTGAAATGCAACTCCTTTACTTCACATTCCTGACAGAGTTAAAATAAGATGCCACATTATCAGTCTTTCAGTGCAGAGACTGATGCTAATGCCTGCTGTCTGGCTGGAGAGGTGACAGAACGATGGGAGCTGCACAACTGAGTGGCTGTCAGTGGAGCAATGATGCTAAGCAGGAGAGAAAACGGACAAGTCCAAAGCAATCTGAGAAGCAGAGCTGTCAGGCTGTGGACAAGCCTGGATGAGATTACACTTTAGCAGTTTTGAAGCAACATGGCAATTTACTCCCAAATTTCTATGAAAATTGTGGGGTTTAATGCATAATTCTAAGGAACAAAACCAGACTCCAAATAAAACTAAGGCTTTAAGCTATTTCTCAGCACCACTTTAGAGCTAAGGCCTCAAACCAGCAAGGATTCACCCAACAGCAATTTCTAAATCTCTTCAGGTATTTTATGAAAACAGGGATGCCACAGGTGTGCACTATTTACAGTCACATTCATATAGAAATAAAACATGGAATGGTGATGAGGGTTAATAAGGACACTTTTGACATCCTTTCAAAGGTCAGAATCCTGTGGAATTCTTTTTCTGGGACTCAAGAAATTTCTGGTCTTCAATTCTCAGGTTATGAAGACACTGGTATAAAAGTTTGCCCAGCACAGTCCTGACAACGTTTGTATTCTCACCTTATTTGGGGCTTGGTAACAGAAGCCCTGTCTCCTGGAGTGCTGTGAATTCTTGAGAATTATAATTCTTGCTTGTGGTGGGAAAAATTGAATACTCTATCCAAAAGGATCATGATCTAACAGTTCAAAAGGCAATTAAAAGGAATATAAATTTAAAACTCTGTTTGTTTTTAATCTGCCTAAGGATTTTCAAGATCTAGCTTTTGCTTTTTGGTCATGCTTAGGTAACAAACCTGGTGTGACAGAGCACAAAAACAATGAAGAGAAATAAACAACATAAAAACAGTTGAAGGTCTTGCATTTTGCTTTAATTGACTTTATGGATAGATTACAAATACTGCTGCTGCTGCTGTGATGAAAAATTATATAGTACTAGAGAGTCCCCTCTGGAACACTACCTTTATTAATTTCCATTCTTGTCATACTTAAGTAGGTTTAATCAAACTACCAAAAATAGATCCCAATGCAATAATTCCTGGGGTCATCAGATTGATTCCATGTTCAATAAATGACTACATACTGGTAAAGCAGTTGCTGACTTTGGGGTAACCTTCTAATGTTGTTAAACCTTAAATTTCTAGTCAAGGAAAACCAGGTTGTCGGTGATGTGACCATTCTCCTGTCTTTTATCTGTCATTGGAAAGGGATCACTAGGTAAATAACCCTTTACTTAGCACAAGGCAGAATGGACCAGCACCCTGCTTCCTATCTGCAGCAGTGGGAGGCCAGTGTTGTATAGTGATAGTTGACATTAGGTCCTGAGAGCCCAGTGGCTTGGTCTGAAAAATTACAAAATTGTGGAAAATACTGCTGTTCAAAGTCCCATTTTGTAGAGTTTTTGCTTGCCTTGAACTGGAATAGCTTGGATGAAACTTTCATCCTATTTAAGTCCACAAAGTAACTACACAGTCAGGAAGCATCAAACCACTGAGCAGATCATTCTCTTCTGACAGCAAACGAGGAACTCCCCTTGCGTACAGGAAAATAAATGGTTTTGTCCAACTTGTAGCACTCTGCCCTGGGTTTGAAGAAACAGTATTCCGATCCCACCAGGACCTGTCTTGAGAAACTCATGTGGCTGTGTGGCCACCTTCTAGTCAGGGATCAGATCCGTCCCTGCTGGGAAGATTTCATTTACAGACATACCCGCAGAGCAAATGTAGAGAACACAAAGAGATCTGAACTTTCTTGAGAACCTTAAAGACAGATAATTAATTAATTAGTAATCTAAGTCATAACAGTTTCCATCTGTTCCAGTGAGGTGTGTCTTCTATGTGTCTTGGAGCCTGTGCCTATACTGCGGTTTCACTGGTGACACTCATCCTCCAAGATCTGGCTCTGGCTCTGTTAGTCCATCTCCTGTGTGATGCCAAGTACACACCAGATGGTGACTTTTCATTTCATACATGAAGATTGTTCCTTTTTTGGGAGAGGGGACATATTTCAGGTTGGATTTGGACACCCCTAACACTATGCAGTTTTGGATACTGACAATTTTGTCAACCCGTAACACAATTTTGAGGCTGGCTGTGATAGCGATAAAGTCCGTTCCCAGAGTGTGACTGTGAGGCTACATGAATGGCTACACAGCCATGGAAAGCTCCACGGTGTCTGAGAAGCTTATCAGTGGCAAATGTGTACAAGTTAGCAGTTTCTACTAGATTTTCCAGCCTGTTAGACAAACAAGCTCGTTAAATAAAATTTAGTCCAAATGTGTAAAAACTGATGGTTTGAAACTGAGATGTTTTCTGGAACAGCTCAGCAGCTTGTTATAATTGTAGTATGATTCAGTGCTTGGTCATTTTTCACATCTCAAGTGCTGTCTAAGCAACTAGCAAAGCTTCTGACAGCAGCTAGCCTGGATGTCACCCTCAGACAACCATGGGAGAAGTTTTACTTCCAGCAGGGCAGCTGAAGATTTCTTAGAAGAATCCCTTGCTTGCTCCAAGGTTAAAAGCACCTGATGAAGAAATACAGCAAGCCTGCTACACACTTTCCCTGGCCCCTTGCTAATTGTCATGGGTACTTTCCCAGTCCCAACATTAGCACCGTTTTTGAAAACTTTGCAGCTGCTGCTCCAAAAAGAAGGACTGTTCTGTGATCCACATATTCCAGGTGGGAGAGTGTAACACAAAGAAGGTGCCTCTAGGAAGATCTACCAAGGAAGGGAGAGTAAACTCAAGTACTGGTTTAGTTACCCTCTCATAATGGCAATTTTCTTAATAAACCATTCCAGCTTTGTTGTTACCAATTCTTTTGACAGGATCTGGAGCCGTTGGCATTAACTTTTGTGTTAAGGGATGGAGCACAATGGTATACTGAGCTGTGTATTGTGCTTACAGGGACATTTTATCACATTCAGCCTTGCCTTTCTTGCCCATTTCCGTTGCAAAGTGATTTTAGTAGCTGCAGAGAGCTATTAGAATAGACACCAACACTTGGAAGTGTGTGCTGGGTCAGAATACCAGCTTCAAACATTGCATGGCATTGTCTCTAAGTGGGTCAGTTCATAAAATATTGTCTGTTCAAATTATGTCCATGCTGTAGTAAGAAAAAGGGGGAAATGCAGTAGTAATTGAAATGGTCTGATTTTAAAAGTATGGCACCTGCTGCATGTTCAAAAGAACATCTCAGCACTCCATTAATAATGCTTCTAGGGCACAGGAAATTTGCAAAATGTTGCTGCTAAAGATTATGATCTGAAGGGTTTCTTTTTAAAAAAAAAAGATAAATAAAAGGATTTTTAAGAAACTTTTGCATCTTTAGGTTTTGGGACATTTTTATTTGTACTTTTCCTTTATTTTATTTTTGCTGCGAATGGGTCTTTGGGGGCATCTGTACCACAAATGCCTATTCAGTGTGCTAACGAGAGAAGGAATTCAGTAGAATACATTGTACAACAGTGAAGCATTAACTATTGCTCCATTTTCATGTACCCTTTAATAACAGACATTCTGATTCAGCAGAAGAATATTTTACCAACCTTTCCACTTATTTCTAGTTCACTGGTGTGTCTTGAGCTATCTTGTCACTTTGGAATTCATTTTTGTTTTAGCCTAAGTGATTGCTCAGATGCAACAAGCCCTGCTGGAATGTCAGGCACAAACTCTGCTCTGGAGACACTGAAATGGACCCTGCAGCCACCATCAAGCTGGGAAAGGGGCAGAAATTTGTGTAGAGGAAGTGACCCATGAGACAAAGTGAGTTGGGTTCCTGCAGTCTGTACCAGCTGAAGCCCTAGCAGGCAGCGTTTCCCCGCTCTTGTGATTGCCAGTACCAAAGCCTGGGGTTGCAGAGGCTGGTCCATGTGGCCAGGTCTGCTACTGAGAACACAGGACGCTATTTTCTACCCAGGCACAATGGGAATTAATGTTTTATTTGACATGTCTTTCTGAGCATCCATAAGCCCCAGGTCTCAAAATGAGGTAGGCTATGGGAGAGATGAGGGCACATTCCCTGGAGATGGCATCAAGAAACAGAAGAAATTATTCAAGTTCCTTTCACTTTATAGGAGTCTACCTTTGCTCTAGGCCTTGAGAAGAAAAAAAAAAGAAACTTTGATAAATGAAAAACTAGTTAAACTCTCCTGCTCAGTGGTCTCTTCTAGAGACAAGTGAAAAAATTTTATATTAACTTCAGTCATGAACAAACTCAACTTTATCTCTGACTTTTATTCTCTCTTAGATATGCTGTCAGTGGTGCTATGCACAAACCTAGTCACATCTATGTGATGCTAACGTGTCTCTGTGTTTCCCTGGCAAACAACCAGTTGGACCGATGAGAAGTCCAGATCTCATTACCTTGAACATCAGAAGTTAATTTTTAGAAAAATGAGACTAAAGAAACTAAATTGTATTGAACGTGTTAACAGCCAGGGAGAATCCAAGGCATGGCTACCCACTTTGGGACATGTTTATTTAAAATGCTCCTGGGTGCAGGGCTTGCAGTCAATAAGAGCACTGGTTTGATTCCACTACAGTGGAGTTGAAACAAATGACCTGGAAAAAGCCTTATGAGTCTATTCCCAGAATTTGTCTGTCCTCTGGTAGTATGCTGGTCCTGAATAAACAAAGAACATTTTAATGTTTGATATCTTTGGATATTTTTTTTTTAAATCACATCACTCTTACAATTTACCGTTTCATTTGAGTCAGTCATTGGTAGGTTAGAAAATGAAAAACACACTGTCTGGGAGAAAGGAAAATGACATTTCTGCCTTGACATTCTCATAGATTCATTTCCTACTATATATTAGGATGGAAAAGGAATTTTTAAGTAATTTTGCAAACAATAGAGAAGCAGGAGCAAGAAAGAGCTGCGCAGTGGTAATTGTTTTCTTATTTTCTGTTATGAAGATGAAAATTGTATTGAAGGATTTGCTTTAAACTGGAGAGAAAAGAAATCTGCCTCTGGTTCAAGCAAATGAAAGCGATTTACATTTGAAGTGTACCTGAGGATTTTTAAGCTATTTGCAGTTATAGCTGTATCTGCTGGAAGGAGAGATGGACAACACCCTGGCTTAACAGGTAAACCATAGTAAGGTTGGAGACAAGGAGAACTTGGTGCCTCCATGCACAGCATCAGTTGAACCATGGAATGGTTGAGTTTGGAAGAAACCTCTGGAGATCATTGCATTGATGTGCCCAAGGATGGAGGGCGGCCTCTGTGAGAAGAGGCTGGGGTTGGCCTATGCAGGACACAGCTGGTCTCAGCCAGCTCCAGCGGTTTCGTTTTTGTCTGTTTCTTACTACTCAAATCTATTTTATTTTGCAATAAATTAAATTCATTTTTTCCCAGTTGAGTCTGTTTTGCCAATGATAGTAACTGGTAGCTGTTTTCCTTGTCTTTATCTCCTCCAGCAAGCTTTTCACTTTATTTTCCCTCCCTGACCTGTTGGGGAGGGCAATGAGAAGGTGACTGAGTAGGCATCTAGCACCCAGCCAAGGTCAGCCCACCCAGAGCATCCTGTCCAATCTCTCTGTTGGAAGTAAAGTCAGCTAAAACCGATTATTCAGGACTCTGTCCAGTTGGGTTTTGAGTATCTTTAAGGGCTGAACAACAGCCTCTATGGCCAACCTGTTCCAGTGTTTGATAACTGTCTTAGTAAAAAACTTTTTTTGTGTTATGTTTAACAGGACTTTTCTGCTGGTCAGTTTGTGCCTTTTGCTTGTTGTCCTTACAATGAGCACAACTGAGGAGGGATGGCTCTGTCTTCTTTACTGACCCATTATTTGGCCCACACTTCATCAGTTCACCTGTGAGGATGTTAGAGGATCCAGTATCATCTTATTGTAGAGGGCCATCAAGTTGATCAGGCATGATTTCCACTTTATAAATCCATGTTGATAGCATCCTTCCTGTCATTAATATATTTGGACATAGTTTTCAGGGTTATTTGTCCCATCACCTTCCCAGGAAGCAAGGTGAGGCTAACGAGCCCATGGTTTCCCAGACCATCCCTCTTGCCCCTCCTGAAGATAAGGAGTGGCATAGTTTTTTAAATCTATCTAAAATGGTCACCCTTCCTCTCCGAGGAGTTGATGGGAACAAGTAGGGCATGATCCAGCTGAACTTTGTGTGATATTGGATTTAAAATGAAGAAAAGTGCAGGAGAAATTGCGAAATGAAAGGTTGATGGGAAGCAGTTCCCTGTCCAGCAGCAACCTTTAAATTCCATTTCTATCTCTCCTAATGTCTGAAGGAATCCGGATCCAAGGCCAGATTTGTATGCTGCACCCACATCTGGATTCATGGAGTGAATCTACCAGCTCCTGGGAGAAATGAGTTGTTCAGAGGTCCAGCAGCAATGATCCCAGGTGGGTTTGACATATGATCTCAGAGTTGTGAAAGAAAGGCAACCAGCCCCCATGTCATTCCATTCCACAAGAAACTCTTTGACAGAAAATATAGAAGAAAATTAAAAAGCAAGCAAACAAAAAATTACCAAGGGAACAAGGCACAAATGAGGGAGGACAAAGGGGGAAAATGCTTGGAAAAACATTTCCCTCTCCTGACAAGTCTCAGTTATGAACAGAAAGCCTGTGAGAAATACTGAACCTGTGACAGCAGAAACATCCCAAAGAGAGCAGTGTGTGTGGGGGGGAGCACAATTAATAATAAAGCCCTGTGGAATTTGTGAAGGTTCAGCACAAAAGCTTGAAGCAGTCTTTTGAGAAGCCGAATCAGCTTTAATTACTGTACTCCGGGTTATTCTTTTAAAATGCTTTTGCAGTGAAAGTTTCTCAGTCTGAGGGAGGGCAATGCAGCTCTGCTATCATTTCCCTTCATTGTTACAAGCTTCAGCACACAGTGAATGTGTGTGAGGACAAGCAGATCCTCCACGTCTTTCATTTCAAGTGTTAGGGTTTTTTCCCCTTTTCATTAACAGGATTCAAGAAGAAAAAGAACTACTTAGGGCAGGGCTTTCTTTTTTTCTATTTTTCTTTTCTTTTTTTTAGAGGTTTTTTTTTGGCAGCCTGGGTGAGGCCCTTTGCATTCACTACGCCTTGCTATCTAAAAACCGATATAATAGAGATACACAGATCCTCATTACCAGAAGCTGTGCCATCTTAATGCTTCCTATAATGGTATTTTCAGCTCATAATAGACAGTGGATCTGTGCTGAATAGCGAATGTGGTGCTTGAATTTTCTCTCATTTCAGCAAAATTAGTAAAGTATCTCCCCAGTTTGCAGAAGTGGGAGAGAGGGAAGAATCCACTCCCTGCAGTGGCTTTCCAGAGCCGGGCTGAGACAGTGCTTGACTCACTGACAACAACAGTGAGGTTATTTCAGCAAGAAGGTAAAAATGTCTGAGTTTCTGGACCTTAGACACTGATAGAAAGGAGGTGGGTTTTTTTTAGGGTGAACAAGGTTTGCAACTCTAGGGGAAGGACAAAGGAGAGAAGATGAGAAGGGGAAGCAAAGAAGGAGGGGGAATCTAATAATTCATCTTCAAATGCTGCTAGAAATATTAGTGATGTGAAACCTGGAGGGGAAGAAAACTGAGCCAAAAAAAAAACCAAACCTTAGCCCAAAAAGGATTGAGGTTCCTCTCTGTCTTGTTTGGCAGTGCTTTGTGGTTTTAATTGTAGTGAGTTTTAATAAAAAGTGGTAGTGGCTACACATCACAGTGTACTGTTATATAGTGGAAACATAGTTATGCCCACATTTCCCTATGTCTTTAAGAATGTATTTAATGAGCAGAAATATAGATGAAAATTTTCGTGTAAGGCACAAAACCCAGTAAATCATTTGCCTAAACCTGGAAACAGCACAATCAAATGCCTCGCTGGTTGGGAAAGAATCTGCCTATAATGCTGTGGGGGCAGAAATTTCCAGTGTGATCAGTTGCAGGAAATATCAGATTTGACTTGAAACTCCTTTCTTTTTGTGCAGAAGCATAGACGCTTTCATCAGGTTTAGCCATGTCTTGAAACTTTGCTGAAATCAACAATGCAAGTGCAGGGGAAACAGCAACTCTAGAATCACAAACTGCTCCTCAGCGACCCAAGTTTCTCTTGTGCCCATAGGTGATCACCTGGAAATGTCATGTTTTGTCGATGATTCCCAAACATCGGTTCCTTGCTATGCAGTTTGGGATTGCACACTAAAACCCATGGAAGGCACTTCCTCTCCTTCCCTTCACTTAAACCCAGACAGAAAGAGGAAAGAAATTAAACATGATGCAGGGCATGATAGTTACAAAGCGAGGAGTACTCAGCATGATTGGAGGGTCTTCAGGAGCAGCACTGAGGGACAGTATTCAGGATGATTGGAGTGCATTTCTCATGTCAAAACCAGCCTCTTTCATCGCTATGTCCATGCCCAATTGCAGTCCCAAAGTTTAAACACCCTCAGTGCCACCCTGGAGACTGTTCCAGCTGTGGGAGCATAATTGGTCCTTCAGCTCCCATCACTACCAAATGCTTATTCTCAAGATTGTCTGAACAGTGGCTGAGAGTGAAGCTGAAAAGAAACTTCCAAACAAAGTTATCATCTGCTTTTTGAAATATGTTTATATATAAAATAAATCCATAAAAAACAGAAGGAAAAATCCCATCAGCAAAAAAGTATGTATGCCTAGTGCACACTAGCTCATTGACTGAGGTAAATTCCCTCACCCTGAGTTCTTTGAACATAACATCCTACCCAATGGCACCTATGTTTCTCCCACTATCAGGCATTCACTTCCAGCCATGGTCACTTGCACTCTCTCCTTTCTTCTCTCTCAATAAGAACATCAAGGTTTGGGGTTTATTTGCTAACCTGACTGGAGTCAAATAGGCGTTCCTTAATTCCTGTCTTCCCCATTGTTTCCTCAAGGACTTCTGGAATTTCCTCAAGCCATATTTCGTCTTTGTTATTGTCTCATTTCCTGCTCATGCTGCCCAAACGTCTCCTTTGCAAATGTGGAGCGGACTACAGTGCAGAGCACTTTTGAAGCAGTCACATAATGTGGCTCACATTCAATGCAATGAATGGGAAAGGGAGGGAGGACTGTAGTGTGGGAAGTCAGGGAATAACTCACAATAAACAGCAGTCTCTTGTCATCCAGGAAAATGACATTCCTTAGGATCCTAGAGAACAAGGGTTGAACTTTACCCAACAGGTAAGCTGCAAGTTTTAAGTGAGCAGGATCCTAGGACCAACAAAGACCTGCAGAGCAAACATACTGCTACAGCTCAAGAAAAGCAGCCCCATTGTCAGAGAAATTTGATTTCTCACTTTGAGGCAATTTGTTTGTGAAAGCACAGAAGTTATGAACAAAGTTCAAAAGTTCTTGCTACTTCTTAACAAAGTCAGGAAATTCCGGTCTGACCCCACCTAAGAGGCCTCCACCACAGGCACGCAGTGCTGTGTGCTCTATGTTGAATATTCTACGTGCATTTTGTTTCATGTTTGATTCTAGTCCAGTTCTCCCAAGTTTAGGATGCAGGCACTCCTTCCTGACTCAACTGCAAAGTTTGAATGTAAAGCCATGCTGTAAAAAGACTTCCTGCAGTTCAGGTAATGTGAAACTTGGCCAAAGCTAATGTGAAAAAAACCTAGATGCACAGCCTCCCAGATAAGAAGATTGTTAGATTAAAGATTTTCTTTTGAGATGTTCTAACATGTTTGGTGCAGTTCCAGTTGCTACAGAAATCGTAGCTTTACATTTCTGATCTCGAGGTATCTTGCTTCTCCTAATTTAATAATAATCAAGTTATGCAACTGTTACATTAGTGCATTATTATTCCACCTAACTTCAAACAGAAAAAAACCCCTTGCTATTGCTTTTATGTTTTGCTGATTGTAATGGAACTACTGAGCCAGGTTCCCCTTCAGTGGGGTCTGCCCTGCTCTGATGGTCCTGCATACCCTTCACTTGTGGCATTTATACACAAAAGGAACTGCTTGTCACAGCATATGATGCTAAGAACACAGCAAGACTCTAAGGACAAACTTTTTTATGGTTGAAGGGTGTTTCTTGTTATAAAGGGGAAGATGAGATCTTCCTGGGTGTGAGACTGTCCTATGAGGATCAAATCAGTTTGTCTTTACACCTTTCTCTGAGTGTTAGTTTCTACCCGGCACACTCCTCTCACAAGAGGAACCTTGGTCTATCCTGCTGGAGCAAATCTTACCTAGTCCTGTAGCCAGGCAGCAACGTAAAAGCCCTGGCAGGAGGAGTTTCTGCTGCTTTGATGAGGGAGCATGCTGGATCTTCAGCTCAGCATAGGGTAGGTTGCCATAAAGAGAGTCTCTGATGAGACTCAGCCCTTGATTCAAGAGGGAAGGGCTATGAGCCTAAGGACAAAATCATACAGCACTGCTTTGTCTTTACACAGCTAAAACTGTTCTTTGGTTGTAGAACAACTCACTCCTGTGTATTCAGAAGCGAGGTTATTTTATCTTCAAATTCAACAGGGAGGGAACAAATCATGGATCATTTTTTCTTGGTTTCAGAATGCAGTGATTTACCTTTGGTCCATCTCAGAGTTTCAAGATGGCAATAAATTGCAGCAATTCACTCTGAATTGCTTATAGGTGGCCTTTTCATGCACTTCTTCTACTGTTTCAATTTGCAAGCCATTCAGGTTAATTGAGATGCAGTCTTTAACAAGCAAACTTTTACTGAGGACACCATTATATAGACACAGCTGAAATGGAAAAAGAAATCCCCAAAATACCCCTCTGGGATGGGACCTCACCTTTCAGCTTTCTTAAATACAGAACATGGTTACATTATTAATGTGGTTAGACTGTTATAAATGCTGTTTATGCCATCAATGTCTCCTGCAAAAATAAGTGAATATTACAACCTCCTATTCACAAAATGTAAATTAGCTGAAATTCAGTCTGACGAAAAAAAAATAATGGCAAATTTTAGACCCCATGCAACTGACGCCTGTCAAAGTTACAGACAACACAGACACAGAGAATTTAAGTTATAGGAGGTGCTGGGAATCTTTAATATACGCTTAGTGCATCACTACAATATACCACAAGCAGTAGCCAGTGGCAGCTGCGTGGGGGACTCGTAAATTAAAACTAGCTGGCATACCCCTCTATTTAAATCAAGGGGAGTGTTCATGAAGTGAATTACTTTTCATCCTGAGCATGGCTGCCAGAGTGTGTGATTTAGGCTGTGTGATTTAGTATGGGGAGCTGTGTACACATTCTGCCAGCGTGATTTCTCCCTCGTCATTAAATTTGGTGTGCAGTTGCTGGCCAAGCAGTGCCTGGTTTAAATTCCCATGCAGCGAGGGTGGAGGAGGATAGCTGAGCAGAGCGATGACCCATGACATAACTGTTGATCTGGGCTTAAATGGAGCATGTGCAGCCAAATAGCCAACTGACCCTCATTCAAACCCTCCTCCCTTCTGAGGTCTATTACTTGAGGCTGTAGGACTAACCATTTGCACCTCTAATAGTGGGGGCATGATGAGGAAGGTGTTCCGGGACAGCTTCATGTCAGGAGCTTCAGGAAGGATTTTGCTCCTCCCCCCCAACCCTGCTGCATCTGCTCATGGGCCCCTTTCTCACCTCGTGCTCATCTGGAGCACTCCTACTCATTTCCCATCCCCTGGGGCAGAGACACCCATGTTCCCGAAGACCAGGATGCCTTTTCCCCACAGGACCAAAGAGATCAAGCTGTCCTTCCAACTCCCTGACCAAGGAAGGAACAACCTCCTTCTTTTCTGTGATGGCAGCCTGAGAGGCATGAAGGGCTGTAGGACAGCAGCTGTGGCCAAATCTGTTCTTAAATATTTCAAAGAGAAGACACAGAGGTTCCCCCCTTCCCTTCTCTAGTCTGTGTCTCAGGCCTTTCTTGTCCTCCACAGCAAAGCACCCACAGGGCTGGCTGCAGGTCAGGTCTTTCCACCACAGGCATCGGAAATGGATTACTGTTGCTTTCTTGCAGCATCCTTCCATGTATTTGAAGAGGAATGCCATGTTACTTCTGTATCTTTCTCAGGCTTTGTGGCTTGTTTTCTAGATCCTTGCTGATTCCCTTGGACTCTCACCTGACATAGGACACTGTGCTGTAGTTGAGGCTTTACCAGTACTGCACCGGGTGCAGTGATCACATCCCAGGTCTTGCAGGAACAGAGAGGGGCAGGGATAAAGCAGAGACAAAGAAGAGGAATGGAGAGATGGGGAGAAAGGTCTAGGTCAGAGTTGGAGAATGGGGTACATGTCTAGGAGAGGGCTGCCATCTGGGGGTGATGTGGAGGACCTTGCTGCAGCAGGCGATCTGTGGGATCTCATCCTGACCTATGCCTTGGTGATGGCAGCAGAGGCAAGTTGTCCCTTCAGCCACAGGCACAGGCAATGCAGGCAACACCATCATAATGCCTGGCTTTGCACAGAACCTGCCAGGGGGCTGCCACAGAAAAATCACCCCCACATCTCAGTTCTGCACACATGTGGGGCACTGTGACCGACAGTTGCAGCCTCCATGTGAGCCTGGTGCAAGTGGCAGCAGCCAAAGTGCACTGTTACAAGAGGACCTCAAGGAAGAATTACTTCTTTGAAGTATAATTATCTTTGTGACTCTCCCTCATTTCAGAGAATAGTAATTTGCTGATGGCTTATTCCTGCAACAATCAGGTGTTGTGCAGCTAGTTTTAGTTGTGGATCAGTTTTAAATGTTTTCCTGTTCTTTCTTCTTACTAGCCCCAGCCATCCATGCTTTCCCCTCACCCCCCAGCTGGTTGCCCCCTCAACTGTGCTGGGACAACTCCTTGAAGGTTTTTATTCTAAACTGAGCTGTTTCGGTTATCTGGCTTCCAGGACATTCCCCAAAGCACTTGAGCTAGCTCAGCTGCAACAGGAATCTGGGGCATCAAAAAACAGGCAGAAGAGAGAGGTGAGAAAGGGAGAGCAGGTCCTGTACCTGGCTTTGCCTCCGAAGTGGGTGTCCTATGAGAACGCAGCCTCGGTAAGGTCTTCTGCACAGGCTCATGTAAAATGAGCACTATTTATGGGGGAATCACAGAATCACAAGGTTGGAAAAGGCCTTTAAGATCATTAAGTCCAACTGTTCTTGTCCTATGCTAAACCATATTCCTAAGTACCTGATATACGCTTTTTTAAAACACATCCAGGGATGGTGACTCAACCCCTCCCTGGGCAGCCTGTTCCAGGCCCTGACAACTCTTTCAGTGAAAAACTTTTTCCTAACATCTAATCTGAACCTGCCCTGGCACAGCTTTGTGCCATTTCCTCTTGTCCTATCTCCTGACACCTAGCTGAAGACACCATATCCCACCTTTCAGGTAGTTGTAGGCAGTGATAAGGTCTCTCTGCAGCTTCCTCTTCTCCAGGCTGAACATCCCCAGCTCCCTCAGCCACTCCTCATATGATTTGCTCTCCAGCCCCTTCACCAGCCTGGTTATCCTTCTCTGGACTCACTCGAGGACCTCAATGTCCTTCTTGTAGTTAGGGGCCCAGAACTGAACCCACTACTCAAGGTCTGGCCTCACCAATGCGAAGTACAGGGACAATGATGATGAAATTAAAGACTTTGAATGATATGAGACTTTTGACAGAGTCCCTTTGCACACAGCTATGCTGGATGGAGGCACAGCTTCCTCGAGCTTTTGAAACTGCCCTTCTGCTAAAGCCTGTGAGGCAGTGGGTACAGCTCTGCTCACAGAAGGGCCCATGCAAAGGCTGGCCCTCTCCTCCAAACAAACCCAACTCAGGATCCCCAGCTCTCCATTGCTGAAGATTCTTCCTGCTCCCAATACAATGTGATCATTGCTTCAAATAAATTAGAGCATATGATCTACCTACCTCTGCATTCGTGTATTCCATATTCATGTTGGCAAAAGAAATGACTTGTTCATATATACAATTTAGGTTCATGTTACGAAAAGGAAGATGAGTTATGCATTAAGAATCTGATACCAGGATGCCAAGGCAGGAAAGCTTTTCACCCTTTCCTTGACAAGTCTGTCATAAAGCCCATGTATATTTTTTCTATTAACACTCAATTACAGCATATTTATCTAGTTCAGACATCTGTACTTAAAGTGCCATGTCAAGGGCACTACACAGGCTAACCACAGAGCAGAAACAAAAAGAATCAGGATCAGAAGGAAAAAAGAAATAGAGAGGAAAAGAAAAGAAATAATGAAGCTGAACAATGGCATTTCCATAGAATGTAAGCCAGTATTTTCTGAGTTCATAATGAAGAACTATATAATGCTTATACTATGCAATATATGTATACACTACCTGTAATATATATGCAATACCTCCAGCTCCTCTCATAGGAAAAAAGATCCAGTATACATATTTTTCCCTGGTACATAAAATGTCTTAATTGTTATTGCAGAAGAATGTACATTAGAGAGAGTTTGATCCATTTAATGTTTCCTCTTTCATTGAATTTTAACACAGTCTGCTGAGACATATAGCTGGCATCATTCCTAACCAGGTGCATCACAAAATGTGTGAGCAGTAATCTCATCTGGCGTTATGTGTTTTTCTAATAAATCAAGCTAAACCAGATTAGAAGGATTGTGGGGTTGGCTGTCTTTTTTTGAGACTAGTTAGGACCTGCTACAGTACTTATGAGATAACCAAAACACGTAAAGGAATGTAAGTACTGAAGAGCCTTAAGAATGTAAGTTAAACATCCCTTAGATATACTGAGAGATTTACCTACTTGAAGAGCATGGATGCAAGCAACTGAAGGATATAAGACAGGTCTGTTACTATCTGTAACCCACAATCCTGCTCTTTCACCCATCTTTCCTTTGGCAATAGCCAGGAGCAGACACTTAGAAATAGCTTAAGGTAAGTGCAAATACAGCGATCCTTCCACTCATGTATGCTTTGTTTATTCTGTAAAACAGCTTTAGCATTTTTCTTGGTGTCATTTAGCACTTGTGTTATGATGAGGTATGAATGTTCGTTCTCATCTCACTGTCTCTGATACACTTCCAGTGCTACAAAGCCTAAATATGTAATGTTTCAGGTTTCTCTCTTTTGGTCTGAAGGGCTTGACTCTGGGGTATTTGGTCTCTCTTCAAACTGAAATGACATCTGCTTCTCACACTAGCTGACATTTTCCTTTTCCCATTTTTCATTTCTCTTCTGATTTACTACTCTACAGATTTTGCGGTGGGTGCAGACACAGTTGCAGATATGGGTGTACAAAACAGTGACATTAAGAAGATTCCTGCTTTATTCCCTACTCTTTTCCCAATTCCTAACTTCCTGCCTGTATGTGGATCACCAGAGAACCAAAGTGATTCCAAGATCTCCTTCTTGATGACAATAGCTAATTCAGAGCCCATGGTGGTCTATGTGTGTATTTCCACATGCTTTATATCTATTAGCATTAAATTCCACCTGCCTTTTACAGCACAGCCAGTATCTTGTGGATCTAATGAATTCCTTGCACTCAGCTTCAATTTCAACTATTACTGTTAATTCCATCCCATTAATAAACATTTTAATTTTCTTACCTTCCAGATAAAGAGCACCCACACGACCCATTACAGTCTCACAGCTGAGAGAAGTGGAAAAGTGATACTGAGGGTAACATTCATCTGAATCACTCCTGCAAGATATCTGAGGACATATTTGGATTGAAGCTTCTTCTTCAGTATCTTGCTCCAGCAACAGTGACTGGAAAGTAGGTTTCCTGAATTTTTTTGTGTTCTCCAGCAAATCACTTGCTGTGCATTAATCTTTGGTGTAAGCAAGATAGCAATGTTTGCTTTCTATCTGATTTACATTTTGTCGTCTTTGTCTAATCCTTTATGACATTGTCTTGATCCTCACCGATTTAATGGGGACTGGATTGGAAAGACCCTGGAAATGGTGGGTCAGTCTGGAAAACTTTCATTGGATTTACAGGTATTGTAACAAGTTCCATGCCATGATTATAGCCCCCATAAGAAGGCCTTGTGAATCACATATTTACACTAAAGTGAGCTAGGACAGAAATGCACTGCTTCTCTAACAATTGCTTTTATATTCTTTTCCTAGATATGAAAAAGTCTTTCAAGAGCTGTTAAATCTTATTAAAATCTCTTTGGTAGCTACTAAGTGCCAGCAGTTAGCATGAGAGGCTGACTTAAAAGTGGAGTGGGTATTGCAAAAGTATCCATAAACATTTCCACATAGAAATCAAGTTCATTGCCCCCATCCTTATTCAATAAAAATTAGGAGCTTTCAGATTGGTAGTTAAAGAAGAAGTGGCTGGAACAATCTGAAAGGAAATATGAAAATCCACTGAGAGGCTGAAATCCATCCCCTTCGAATCACAGCACCACTCTGGAACGTGCAGTACTCTGTTAACTCCTTATGTTCACAATTGCAGGATACCTTTCACGAACAATTAGGAACAGAAGAAAACTTCTTCACTGAGGTTTTTTCTAAGCAGACTGTTACACCAAAAACTTGAAATAGAGCTCCTCTGGACAGGGATCACATTTCAAATGTGGTACAAAGAACCTAGTTTTTTGATTACAGCAATGAAAATAACATTATTATTGATGTTGTTGTTTTAGTTGTTGACAAATTCGGCAAACCAGCCCATTCTTTATTTGATTGTTTAGTCTCCTAGGCCACTTATTAAGAGAGTGGTCTTCAGCAGTTACTAGCCCATGTAGCTACCCTCTGTTCTATGTGGCTGACAGTCTCACTCCGCTCCAGCAGCAGTGTGTATAGTGGTGTTTGGTTTCAAAAGAGCTTTGTTTGCAGGTACTGCAAACCAAAATATACCCATTTCAACAACAGTATGTATTACTGGGCATTGCTTGGAGTGGTGTCAGCTTTGAAGTTGCCAGGAGAGAAAGACTGGGAGATTGTCCCCGGTTCCTGTGGAAGCACACTGGGTCTGGAAGACAGCCCTGGGCCAGATCCCACAGACCCACGTGAGACTTGTCCTCCTACTCCACAAGAAAGTATGCTGAGATGTAGGTTTCTTGGCTTCTTCCCATTGTATCAGCAGTAGTGTTGGGAACAGAGCTCCATCAAGCCCCTGCCCTCTGCCAGAAAACTACTGCAGGAAATTTTCACCATCTTGGAGATAAAGAAACATTTACAAATTTTGTGTAAACTGTTATGTCCGGTCAATTCCACTGAGAACAGCAGAGAAGTTGTCTGGAGTGCCAGTTGTGAAACAATTGAAAAACTACAACCAGCATATAAAGAATAATTATAGCACTATTCGTTGTAATCCAGCTGACCTCTGTGAAGTTTTCCAAGTGAAGGGGAAAGGCCAGGAGGAGCATCAGCAGGGGAGAATAAAGAGTTTTTTCAGGGAATAAGTAAATCTGAACCAAAAAGATCATTAGATACTTTATCAGCTTTCACACTGAATTCTAACACACTCAGAATGTTATCAATTCACTGTCATTGCCCTCAAATTGGGAATAAACCGACAGAAATCAAAACCCTGTGGTGCAGAGGAAGCTGAATTTGAATCTCCTCTTTTGTTTTTGTTCATCTCCATTAATTTGTCACTTGTTAACAACAAGTGAAGAAGAGTCAATCTAAATAGAGTTCCAGCTACAGGCTCCCATAAAGCAAGAGGGAGGGAAATTAAATCATCGTTATGAACCTATGGAGGGAATGTTATATGTGGAGGGCAGGAGATGCAGGAAGGGAAAGTTTATTAGAACTGTGGCAGGAAGTAATTTTTATTTTACAGCTTCTTCATTTGGTGAAGCTTTGAATGATCCTAGATCCAATTTCCTCTTTGAAACTGGGCAAATGAACTTCAAGAAATATACCATCATCAAGACTACCATCATCACCACCATCAAAATAGCATAGAACCATATTTAAGTCATCTGTAAGTACTTCAATTTTTGTCCTTTTTTTTTTTTATGGGAAAATGTTGGAGGAGTTTGTGCATTGAATAACAATATTCTGCCTATGTGTAGCATTTGATTGCTTGTCTCCTACCCCCAAGCAGGCAAATTATGATCAAGCTCTAAGAAATGCATCTTAACTTGGTCAAATAAACACAGGTCTTGTGAAGACAGGCCTAGTTTTATGTCTCACAGTTTCCAGGCTCCTTGACTTTAGGGATAGGAGATTGATCCATTTCTTTGGGCTACACATATAATAAAGTGCCTCCTCAAATTGGAAACAACCTTTGCTCCACAATTTTAGTAGCCAGGGAGGCAATTTTCCACTGCAAATAATCAGTGTTTGGTCAGTTTATTGATTAGATATTGTATTTCTTGAAACTCAGAGAGAATTAGATTTACAGCTCTATTCCTAAGAGTTGCTTCAAGATCCATGCATCATTGGTGCTTAACTTAGTAAAAACACCATTTTCATTCTACTTACACTTGGTAAAACTTGTCCCTGTCAACTTGCCATACCCTTCCTCCCATTAGGTACTAATTCCTGCTAGCTGTCTTACAACCAAGTTCTTTGGGCAAAAAGCCAAATCAGCAGCTGAAATAAATCAGATTTATTCCAGTGAAGTGAATAAAAATACACAACTTTACCTCCGCTGGAGGATAGGGCTCAGTGATGGGCTGGATGACAGATGAATTTTCCAGCTACTGGACCACTTGCTTAAATAATTACATCTTTCTTCTTTTCATTCCAATATGTATCTTATTACTTAGAGCACAGCAACAACTCACTACCCCCTGAGATACTGTTAACATATGTGAAATGCATTGCAATCCTTATTGTTAAAAAGCACCTTTCTGGGATTTGGTAACAGCAGCAGGGAGCAGGCAAGAAAAAACCATATTAATTTCTGAGTAAGCAGTTTTCACATTGTATTAGCAATTCTCATCCCTTTCCATCAAGACTCCAATTTGCCTCCAGCTCTGTAAGCACAACTCGGTGCTTAGCATTCCATTCCACAATGTAGTCCTAAATTAGGAAAACTGAATAAAATCTATGTTGCTTGTACTTCAAATTCCCTGCAGGCAACCAGTAGAATTCCATGAGTTCTCAAGCATCCTGACTTTGCAACGTTTTCTTTCTCATTAACGATGGGCAAAAATTGCTCAGTCAAATCTGCCTGCTCCTTCCAGAGACAAAGAGCTAGAAGGGGCACTGAGCATAAATTCTTTTGCCTTCCTCACTTTTCATGCCCAGTTCCTGGATGCTGTGGGACAGCTACAGGCATCAAGGATGGAAAGAACTGTCTCTTATGAGAACAGAAAGGTTTTAAATAGGGCTTTACCCAGTTGTACTTGTTACCCAGTAATTTGTTGTGGTTTTTTCCTCCTAAAGGGACTTTGCACCCCAAAACCAGTCTGCACCCCAAAGGTAGTCTGTGTGTTCAAATGATATTACGAGCTCCAATAGAAGATTTTACTTTTCACTACAAATTTTCATTCCATTGTGTCTTTAAACTTCCACAACTCTGGCAGCACTGTTTCTCTTGATCTCCCATGTGTGTGTGCCACAACTGGAGATCAGTAGGCTGCAAGAGGCAAAAAGGTTAGGTGTTTGGGTGCCTCTCTGACTCCCAGGTTGAATAGGAAAGCAGAAAATGGAAGTCACAAGTCCTGCCCTGAACACTAACCCCCAAAACTTTTTCTGGTCATTAGTGACAATGCAAATACCTGGTAATCTGCCCTCACTCCCCCTAAAACAGGGGGGCTGCATCCTACTAAATATTTGGGGCTAATAAGTTGGCAGCTCCGTATCAACCTGTGATTCTGGTATTCAATCATATTGCTAAAGAAAGTAAACTGTCAATCAGAGGATCCTATTGGTGACAAACAGTCCCAAAAATGTGATGCAATCAGTGTCTAGTCAGTTCTGTTGTTGAATTAAAGGAGTGGTGTGGCAGTATAAGCATCACAAAGTTGCCTAGCTCCTCACTTCTCCAAAAGTCAGAGAGAGAGATTGCAGCAGTGTATGTGAAATGTCAGTTTGCACCTCTGTCAAGGACTCTGAATGACTGAAATGTCACGTATCTCAGGCAGGAAGAGGAGAAGATATAAATATGAATCTGTGCTCTCAAAGAAAAACACAACAAACATTTTAATGGGGACCTTTTCTAGATGGAAAAATATAAAATTATTTTTGTAAGACAGCTGGTTTGCCATTGGTCAGAATGATTATTCTAATGTGCCTTAGCCTGTTTCTGCTATGCTGAGCCTGCACAAGTGAACATCTCCAGGTGATGGACTTTTAGAGACTGTTACATTAAAATCAGAAGAATCTTAACAGAATCAAGAATATTTCTTTTGCAGCTAGGCCAAAAGTGACACCAGTAATCATACTGCACCTCAGATATACAGATAAAGTGAATGACACATAGAATCAAAGAATTGTTTTGGTTTGAAAAGACCTTTAAGATCAAGTCGAACTGTTGACTTAACGCTGTCTAGACCACCACTAAACTATGTCCCTAAGCACCTTCAGGGATGATGACTAAATCATCTCCCTGGGCAGCCTGTTCCAATGCTTGACAGCTGTTTTGGTGAAGAAACTTTTCCTAACATCCAAACTAAATACAACATATTTAGAATTGACTGAAGAAATACCACTTAAACCCATTAACTGGGATCAGTGTCCTTAACTCCCAATCCACTGGTGTCAATTTATTGATTGTGGCCTGTGCTGATTGGGAAGTTATCTTGATTACACCTATCAGAATATTTGCTCATATCCATACTCTTAGCTTCCAAGCAACAGTTTATTGAACTCTCCCTGGTGCTCTTCAAATATATAAGTACAAAGCACAGGCCTAAAACACACAAATTCTCCTTATATTAAAGCTATATTAATTAATTGTCTCTTAAGCTACATCACTGAATCACCTTCACTCTCTATACCATTTATTTCCTGGTCTCTAAATGAAGGCGAATATTTTGATAATGACAATTAGCACCAGACCGATGCGGTGATCAGTCAGCAATACAGATTTAATGTGAATCAGCCTTGCCATGCAACCAGATCCATGGTGGAAGCAGATGTAACACAGAATCCAGCCTGGTACAGACAGGTACAGATATGACTGGGAATGAAGCAGAGGAAAGAAATGGATGTGGTCTAAAACATGCTGAAAAAAAAGATTAACCCAGCTGCATCCATTAGCAGAAATTTGAACCAACAGCACGAAATCATACTGTATGAGCACCTGGATATATCTGACCCCAGTTTCTAAGCCAGCAGAGAAGAATTTATGGAGTGAAAGAGGTTCATTTAAACCTTCACTGCATCAGTTAATGTGGTATCTCAGGTGTTGTGATGGGAGGGTGTAAGTTACAGAGGATAACCATTCTTTAAAGCTTCAAAGTGCTTTTAGAAGCAAGCACTGGACTATGCATTTGGTCTTTCACCACTTGGGGTTTTTTATCCCTTTTGCCTCTCTTTTCCTAATGTTTGCCAGGTTCTGAAGCTGAAGTGTTAAAATGTGAGGGCTTGTCCTTATGGTGCTTTTTTTGCCCTAAGGAGATGTAACTACCAGAAATGTGACAGTATGATGTTTTTCCCAGTCTTGGTTTGCTGACTCCAGAAGTTCGGATGGATCCAGTCATTTATCTTCATTCAATCGCTGAAATTTGTTTCTGGCTATACAGATACCTGGAAACATTTTAATGGCTGCTGACCCAAAGACAAACACAGACCTCCATGGAATTGATGGATTTGCCATACACATCTTTCAGACTGAAGCAATTAAACCCTTTCCTGAAGTGAAACAGGCGCAGACAAAGAATCTGCTCACCAACAAATTTAACTGCAGGCACAGCCTGAGGAGACCTAACCACAGCAATTTCCCTGGCTGCAAGTGCATGGGTTAGAATGCTGATTTGCAGGATGTGTGCACCAGAGGAGGAAAGCCACAGCACCATAACTAGAATGAGAAACAGGACAGTGTTTCTTAAGCCAGGAACTCCCTGGAAAGACAGGCCTGAGGATTTGTGAGCAAGTAAATTTCTTCCTGTTGCTTATTTCTACAGAGGGTTTTTTTCAAACAAGACACACCATGAATTAATAATATTTCTCAAGTCAATTCATCTTCCTAATTAAAACAAGCCTGCAAGATTTGACTATTGACCAGTGATTCAGTCTACATTTGGCTAAGGTACAGCAATTGCCATCTTTTGCCTTATGAGAAGACAGGACTTCCATTATTCTTCTCCTGCATATCTTAGATCATCTACAGATTCAAAAAGCTGCATGTTTCTGTATGAGGAGACACATGCCTGGAGAAAGATTTGTGATTTAATAAAAAGCAGAAAATAAATCACAAATTGGATGCTATGTGCTGCTGGTGTTTGAACAGACAATCAAATAAAATTTATGAAAAATTCGAAACATTTCAAGTGCATTTAAAGCTCAGGCAGAGTTACAGCAATAGCAGTCTGCTTCTGGCCATTCACTATGCAGCTACTACCATGACTGCTGCTGCCTAAGTCTTATTCCTACATAAACAGAAATTTGCCTTGAGGAAAAAAGGGTAAAGATGTACAGTAAATCTCTCACTGTGAATATTTTCCTGCGTGTTTTTTAGAAAGTTATTTCCTCTGGAATTCAGCTAATTCTAGACAGACAGGATCCTACAAATACACATGGAAAAATTCCTTATGGTCTGACAGTATTGTTATCGTGTGACCCTGGGCAAGGTATTCAAGGGCGACTCACAAGTGTCAAGCAAGAATGGAAATGTTTGCAGGACTATACCCTGCATTTTCAGGCAGACAGCTAAGCTGTCATCTTTAACTCTGAATCACTCAATTTTTTACCACATAGCATTTTTTAAAAATGCTGCTCATGTGTGCAGAATTATAAAGGCAAACATTTACACAGTGCGAAACAAAGAGAAATAAAGGCATTTAACCCAAATATCCATAAGAAAAGATTCTGTCCAAGACAGAACAAAACACCATTTGCAGATGCATTAGAGAAATTCATTTGTTCACATTCCCTTCTGTCACAACAGCAGTAGCTCAGTATATTTTTATTCTCTCCATGATGACCATCCTTCTCAAGAACCCTCATAATGCCTTCTTGGGAAGGCTTAACTTCTATTTCCACCATGTAAACATCTTTATAAGCTTATCTCCAGCCCTGATGACAGAACTACTCAGGATTTGCCAGATCTTCAACAAAAAATACATTTTCTACATTTTTCTCATATCCTCTGAAGGCTGTTTGCAGGTATACATGGAACCACCTCATCCGTCCTTCCTGCAGGACACTGTTACTATGCACTAAGTAGTCTTTGCTACCTGGACTATGCTGCTCTGCATTCACTGTGTGGTTCCTCTCTTTCAACTGCTCGCTCACACCATTGTGCTAAACAAAGTGACCAGTTAAGCAAAGGACCGGTACACATACTGAAAAAGACCATTGGAAAATGCTAGACTTGTGTGGGCTAAGCTTTCCTGCCCTCTGCCTGGCTTTTTTTGTCATTCCATAAGCAAAGAATGGTTATATTCCCCTTCTTGAAGAGTAGCATTTCCTTCACCTTCTGGTAAGTACTACTGCACACAGCACTGTTATAAAGGGATTTAGCCATATTCAATATGTTGCAGTTTTTTCTGTTCTAGATTCTGACTGTTTCTTGGAGATGAGGCCAATAATGACATCCCCAGTGGTGGCCGGGACATGGATGGAGCCTGGAGATGCTCTGTGTGATGCTGAAGCAAAAGTGGACAAACACTGTAATAAGGTTAAATCTAGAGAAAATCCAGGGATGTCCAAGCAAAAGTAGGTAGTGAACCAGTAGGGTATGTAAAGAGTCTGCAGACTCTTTGCGAAAGATTTTGGAAAAGAGAAAACCAAGAAAAAAAAGATAATATGGTTAGGATACCTGGAAGCAGAAGGGAAGAGATGGAAACCCAGAGAATGTGGTCTTCAGAAAAGTTTAAGACAAGATGGACCAGGCTATGGAAAATCAATGAGATGCCCAAGTGGAGAAAGACGTGAGAAAGCAAAGAAAATGGACATGGAAGAAGAGAAAGTGAGGTATGTAAAAGGAAGGTGGAAGGTGTCAGGATCCATGAAAACACCGTAAATGGGTTCTGAAACCCAGCCCACCTTGGGCGTCTTGCATGAAGCAACCAGTAGCATTTCATGCAATTTAATGAAAAGCAGAGGAAGTTTTATTCAAAATTTTCTTCTATCTGCAAACCTTGGGTAATGATCTGTCTTCATATTGCAGGTATTTTGTAGAAATTAATGATCTGAGTAATTAATGTTTGTGCTGTACTTTCAGATACTACACTGATGCAGAGATACATTAATAATTCTGTCCTCAGATCGAAGGTCTGACTCATGTTTGGCAAGAGCTGGGGAGCAGAGAAATGTGTCTTTAAGCAGCTGTCACGGAGTCAGTGGGAACCTGTTGTCTTATGCAGGGGCTCACATTGTACAGATCAGCAGGAATTTGGTCCTCTGTCAGGCTTCTTGGCTCTGAATTATTTGTAAGCAGCAAAGAATAGTGCAAAAAAGGTCACCCACTGAGTGTGTGGGATCATCCAAAATATTGATGCGCTGATCATTAACAGAGGGTAGCCTGCCCTGTGGAGTCTAAATTCTGTGGAAAAACTAAATACATTAGTAAAGGTTTGATTATTTGTACAAGGGGAGAGAATAAAGGTTTCCCAATTAAAATTAAAATCTGGCATTTCTTAATGCTTGGATGCTTGTCCTTACAAGCTTCTGCTATTTTTATATTTTAATGTTGATTTTTTGGGGGGAGGTAACATCTATTTGAAGAGTTTCCATGAAGCAATCTTGTCTGACACTAACACCATCAAATGAAACAAAAATTTCATGATTAATATCTTCCCTGTAAGCGCATCTATCCCCAAACGTGACATCTGGAAGAGGCATTATTTCTAGACTCAGAACCATCAGAGATGCTAGACAGCTGCCCAAGACACAGCACATTAGCGTAGCAATACTAATCATGCAAAAAAAGGGTAGATTAGAGACACATGCATTTCTACCAGCATTGTTAAACAGATTTTCTGTCCCATACACCAACTCTCACAGCAGATGCAGTCAGAAAAGGCTCCTTAGAAGTATTATCTTTACTTCATCATTTTCAAAATGAACTATTTCACTTCTGAAAAGCTCGTATGTTTTGCTTCAATATTTTTTTTCAATTTAAAAGTGGTGAGATTTTGTTATGAAACAGCCTTTTTCATTCAGATAACCTGAAGTTAAAAAAAAATCAAAACAAAAAGGCATGGAGATCAAAGGCGGGTTAAATAGCCTGAAAATGAAAATTTCCTTTGGAATAAAGTATTTCAACCTGACTCTAAAGATTGTCAAAATTGTTAGGTATGTTTGACCTGGTTTTCCCCTTCATTTTCATTTTGTCCAGTCCTCCACAAACTTTTGTTTGGAGGCCACCCTACCTCCATGAGAGCTAATTCAGCCTCATACATGGGTTTGCTCTTAGTTCCCATCTTTTTTGCACGAAACTGAATAGTCTGAATGTAGCAGTGCATTGAACTGAATTTCAGGTATCATTCAATCTCATAACCTCTCATTTTGCAGCCCCGATGTAGCTATGCCAGCAACCCATGAAGCTCTCCACCACTGTGATTCTGTGATTATGCACTTGATTCATAGCTCACCCTTTTCCTCTCTCTCACCTCTCACCTCGATTTGCAGATAAATTCTCCTAAAACTCACCAGGAAAGAACTGACTGATGGATCCACACCCTGAAGCACCTGAGAAATGTCCTGCAGTCCTCATGAGAGACCAGTTCTGCTTGCCCCTGTAGCAGCTCACCCCTGGGAGACATTAATGCTGGGTTTTTGCTGTCACAAGGACATACCCAAAAAGCAGGTGTTTGTCCCCATTTCTTGACTGGTAACAACTGACTAGTTGTTTTTGTCCCCTTTCAGTGCTGTGTTGCCCATCTGGCTGCCGTGTGCCTGTGTCTCCCATGCTTTCTGAAATAAAGGTGGTTTGCAGAGGGAAAACATTATTCACCAGGGATTGTGCTGACCTGCCTCGTCCTGCTAACCTGCCCTGCGCGTTACGTTACGCTCTGTGGCACAGAAAGCGCTTTGAAGGAAAAGCAAAGCAGTCATTAGTCGGAGCAGCAGCACGGTGTAAAAGCACATCACACACATGCTCCTAACATGCAAATTTAGCTGCGCTTTTCCTGAAACAAAGCGCTGTGTGGCATACAAATGAAGAGGATGACTGAGCTCCACGCGGAGGAGTCTGATTAGCCCCTCGCTTAAGGCACTGGCGGAAGGCACTTAGATGTGGCAGTGTCGAGGCCAAGATAAGAACCTACAGAAGATAAAACAGATCGTGTAGTTTGCGCAGCACCTTCTGCGTCCGGCAAACAAAAGATGAAAGCCTGTTCCAGCAGACAGATGGGGAGCTGAATTTTTCAGAAGGAGTTGCTAGCCATTTAAGTCAACTTTGTAGCAGCAGAGGTGCTGAGTAAGCTAAACACTGAAGACACTGATTATATATAGGGAAAAACAATGGCAAAACACCAGCAAATAAGCTCCACTGATACATTGAATGATCTCATGATTAAAGGATCTGAAGGAATCTGCTATTGTTGTGTGCCTATGCCTAGAAAATAGAGCTCCCAGGATCTGATACTGAATTCAGTAAATAATGAACTCTGGAAAAAAACCCCACACAGACAGGAGACTAGTGAAAGTATCTCTGTTATGAAGAAAGGCTGAGAGAGCTGGGTCTGTTTAGCCTGGAGAAAACTGAGTGGGGATCTCAATACTTAGAAATATCTAAAGACTGGATGTGTATAGGATGGGGCCAGACTCTTCTCAGTGGTGCCCAGCATCAGGACAAAGGGCAACAGGCACAAACTGGAACACGGGAAGTTCCATCTCAACATGAGGAAAACCTTCCCTTTGCGGGTAGCAGAGCACTGGGACAAACTGCCCAGAGAGGTTGTGGAGTTTCCTTCTCTGGAGATGCTCAAAACCAGCCTGGACACTGTCCTGTGCAACCTGCTCTAGGTGATCCTGCTTTAGCGGGGGGTGGACTAGATGACCTCCAGAGGTCCCTTCCAACCCCGACGATTCTGTGACTCTGTGATCCTGTGAAGAACACAGTTTAGCTACCGACAGTAGCCCATCAACTCCACATGAAATCAAAAAGTATTTCTTAAGCCTAGAATGTTCAATTTTGATGCTGTGGGTGACATTACATACCATTCACTCATTGACTTTTATTAATCTCCCTTTTCAATTGCTACACTACACTTTATCAGCTACTGTCATTGGTGACCAATATAGCATCTGATACCTACCTGTGGAACAGGACATCTCTGTTAAGCCATTCTATTTTGAACATCCAAGATATAATGAGCAGTAGGGCAACTATTCATTCCAATTTCCTCCAAAGTAGAAGAAATATGGTTGGGATGGGAAAAGGAAATTGGCCTGTGGAGTGATCCAAGGTACTTTAGTTAGGTTCTGACCCCTAAAAAAATTATTTTACAGAAGCTTGAAGAGGAGTCTTTGTCCTGAAATGTACATAGTACATAGCAGGCAGTAAGTGGAGAATCAGCATTTTGCTTTAAAACATAGGTTTTAGTACTGTGTAACTCGGTCTTTTCCCTGATATCCCAAGTAGAGACTTGCCCCTGACTGCCAAGATTGCAGTCACAGCCCTATCACTTAGAACATTAATTTCAGATGAGGTAAGAAAAGAAACATATAACCTCTTTTTCATCATTAAACGTTTATCCTCAGGTTCCTTTTAAATAAAATGGCCTTTAGTGCTACATTTGTTTCTTTGGTAAATAATACACTTCAAAAATTAAACATTATCAACATTTTCAACATTACTTAACCCACATTCCATCCATTATACTTTCTAAAACAAATGCAGCCAGATCCATTTGATTACTCTTGCCCTAAATTAAAGCATCAGCCTATTTTCCATAACAAGTACTGTCTTATACCATAAATTACGATTAGAATGAATTTGCATTGAAGTTTGCCTGTATAACAGAGAAATTTCCCCATAAGATGTGTCTTTCCTAGTAAATGCTAAATGACTGAAGACACATCAGAGAAAGACAATTTATACCACAGACATTTTGCTTTGGCATGTAACCTTCTTAAATATATCTCAGCTTTACTTCAATGACTTTGAGTATTTCAGTTTCTTTAAATGGGACTTTTTTCCTCCCTCTGCTATACATGCAAACTGTTTCTGACTGCTGCCAGAGCTGCCTGGTGACCTCCAGAGCTAGAGAAGTGAATTTACCATAAGGTAACACACAGTTCAGGTTTACAAAAAATGTGGTTGGCACCAAAGGACTAGTTCTGAGTGCTTGGCTGTCACTTACTGCAGCTTAAAGAAAGGAGCTGTGGAAAATCACAGAATCAGAGAATGGTTTGGGTTGCAAGGGACCTCAAAGATCATCTAGTTCCAACCCCCCTGCCATGGGCAGGGACACCCTCCACTAGATCAGGTTGCCCAAAGCCCCATCCAACTTGGCCTTGAATACTGCCAGGGAGGGTAAATGTAGAAAGATTTTCCAGTGAGTAGGTGAGCTTATAGAGGGTGTGTTGCCTTCACAGAAGCTTCTCTAAGAGGAGCCTTTAGAGGAAAATAAGGTAGAAGGTGGACTAGGATTTAGATGGAGGGCAGAGGACTCTGAAAAGAGGGGGATCGTCAGAAGGATTGGACCTTCAATAGTTTGCCTTTAATTCAAGCCAAATGAATGAATTGCATTTTGGCAGTGAAGGTAGATCAGCCAAGAAGGGGATCTTCCCAGTGGTGGAGGAAAAGGTTCAGAGGATTATCACAACTGCCTTGCATCAGAGATGAGTCTACGTACACACCAAATGATAGCAGAGTTTTACTGCACATACTGCTGTGATAACTCAGCCCACCACACTTTCATAAGAACTGATGGCCAAAGAAACACGAAGAAAGTAGTGTACTTTGTCACACACACACACAAAATCAAAACAAAAACCCAAGAACCCAAAACAAAAACACAAAAACCTTAGTTGAAGAGGTCCTTCTTCCCCTAACTAAACACATAAAGTTGGCCTCTGCCCAAAGTTGTCTGGTTGGAAAATTATTACCATAGCTATATAACACTTACTCCCAATTCTCCCCTTGGGAGAAACTATGGTAACTCCTCATCAAAAACTTTGCAAAAAACAATGACATAAAGAGTTGATAAAGAAATGCAGAACCCTTCTGGTTTACATGATTCTATAATAATAGCATTCTTTTTGCTTCCCTTCTTATTTTAAGCTGTTCTTTATTGTTTACCCAATAGGTTAAATTGGCATTCAGGAACAGTTTTCCTGAATGTTTAAATTACAAAGACATCCCTGCGCACTGAGCCTTGCTACACAGGGAGCTTTTGTAGCTCTTGTGGATGGTGGGTGCGCATGAGAAATGAAGCACTTGCCTCCTCAGGAAAACAATCTACAGCTTTCTTCTTAATTAATGCTGCAGAATAGCTTATAAAAGTATCTGCTAGTGTCTGCTTTACTTTGCTAATCACACTCACTCTGCTTCCCAATTGATTCATTTGGCCATTGGAAAATCAGATATTCCAATGAAAATAGATGCTAACTGACTATCTGAAAATAGAGGCCATAATTTAAAGAACCTTACTGCAAAATGACAAGCAAAGAACTAACTATGTTTCCTGATATATTTTGGGAATAGTGCATACTTCTATCATTTTGAGTATGTTTACTACCAAAGTTTCCTTACAGCTTGTTCAGTGAACGTAGAGAGTCCTGGATCCTCCCTTCACAAAAGAAGCTGGTGGAAGTTGGGTACCCAACTCTACTTACATTAACTGTTGTGGATATGATTTCTTCAGGTTTCCAAAAGTGACAGTCTGGTTTTCTGGTATGAGGAAATTCAGTACAGATTTGTGAACAGTCTGACCTGCAGTATGGTGTGTGTTAGAGGGCCTCTGCTGTGTATTTGGTTGATAGCAACCGTGAATTTGTACCAGACCGAATAAGTAGTTTCATCTGAAATTGTACCAGGCTTCGCTTTTAGCTGCGGAAGTCCATCCAGTTTGTGGCTCCATATAATCAAAACAATCAGAGTCATGATTAGTTTGGTTTTTTAAAGCTAAGGGCCTTTGCTAACAGAAACACATATTCACAGACTGGTAGGTGTTGGAAGGGCCTTCTGGAGATCATGTAGTCCAACCCTTGCTGCTAGGATGAGATAGAGCAGGTTGCACAGGACAGCATCCAGACAGGCTTTGAATATTTCTAGAGAAGATGACTCCCCGACCTCTCTGCCACCCACAAAGCAAGTAAGTCTTTCCTCATATTGAGACTAGAATTCCCTGTTGCCCCTTGTCCTGTCTCTGGGCACCACTGAGAAGAGTCTGGCCCCATCCTCTTTACATCCACCCATTAGATATTTGTATGTACCGATGAGATCTCCCCTCAATCTTCTCTTCCTCAGGCGAAACAGACTCATCTCTCCCAGCCTTTCCTTATATAAGAGATGCTTCAGTCCCCTTGTCATCCTGTTAGCCTTCCACTGGACTGTCTCCAGTAGCTGCCTGTTTTTCCTGAACTGGGGAGCCCGTAATTGGACCCAGTACTCCAGATATAGCCCAACTTGGGCAGAGTAGAAAGGGCCTGATGGCCACAGTCATCTTAATGCACCCCAGGACACCATTGCCCTTCCTGGCCATGAGTACGTAGCACTGGCTCATGGAGACTCCCAGGTCCTTCTCTGCAGAGCTGCTTTCCAGCAGGCCAACCCCTAACCTGTACTGGTGCATGAGGTTATTCCTCCCTAGGTGCAGGACCTTATGTTTGCCCTTGCTGAACTTCATTTGGTTCCTCTTCGCATAGCTCTCCAGCCTGTCCAGGTATCACTGAATGGCAGCACAACCTTCTGGTGTGTTGGCTACTCCTCCCAGTTTTGTATCCTCAGCAAACTTGCTGAGGGTACACTCTGTCCCTTCTTCCATGTCTCTGATGAGTAAGATAAATAAGAGCAGACCTAGGACTGACCCTGGGACACACCACTGGCTACAGGCCCCCAACTAGACTCTGCACCGCTTATCACGACCATCTGGGTGGGCTCTGCCATTCAGACAGTTCTCAATCCACCTCACTGTCCACCAATCCAATCCACAGTTCCTAAATTTGTTTACAAGAAGGATGCTATGAGAGATGGAGTCAAAAGCCTTGCTAAAGCCAAGGCAGACAACATTCACTGCTCTCCCTTCATCTACCCAGCAGTTATGCCATCACAGAAGGCTATCAGATGGGTCAGTCATGATTGCCCCTTGGTGATTCCATCTTGACCACTCCTGATAATCAGCTTTTCCTCCACATGCTTATTGATGACCTTCTAACAAGGGCCAGAAAAGGTTAAGGAACTGAAAGAGAAGAGTAATCTTCTTCCACTAAATAGAAGGAATTCACAGAGATTATTTTTTTACATAAATAGTGATTAATGAGCCATCTGGACATTCCCATTCACTCTTCACACGCACAGGAACTGATTCTCAGTGAAATAGGTTCCGGTTTAAACAGAAGTCTGCTGACTTCTGTAGAGCTTGGTTTGACCTGAATGGCCTCCAAATCTGATCCTTTGGGAATTTTAACTGAAAAGGAACTGCATTATATTCTCATAACTTGGTCTGTAGAACTATGAACTGTTCTTCTCTCTTGGTCACAACCCAAAAGCAATTGTCTTAATTTAAAAATTGCGGAGGGGGGAGGTGGGGGGAGGCAAGGTTGGGTAAAATTAATGTTGGTGATACCGCTTTTTTTAGTCCGGTTCCACTTATTTTGTTGCTGAAACTTAGGCACAATTCCAGTACTGCATAAGAAATATCTCTCGCATAAGCCATAGGAAAAAACCTCAAAATATTGCAGTAATGTAGCACCATTACCATCATGAACCAGAAAACTAGAAGTGTCAGATTTATATATACTGAACTCACTATAGTTTAAGGAGGATTAAATACTTGTGCTGCATTGTAACACTCTCAGCAAATTAAATTACTACACCATCCACTAAAGAGTGACATAATATCCCCTGTAAGACATTGTCTGACTGAACCATACTGTGCAAGCCTTGTTAACTTAATGGGAATTACATGAAGATCAGTAGTGGTGGGTTGCTTGTCCTATCCCACAATAGCAAATATCTATTATTCTTAACCAAGGAAAACATAAGGCACACATTTGTGATATTCAGAGCAGTCCAGCTCATCACCACTGGCATGTGAGGCAGATTCAACAATTTAAAAACAACTCTTTGATATACCCCACTTTTGACTCAAACAACTCCGTGTTTTTAGTTTTCAAAGGAAAAAGACATAACAAGAAAAATACTTGAGACTATGTCAAGAAAGGTAAATCTCTACCCAAAGGGCTACTACTACAATGTTCCTTATTCCCCTTGTTCTCTAACATGAACGAGGAGAGCAAAACTCAGCACTGCAGAATTTCATGTACTAGCTCTGTGCTTATACCAGCTTTCCACAAAACTTCCTGATCCATCTATGAAATTAAACTATTGCCACAGTAACGGGAGGTTTCTGAAAGGTGTTGACACTTTGCCTGCAGTTTCCCACTAGCATTCCTTCAGCTTCTCTGTACTGTTGAGATATCTCTGTAGAATGCAGAGAAAATAAAAATACTTATGACAGATACCGCCATTTTTGCAGTCTGAAGAACTACTATGGTGCCAATGACTATGGTCCAGAAATTATCTGTTCCAGTGAACCAAGACATGACTCCAAAAATACTGTCAGTCTTGTAATTAGCCAAGATCTTGGGCAGCTCCCAAGAAGAACCCACGGAAGAACCAGTGATGATGGAAGGAGTAGGGAGCAGGTCAGCAGAGATCACCATGACTGAAAGGAGGGTCTACAGTACCTTCTCCACATGCAAACTTTTCCCTGAAAGACTTAATTAGAGCTCAAGAAGAAATTTTATCTTCCTTTCACACTCACTGAAGATCTTTGCTCTTAGCTGAAGGAAAACAAAGGAAACAACCATGAGAAACGTAAATACACATAAAAAACTTTTTCCTTTGCTTTCATTTAAAAATGTGTGGAATGGTTTTAAATGAATAGTTAATAAATGAACAAGCAAATGAATAAATGTGAACGCCTGCTGATGAACCAGAAAAGATTCTAAAATCAAAGAAATTGTAGATATCTGGTAAATTTGAAGTCAATTTAAGATAAACACCAACATAGTAATTTGGGTCTGATTTTTCCAAAACTTAATACCCACATTGGGTATTAAGCCAACATTTTCAAGAGAGTAATTACATTAAGGATTTTCTGCTTTCCCTGTAATTTGAAAACTGTATTTGATATATTTGGCAAGGTTTTGGTAGCAGGGATGTTGCAAGGGTGGCTTATGTGAGAAGATGTCAAAAGTTGTCCCCATCTCAGATACAGCCAGCGCCAGCCGGCTCTGAGACAGAATCTGAGCCCCTCAGCGACACTGGTAGGTAGCACTTCTGTTATAACAAGTTTAAGAAAGGGTAAAAATGTCATGCAGCAGCTGTGAGAGAGGAGTGATAATGTCAGAGAAACAGCCCTGCAGACACCAAGGTCAGTGAAGAGGAGTAGGAGTTGCTCCAGATGCCAGAGCAGAGATTCTTCTGCAGGTAATGGAGGACCACAGTGGAGCAGATATCTACTTGCAGGTCATGGAGAGCCCATGATGGAGCAGGGTCCTGGCAGGATTGGTAGTCTATGGAGAAGAGGCCACACAGGAGCAGTTTTTCCGACAGAAACTGTAGCATGTGGGGGACCCATGCTGGAGCAGTTCCTGAAGCACTGCAGGCTGTGTGAAAGGCCCTGCACTGGAGCAGTGGAAGAGCATGACGAGGAAGAAGCAGCATAGACAAAGCATCACGGACTGACTGCACGTCCCATTCCACATCCCCCTGTGCTGTATGGAGGAAGGAAGAAGAAGAGTCATGAGTGAAGCTGAATCTGGGAGGAAGGGAGGTGTTTGGGAAGGTGGGTTTAGGTTTTTTTTATTTCTCAATATCTTACTATAGTATAATTGATAAGAAATTACATTAATCTTCCTTGTGAAGCCTGTTTTGCCTGTGACCACAATTGGTGATTCCTCTGTCCTTATCTTCACTTTTTTCATCGTATTTCCCCCACCCTGTCCTGTTGAGGAAGAGGGGTGATAGAGCAGCTTGGTGGGCACACCATAAAAGTAAAGATTATGCGTGTGTAATTTTAAGCAGAAAAAGCACTTTGAGTTTTTAAGCCTGCATCCAAATGTTAGTGTTGTGTCCTCGGGCTTCAATTCTCCTCTAATGAGTCCAGGATCCCCCCTGGTTTCCCTGCTGGCAGCTACATGAACCTTTTCCCTTCTTGTGGCATCTTTCTCCAACTATTCATCTCCATAGCTATTATAGGGCAGGTGACTGCATTATGTGGTGAAGGATGGTGCAGGTTTTTCCATCCAAGATGATACACCAGCACAAGAGAGTAGATGGCTCTGTGAAAATAATAGGAAGAAAGGAGAGTAAACTTCTTCCAGATACCACCATAAACAAAACATGTCATTTTTAAGTGCTGCTGGAATGACTGAGATGATGGAAATATACTAAAGAGAGTATCATATCTGGATCAGAGGTCTTCTTATTGTGAAAACAATACCTAAAGCTGTATTTTTTTTTCCTTGTAATTTATCAGTGACAAAAAAACCCACAAAACAATGATGATATTTTTACTCGTGGGGTTTCCTAACAGTTAAGTTTTGAGGCATGTATTTATTTGGGGGAGTACTTTAAGAAATATAAGAAGAGAAGTGGTTAACAGACAGGAAGAAGCATAGTAGAAAACAAAATCAGGTATGACACAAAGTAGTTATTTGTAGACCAAGAAAAACAGGTTAGAGAGCTCAGAGTTCAAAAGAAGTTCAAGACTACATGAAAAGTCTGAAGAGCAAAGTAGGAGTTGAGTCTCACAGAAAGGGAGAGAAGCTGATAGAGAAATGGAAGAAGGCAAGTAAAATAGGGAATGGAAAGAACAATAGGTACATCTGCTACATAGTGAGGAAAGATGAGCTGAAAACTCGTCATCACTCTGAGATGTCTGAGAGTATCTCCACATTTTCAGTTGCCCTAAATGAAAGATGGAAGGGCTATGGCATAAAGGTGTGATTAAAACACTGAGGAAGCCATCTTTTTTTTCTTCCAGTCAGTATATTCTGTGATAACTCTCTCCCTCTCTGTTACCCTCTGAACCTCTCATGGGTCACAGGCATCTCACATTTTTTGTACTGAAGGCCAATGGCATCCTGGGGTGTATTAGAAGGGGTGGTTAGTAGGTCGAGAGACGTTCTCCTCCCCCCTCTGCTCTGCCCTGGTGAAACTGCACCTGGAATATTGTCTCCAGTTCTGGGCCCCTCACACAGAACTCCTTGAAAGAGTCCAGCACAAGGCCACCAAGATGATGAAGGGAGTGGAACACCTTCCTTATGAGGACAGGCTGAGGGAGCTGGGCCTCTAGCTTGGAGGAGACTGAGGGGTAACCTCATTAATGTCTATAAATATGTAAAGGGTGAGAGTCAGGAGGACGGAGCCAGACTCTTCTCAGTGATGGCCAGCAATAGGACAAGGGGCAGCAGGTGCAAACTGGAGCATAGGAAGTTCCATGTAAATACGAGAAACTTTTTCACTGTGAGGGTGATGGAGCACTGGGACAGGCTGCCCAGAGAGGTTGTGGAGTCTCCTTCTCTGGAGGCATTCAAACATGCCTGGATGCATTCCTGTGCAATTTAGTTTAGGTGATGCTGCTCTGTCAGGGGGTTTGGACTAGATGATCTTTCAAGGTCCCTTCCTATCCCCAACATTCTGTGATTCTGTGATTATTCAGGAGCTCACCAGAACGGTTTCATTTCACCAATGAACAATGCATCACCAGAGCAAGAAAACCATACACCTCTGAAACAAGTAGGACTTGAACATGTAGAGATTAACTTGGTATTTATCAGAACAGACAAAAAACCACCCCATTAGCTACCACTTAAATAACTTAAATTTCACCTTAATCAGGACCTAAAATGGTGGCTAGAATATTAACTTTGCCACCCTCCTAAAGAATTAAGCTTTGTGTTGTCTCTCCTCATTAACGTGGCTGTCATCATTGCATATATGATTCTGATACGTCACCCAGTCACTTTGGCAGACACAGCTATGCAGATTGGCATCCTAGTCACAGTTAACGGCACTGTGAAAGCAATATGAGCCAAAAAAAGTGGGGCACAATAGAGACCAGATAGCATGAAATAAAGCAGATTACTTTCTTTGCTTACTGGCATTAAGCAGAATTGGTGTCATTCAACTGTAAGCACTTATTGTGGAACACTTGAGTTCCTCAAAGGGGATTTTTACTGCTAAATCCTTTAACAGTTATGAGAAATTAGAGTCAAAAGTAATCCAGTGCTAATATACAATTCTGTTTTTTACTTTAATTTAACATATGTAAATTAGATTCAAATAAGGACAGTTCAGCAGTGGGAAGCCAATTTATAGCTTTACTTCTATATTAACTTTCCATATTGCAGCTATGCTATAGATCAAGCTGGTGGATCCATATCTTACTACAAAAATAACTGCATGGGAAGGAATTTTAAAATGAGAGTTTAACAAAAGACTTTTTTTTCTGTCCTTTTTCAAACAATATGTTTGCTCCATTACTTAGTATATTTCATTCTCAGGGAGCAGACATACCCTGAAGAAACTGAGAAATATTGTTTGAGAAACAATATTGTCATTTACTGTCCATCTTGTTTTATTGTATTTAGCTCTGTGGTGCCAATTCTGTAACTCAGAAGCCCACTGGCTTTGTTGATTGACACAGTTAATGCACTGCACTGATGTGTCAGTGCTCTTTGCAACTAAGGCTCTGCAAGCAATTAAGGATGGAGAGAGGGGGAGAGCCAGTTCTTGTAGAGCATGCTTATGGAGTCATATTGGAGCATCTTCCCTTTTTGTGTAGGACCTCAGTCACTCAATTATAAATGCATATATATACATACATGTAGATATATACATAAATATATGCTTAAGATATATATTTGATTATTTATATGTATAGACATATATGTCAGGAAACACTGGGATATAGTATCAGTTCCCTGGAAATAGATTCCTGGATGTGATCTGGTTGGCCACCCTAAACCCTATCTGCAGTATGAATATAGCTCATGATACAAGTGCCTGTCAGTAAATTTGATATCTTGCACAGTTGTCTAGCAGTGCCCACAGACTACATCTTGGTGTCACACTTCAAGTCTCTTCTTGTCATGTACAAAGTATCTTCCTCACTACTGTACTTCCTTGAGGAGATACTGTGTATGCAAAAGACTATGACCTGAGGTTCAGAGAGCACCAGAATCCGGATTCATACCTATTTTGACCTTGCCCCTTGTAGTTTTACACAGTCTGCCAGCTACATAGGCTGGCATCACATAAATGCAGGAGCACTGCCAGTAACACTGCAAGACACTGGAGAGCAGACTGTCTTTGGATGCAATCTAAAATACTTGCCAAGTCTATGAGGAGCTGGCTTCACATGAGGTCCAAGCAGAGACACCACAGGTAAGCACTTCATGGGTCACTTCTCAGGTGGGAGTGCCCATACATGGAACTTGCAGCACTTGGAGCCTACACTGCCCCTCCTCACTGCCTTCAGGAGGACACCAAGACATGCAGGAGACAAGATCCAGTTCCTTCATTTTAATATCCATGTTGGTTGGGGTGCTCCAGGAGATAGGGAGGGATACACAGGCAGAAGTTATGGGTCATACTCTAGACAGTTTCTGACAGACAAAATGTTGAATAAAGTCTGAAGCAATTTATTCCACCCTGCCTTGTCACATCCACACTGGGCAACCTGTTCTACTTGATCATCTTTTGAGCAGATGGATTGAATAGATCTCCAGAAGTCCTTCCCAACCTCATTGATTCTATGATCAGACACACACCACCCTCCCCCTAGCACTTACTCCGGCAGGTAAGGCAATGCTGCAAGTGAAATCAGACTTCCTTCTGCCAAGAAACCATTTTACAAGAGGGAAGTGGGTTGAACCACAGCACTACTGGAAAGGTAATAGGAAAAGAGGAGAAAATCATCTCAGGTCAATCAGACCTCTCTCTTACTAAGACACAAGATGGATCTCAGAATCCATTTGTGGTGGTTTTGGCCCTAACCAAAGGCCAAACACCCACCAAGCTGCTTGCTCACTCCCCCCTTCAGCCGAAAAGGGGGAGAAAATAGATATTGGGAGGCTTAGGACTTGAGATAAGGACAGAGGGATCACTCTGCAATTAGTGCAATGGGCAAAACAGACGCAGCACAGAATAAAGGAAAGAAAAAGGTGATTTATTACTACTTACTACAACTACTACACCCAGTGAACCGGAACGAGATAAGAAGCGGCCAGGTCTTCAAGCACCTTCCCCCCACCCCTCCCTTCTTAGCAAACTTAAAACTCATCCCGATTTTACTCCCTTCTTCCCCCCCCAACATGGCGCGGGAAGGGGCAGGGAATGGGCAGTGGGGTTCCGGTGATTCCCAACAAGCTGCTTTTTCTTCCCCAGATATTACCACTTCTACTTCCTCCCCCCACCCCTCGCCTCTTCGCACTCATGACTTTAATCAGAGATT
>VZTU01004381.1:14699-51413 GCA_013400835.1 Zapornia atra | reverse complement strand
CATGATATTAAATGTAAGGATTAGCAAACTGGACATTCAGGATCACTTCCAGTTGCAACAAAAATCAAGGCTTTTTATTGTTTTCAGAAAGCACTGGATTAAGCTGTTACAAAACAATATGCAAAAGTCTACACAAGGAAGTCTAGAAAATAATTCCTCTGACTGTCCTCAGTCCAGTGGTTTTTCTCTAACAGATATGGGGCTAGAGAAATTCATAATAGACATCTTTTCAACTGACAGCTAAATTAAAAGCAAGCAAGTGCTGTCATTCACACAGTATGATGGGATATCACATATAGTAAGTGCCTGCCTCTCACTCCCAGGGACATAACAATTACAAGAGCCATGGATGTGATGACTGTCTTTTATAGAATGTGATTTGGAGTATTCATCATAGAATGCCAAAACTGGCGGTGCGTTTTCTTGGTGAAATACTGAGCACCATGTGAACAGACTTGAAAAAGGCAGATGGTAAACAGTGGAAGAACTTCTATGTATGTGTAATTTACAGTATTTTCAAATATAAAGCAAAGCTTTCAAACAGTTGAATCACAATAAGAGCTTAAGTATGATATTACCAGTTTCAGGTTCTGGCTTTATCTTCAATTTACTCAGTTGGTCTGTTTGTTCTCTGGCTAGCATACGTATTTGATGACACTCTTCTTTCATGTCCTGGAAAATGGTCTCCAGATTCTCTCTGGAAGATCAGAATTGTAAATGAGTCAGCTTATTGTGACCTTTAATAGAGTTACAGCCACAAACCAAGGAAAAACAATAGTGTAAGCTACTTTTCTTGGATACCTTGTTCGTCAACATATATATACTTATTTTTGGTCCCCTCAGTAAAAGCAAGCAGGATGGGAAAAGAAAATGTCAAAGAGCTGTTTAGGCCTACCACATACATGCAAGCTTAGGACCTGACCCTGCAAGGACCTTCTCAAAAAAATCAAACCTTTACATTTCTTTTCAGTTCCCTCAGGTATTTAGTGGAACCAGCTTCTAAAGGTATTGTTTCCATGTCATTCTCGGGAAAGTAAGATGCTGCTGTTGTGAATATTGTTTAGTGTGCATTTCAGATTTTGCAGAAGAAACACACAAACATCTGTTACTGCTCCTTCCCTCTCTGACTACCTGACATTTTGGAGAGGGGCTCATGAACTCATTCCGTTTCATACAATACACCTTTTCCGGAGTCTTATACGGACATCTGATACTTAGCTGTCTGCACCAGGAACAGTGAGAAGTTCTTTGTATCATTATGAATTTAATTTGCTCAAAGGCACCACCTTATTCAGTTAGTGATGCATCCATAAAATTCCATTGTGAAATTTTGATGAACTTGCTGAGTAATTTTTATTTCTAAGCACAATACCATGGATTTTATTAAATTACATTCAAGGATGAAAAAGTGAAGTTGGTTACAAACTGAATTTGTGTTCTCTTTTGCATCTGTGTATCAAGAGGGTTTTTTCTTTAATCCAGTGAGTTGTTTTCCTTTGTATGGCTTATTCATGTAGCAATCAGGAGTGTCATGAGCTGTGCTCCTTCTTCTGCTGTGCTTCTCTTTTTGAAGACAAAAATGCCTATTTATATTTCATTTGGAAAAAATAAATCCAGAGGAGTTGAAGTTGCTACTGTTAACACTTATATCTTGACCACTTTTCAGGTGTTTCATAAATAAGATATTAAAAAAGACTCAACACAAGTTTCTAGTCAGAGCTTGAAAATACACTTATTAGATGAATCAATCTTAATTTGCTAGACATTTGTGATACTGTAATCTTACTAGACACATACCTCTTTCCAAGTAAACAGTAAAGTAGGGAAGCTATTTGAGAGGAGGAAGACAGAAGACAGGTAAAGTTTTTTCATTTTTTAGATAGAAATCAGTAAAGACATAAAAGTCCTTAGCACATCGTGGTCTTATTTCCTCTCTTTCTTGTCATAAAGCAGCAATGAGTCAGACTAAAGATCCATGTAGTTCACCTACCCCATGTCTGAGAGTGGCCAAAAATAGATGCCTAAGCAAGAGTATAAGAGAGCAAGAATTTATGATACTTTTCTTTAATACCCTCCTAGCCTCACCTTAGAGAATCTTCTACTTGACCTCAGCAACAGTGTTAAAATTACTGCCTATCCTGTGCAAAATGCAAACCTAAGGGTTTTGTCGGTATTTTTCCCAAAACACTGGCAGAAGAGGGAATGCTTGCTTAGGAGTTATACTGCTTTTAGTCCCTTGGTCATAGCAAGGGCTGGCTAGCTTCAGCTTGTAGATAAACCTGGTTTCAAACTCATTTAGGATGATTTAGGATGGATCAGGCCAAGAATTATTTCTTCATGCTGACTATCAGACCTCCTCCTGGCAGTGCAGCAGGCTTCTCTGCTGTGCTGCCATCAGTTAATCCATTCCTGTTCCGAAGAGAGTTAATGCAAGGGAGTGAATGCTTACTCAAAAGCCAGCAGTAATATCTGCTGTCTACAGTTTAACCTGCTCCTGAACCAAGGGGCTATTTTTATTCCTTCCAACTTATCCCTACATACTTGCAAAGCTTCAGCTACGATTCCACATAGTTGCTGGCTTTATTACCTTCCCACAACAGCTCTTTCACCTCTGTTGCTCCCTGTTCCCCATCCATTTTTTAAGGTACTGTATAGAAACAAGGGAAAATGCTGGTCTTATTTAATAGCAGAAAAGACAATTAAAAGTAATTTTAATAGTGCTGTGAAATTATTTACCTTTCAGGCAGAGGAGAAATACCAGAGATCCCTAGAGATAATTCAGGATTTTCTGGAAAAACTTTCTTACATTTCACCTTGAAGTAAAACACGAAAATATTGATCACAGGTTAGTGTATTAGTTTTGATCGTCACCTTGATATGAATAAAAATGTCATGGGATCCTTCAGGTAGTCCTTCTGGAAACTCTCAAAACATTCACAGAGTGACAAAAGCAATTCTCTACTATTTGTGTGAATTCCTATTTTTAGTTTAGCTTAGCAACTCAGTGTGGCACTCCTCTGCTCATAATCTCTTAAAAGGAAACTGGTTCTAATATTGCTTGACTGTAATTCTGTTTCAATCATGCATTAGGTAAAATCATGTAATGCATATAAGCTTGTTAGATATCCAGCTATTTTAGCTCTTAAAAATCAATTTATTCACTGAATTTTTCAATGAACACTTTAACAAGCTAGTATGTCAAGACTTCTAGCAGGTTTTAAAATAAGTTATTAACTTTGACTACCACCTTGTGGTTCACTCTAGTATTACATAGTTTCAAATCTGCCAGGCATTAAGGGAAGTTTTTATAATAACCAGTCATTAAGCTGCAATTTCACTAGATCTACATTACCAGATGGCCTGGGTAGTTCATATGTGCTCCAAATCAGCCACAGAACTTGATCATATGTCTGCCAAATCAGCTGGTATCAATGATACACTGTTTATAACCACAGACCCATAGCCTCCAGGTTTGCCTTACCTTGCACTGAAGTGCAACTGCAGCTTCTGTAGCTCATACCTAGCAACATGGGTTACAAATGCTTGGGCAGCCTAACAGCAGCAAGTCATGTGCTGCTGTGCTCCTCCCTTACCTGTGTTCACTTTAAATTCGCTAGCTAAAATAGGTTTACATGCTTAGATTTACACTGATGACTGCAATCTAGCTATCCCACAAGGACAGAAATAGCTCTCTGGAAGCTATTCTGTAAAACAAATAGGGTGGCATGAAAGTGAACAAATCAACTTGATCTTAGTGAAAGCCTCCAGCTGAAAATTACAACACAGGAATGCTAATCTGAATTTTTCACAAATACTAACATTTTAGAATGGCACACCATAAAATAATTATCTCATATACCAAACAACTGGCGTTTCCTATGTGCTTTATATACTTAAACAATTTCCTATTAATTATATAATGCTGAAATATGAAATCTGTTTCATAGAATAATTAGTATAAACATGTTTGAAAGAACTAGTAATTTACACTTCCCCCACCCAATTTTATTTTTATTTGGTTGCTTATCTTACCTCCCTTTTATATGCTGGCATCTGTATACCCTTTTGGGCTTCATTTAATTCTTTCAATTGGCTTTTCAGAGTTCTTATTTTATCTTCTTGGTCGGAAATAATAGATAGAAACTTCCTTTCCTTTTCATTGCTTATGTCCTCAAGTTGCTTGAACTTCATATTCTCACTTTCTAACTGTTCCTAAAAAATAATTTTAGAAATACCAGTACAATTAATAGAATGGAGGCTTGTGGAATATCGTTATTCAGCAGTCTGGAATAAGCTAAATTAAGCTTTTGCAGCATAAGTAAGGGTCAGTCTTATTTATTACATTATTAATTTTAAACTTCTAGTAAAGACCTTCTACCACTGCACATAGATGTAACTCATCATAGATGACTGTGCAAAACAACTGTATTTTCTGAATTTATGAAAGTCATATAAGTGTTTATAAAAACAAAGCCATTCTCTTGGTTCAGTTACTGTATCACTTACACGAACATTTAAGATACTATACATAAAAAGTAATTTCTCATTAATTTCAATGAATCTTAAACAATTTTGAAGATGGTGATATTCCTTAATACCTTAATGTTTGAGCAGACCCCAGAATAGAGCAACAGAATCACAGAATATCTCAAATTGGAATAGTCCCATAAGGATCATTGAGTCCAACTCCCTGCTCATTGCTGAACTACCTAAAACTAAATGATACAACTAAGAGCATCATCCAGATGCTTCTTGAACTCTAAGAGAACTGGTGCTGTGACCACTTCCTTGGGGAGCCTCACCTTCTTTACCCTCTCGGTCAAGAATGCCCTTATGTCGAGTCTGAACTTCCCCTGACAAAGGTTCATTCCATTTCCTTGTGTCCTATCGCTGGTCACCAGAAAGAGAAGATCAGCACCTCCAGCTACCCCCCTTGCAGAAGGTGTAGACTGCAATGAGGTCACCTCACAGTTTTCTCTCCTCCAAGCTGAACAGACCACGTTACCTCAGCTGCTTCTCCTAATCCTTGCCCTCAAAGCCTTTCACCATCTTGGTCTCCCACCTCTGGACACACTCTAACAGTTTGATGTCTTCCTCCTGTTGAGGCACCCAAAACTGCATGCAGTCCTTGAGGTGGGGCCACACTAGTGCAGCGTGGTCATACAATCACCTCCCTTAAACAGCTAGCTGTGCTGTGCTTGATGCACCTCAGGACACAGTTGGCCCTTTTGGCTACCAGGACACACTGTGGGTTCCTAGTCAACTTGCCAACAGCCCAAACACCAAAATCTCTTTCTGCAGGGCTGCTCACCAGCCTCTCATCCCCCAATTTGTATGTGTAAGTGGGATTACATTGCAAATATTGCAATGCTGTAAAAATCTGTGAAATAAAAAGCTGTGCCTGCCCCCCCTTTAACTATCCATGTAGCAATTAATGGAATTTTTGTGTATGTGGGCTTTTTGGTGATATGAAGATGATTATAATGAACATTTAAAAAATATGCACAAAGATCGTCCTCAGATAATTTTCAAGAGATAACCTAGTTAAAAACTGTGGCTGTGAAAAATTTAGTTGTAGGTTTATGAAATCTACAGAAACACTGATCTTGAACCATATCAAGGGTCAGAGAAAGTGGCCTGAAGCCCCATGTTTGTCTCTGCAAGAGAAGCAAGCTTAAAGGGTTAACTCTGCAAAAAGTAATGTACATGAAATGCAGTGAGACAGTCTGTAGACAGGTAGGGCAAGGTGAAAAGAAAGGAAATAAGTGCTTTTTCAATAACGTTTGTTTCATTTACAAATGGGACCTAAAAAGGGTGAGGTTGTGCATTTGGAGATTAGGTAGGTAGGGGCTACTCTACTAGACAATGACATCTGTGTAGGGATGGGCAGAGAACAGGTCTACAGAGACACCCGGTGGTTAAGCATAGATGTGTGTATATGCAGCTAACATAATGGCTCAGCCTCAAAAAGTTATACTAGCTGGATAAAAAACCCACATAAAACCAGCTCTGAAGGCACTGTTCGTTTTTTTCTTTAGTTTCAATTGTGACTTTGAATAATAAATCTACACTAAGAACTTCGACGCAACTCTGGATTTGGGTGGTATCTAAGAGATGCAGATTAAGCCTCTTCTGCTCAGTGGGTTCAAAACATTGTCTAAAGATGGGATGTTTCTATCCCAGCAAAACTCCTCTCTCACCATCATCTACAGATCTTACATATCCCATTCTTTCAACTTTTGAATTGACAAGGTATTTTTGCCAGCCCTTCCTCCATGCTTTGCACTTCTGGCAGGTGGTGTGAGGAATATATGTATAGTTCTAGGACAGACTAGAAACACTTTCTATACTCTTCTACTGTGGAATACATACACATCATGGTAGATAAGAATCCAGGGAAGCAGATGAAAAAACCCCCACAACAAAAAACAAACAGCAAAAGAGAAAAAAAGGAGGTTTGTTTTTTTTAAAAATATATAGTTCTGGAAAAAAAAACCTCAACCAAAAAAAGACAACTGAAGATTTTAGGCTAAAGAACCCATCCATTATCTTCGATAACTGATGCTACAGCAGCTAGGTTTCATTTTCTCAAATGACACAAGGATGCTAGGAAAAATTACTTTACTATGAGGCACCAAAAGTTCAAAGCAAATTAAAGAGGCATCTGATGAGGGAGAAAAAGACAGTTTTATCTAGCAATATGGGGAAGGAAACTCCAATTTATGTTAAGAGGAGATGGAGATGCAGGAAAGTATTCATAACAGCTTGGAAAACTTTGAAGAAAGTTATAGCAGGGCCAGATGCTGGACATAATTTTATAACTTTAGACCTTTTCCATGTTCTTTAAAGACTAGAAAGACACAGTAGCTATAGTACAGAGAACTGCTTTTTGCCATTCCAGGAATGGGAAGGTAGTGGTATTTTATGGTGTGGGTTCACAGATCCCAAATGTTCCACTGTAAAATTCCATTTTGCATTTAAAGAAAACCACCACAGTGGGATGCAGCTTCTGCTATACTGTCCTTTGAAAATGATTTGCTGGAAATTCAAACACCTAGGAAAAAGCTGATGTCAAACACAACACTTGCCCTTGAAGAACAACTAACTCCATCTTAAAGACAGTAAAATAACTCTTTCACTGAGCCTGTGATAAAGCATTGATTTGCATACATAGAATTTATCTGTTCAGAACTATTACAGCTCCAAATGACAAAAAAAATAAAAAAGGCTTTCAGGTAACTGGGAGCACTGTAGTAATGGCCAGTAGTTCTCTTCCATTTCTCCCACATTCTCCTGCAGGAAGTGGGGACAAGATTAAGCGAGCAATGAGAAAAGCCACGTGGGGACTAATGTGAGAAGAGCCATGCAACACATTGCAATGAGGTTATATCAGTACATACAGCATTCTTGTGCACCATCAGGGTATCACACCAGGAAAATCACTGAATAAACAATTACACCTTTTGGGATCTTTAAACAATACAGCCCTTCATAGCTTGATGATCTGACAGTCTAATACTGACTGAGTTTGGGTGTTTGCAATGAGGTAATATTTATAAACTGGCTGAAGTTTATAAAGTTAATGCCATGACAAGTAAGTGTGTCACACAGGTCATACTTGCTCAGTTAAGTACTTGGCCACACAACAGACCTTTTTAAGCATGCTGGTATGAGCAGACAGCAAAGAGGTTACATCTGTATCATCAACAGATCAGTATCTTTTCTTTTGAGAGTCTTTATAGGATCAGAGTTGGAAGGGACCTCAAGGGTTCTCTGACTCTCAATCAAAGTGGGGTCAGTTACAATGTCTGATCAGGTCACTCAGTTTGGTCTTGAATTACCTAAGGATGGAGACTGCACACCCTCTCCCTCCAGGCAACCTCTTCCAATGCCTGGATATCCTCATGGTGAAGAGTTCTCCAGTATGCCACAGAATTGCAGGGGTTGGAAGGGACCTCAAGAGATCATTGAGTCCAAACCCCCAATGCCCAGTCTGAACCTTTCATGTTTCAACTGCCCATTATGACTCATCCTCTAGCCATACACCACTGTTAAACGCTTGGCTCCATGTGCCTGATAACCTCAGAGTAGGTACTGGAAAGCTATTAGCTTCTCCTCAAGCCATCTCTTCTCCAGGCTGGACAAGTCCAGTTCCTGTAGCGTCTTCTCATGGGCTACATACTCACTCTAATGTATCAATATTTTTCCTGCACTGGAGGAAACTAGACGTAGTATTGTAAATACAATCTAAATGAACGCTGAATAGAGGGAGATACACCCAGGAAAGCGAGTGTTAGTTCTGCTCCTGTTACAGCCCGGGAAGCTGTTGCCTTTTCTGCTGGCTCATGTTTAGCTTGCTGTCTAACAAGACCCCAGCTCCTTTCCAGCAGGCCTGCTCTACAGTCAGTCAGCCCCCAGACTGTACTGCTGCAAAGGCAGGTCCTTCTACTTTTCTCTGAAGTGTGCTATAATGGCCTGTTTTCAGTGACTTCCTAGAATAAAAGGTCAGATGGTTTCAAGGAAAAATACTGTTCAACTGAGGAACTGCTGTAATGGTCTCAGGGAATATTAACTGTAACTTTTATTATTGGGCAGACATAGCTTAAACAGATGAAGTGGGAAGAAAAAAGGCTATCAGTACCAGAATTTCTTATGTCTGGTAGCAGGGCCTAACTAGTCCTACCACATACACCACACCAGCAGCAAATAACAGCTGAATGCATACAATTGTCAGCTAGTATAAAATCATGTTCATCTTTCTTTGTGTCAAAGCAGGAAACAAAGTGCCACTAGAGAAGCTAGTATTGACTGGAACATGCAACTCTGCAAGACTGCTTGCTGCAGTAGCAGCTCTTAGTTACTTTAGTCACTTTAGCACCATCATTTTGAGCACAAACATTACCTCTATCCATCTGCCATTCCTCTGCTTATGTCCTGCACAAAAAAAAAAGACCTAAGCATTTATTGCAGTTTTGTATCCCATATGCATCACTCACTCCCGACAGTTTCCTCCCCTGGCAAGGGGAGGAAAGACAAGACATTCTGATCAACAAACTCTATGTAGTGTTTAATGCCGAGGTTCTTGATGCAGGAAAACACAAATGTGTTTTCTTGTCACAGGTATTGACTTCAGCTTAATGTTTTACAGTTTACAAGGATTCTATGATTCTAATGTCTGACTGTCTACTAAAACAGCATACAGAAGCAGCTTTACTTGACATTGTCTAATCTCACTAAGGTTTTCAGTTTGCTGGGCAGTTTTGGCCACTCACCTCTTTCAGGGAACATGAATGTAACAAAAAATCCATAACATTTTATGATACACTGGCAACAGAATTTGACAACAGCAGGGAAAATACAGAAGTATGGCCACCTACTAGAAACACAGAAAAGCTAACCCCTCCTTCACGTTAAACCTCTGAAGTGTAAGCTCTAACCATGCACCTATTAAAATCAATCCAGGATTTTTGTTAACTTTACTGGAGGAGAGAATATAATCCACTAGGAAATCCCATTTGACTTAGTATAAAAGTCAGTTTCAAAGGTACCAATAAACTCAGGCACCTCCAGCAACTGGAGAGACTCTGAGTTTCAAGGACAGGCAGGAAGATACAGCAACATTTTAACTTCAAGACCATAATAATAATTTATCTGGAACTGTACATTTTGCAAGCCTGACATTTTAGGTGGAGAAATAGAATAAAGAGTTAATGTAGTAGAGGACAATGGCTGTAGACATAATTTATTAGGTTTAGAGCAGAATATGGATTGAATATGATTAAAAAACCCCAGGCTTTTAAGTAGAGCATTTGAGCTTTAAAGTTTCAAAAACTGAAAAAGCCAATACTTTATTGAAATAGATATAACTATACTGGGTCAGTGTCAGGATGATGGATTTTTGGTCCAACATGTCAAAATATGATGTCTAGGGGAGAGTAGAAGAAAACAGGAGACATTCACGATACAGCCTTTAATAAATTCCCAGACCTTGTTAGTAATAGTTTCTATGTATTTATTAACTTGCAACAGGTTTCTCTTCCATGAACTTGTCCAATTCTCCCTAGAAGCAGGAAGTTCCACTGATTGATTACCTATCTTGTGAAGAATCAGCTCCTTTTCCCCCCCCCTTTTTTTTTTTAATATGGCACTTTTTTTTTCTTCTCACTTCTACTTCCTTTATTCAGAAAGACAGAGAAGTGGGAACTCTTAGGTTAACTTAATGTGCTATTCATTTTCCCCAATGTGTTGCATACATTCATTCACTGCATTTTACCTTTTTATTCATCCTACATCAAAAGTTCTACATTGAAAAAGTGCACAGATTGGCAGCTGCCGTAAAAGCACGTAAAGCCTTTGTCATGGTAGAATTAATTTTTCCACCATCTTCAACAGGAAGTTGGGGTTATATGGTCCTCCCCTGCTGAGTTCATTCAATAAAAGGAGGACTCGTGTGCAGTGGGTATCTCCACTCCTAGTCAGCCCACAAGTGGCATGGCCAAGACACAGCCAGAGTTCAGAGAAGCATGTACCTCATCTGTGCTGTCTGGACATCTCTACATCATGCTTGCCAAGTTAGTGGAAGCTTACTAGGCACACCACCAAACATTAGGTACCTCTTTACATCGGAAAGATGATGCAAAGATATGACATGCATCTGCAGAAGCTAACCTTGGTCTAGCCAAAAATGTTTTCCTCAAGCTTCATGCTCTCATGACTTAAGAGAGCTACTACATTTCCAATAAGGAACATAGAATAAGCTGGGTCAAACTGACTTTGCATGTGTTTCAATCTTTACTGCTCCCCTCTGAAAAGCCTGTAGAGCGCTGTGCCTGAGTTTAAATGCAGACAGACTGTATAGTTGATTCTGCATGGAGTTATATCAGAAATATTTCTGTTCGTGCCACAAATGAAGTGAAATCCAGGTGATCTGCCTATCGCTGAGAGGTAACTGCAATAACTGACTACACAAAGAAATGCATATAAAGACAAGTAACTTACATCCCATTAAGAAAACAGCCCTTGAAATAATGATTTCAGTTTCTCATGCATTGCCTTTAATCTGTATAGATCACACAATTCCTCAGTGTATCCCCATGAGAAGAGCAGATAAACCAGCTTCCTTTCTCCTACTCATTATAAAAGTTACTTAAAATTGTTGTCATTGATCAAGCATTCAGAAACAAGAGTATAAAATATTAGACTTGGTCAGGTCTCCATTTGCAACCCTAAGATGTAATTTTTATCCAACTCAAGACAGAGAAATGCAAAAATATGTGAATATGTTCCATCAAAGAATTAACCCTTCAGCTGTGTTGTACTCCAAATAAATGCAAAGATTAGGAAAGAAATGACATCTTGTGATTACAGATTCCAGTGTAGAAAAATTATATAAAGACTTTTTTTTTAAATAAAAAAGAAGTGTATAGAAGTTTGGTACCATTACATTTCAACTGTTGGAAAAGTTTAGTCTCATATGAGATTCCTTCAAGATAATTAAGCAATCATCAGTAATCCAATGATGTTATTTTAAAATTAACATTTCTGACACCCCCACCCCCCCATTTATGTGAATTTAGCTTGTTCATAGCTCAGGCTTAGAAAACAAATCCTGAAATTAATTATTTTTAAATCCAATGCCTGTAAGGGTCTTTTTATGACCCCTGTAGGGTCCCTGCTATGGAGACTCATATTCAAAAACAAGAGATTTTTTTGTTACAAGACAGTTCTCAGAAACACAGCAGAATGACTTAGGATAAGAACAATGCAACTTTGTGCACCTCTGTCACTGTCTGCTCAATGCAAAATCCATTCAAGGTATTTCTCATCTATTCTGCACTATTGTTTTGAATCAGCATCATAAAATCACAGAATATCCTGAGTTGGAAGGGACCGATAAGGATCATCAAGTCCAACTCCTGGCTCCACACAGGGCCAGCCATGTCAGAGCATGTGACTGAGGGCATCGTCCAGATGGTTCTTGAACTCAGTCAGGCTTGGTGCTGTGACCACTTCCCTGGGGAGCCTGTTCCAGTACCTGACCACCGTCTTAGTTAAGAACCTCTTCCTAATATCCAGCCTAAACCTCTCATCTCAGCTTCATACTGTTCCCTCAGGTTCTATGGCTGGCTGCCAAAGAGAGGCTGGACGCCTGCCCCTTTGCTCCCCTTCGTCAGGAAGCAATGGACTGTGATGAGGTCTCCCCTCCGCCTCCTCTTCTCCTGGCTGTACAAACCAAGGGACTTCAGCCTCTCTTAGTAAGACTTCACCTCCAGACCCTTCACTACCCTCGTTGCCCTCCCCTGGACATTCTTTAATATTATGTCCCTCTTGTACTGTGGTGCCCAAAACTGCACACAGTGCTTGAGGGTGAGGCTGCACCAGCAGCCTTATTTGCTCTTATTACTGTTGCACTCAACAGGCTGTAGTGAAAATCTCAGTGTTACTTCAGTGAAGAGGGGTAGAAGAGACATCATATTAAAACTGGCTAGTAAAAGATTCCAAACAAACCATCAGCATCCTCAGAGCAATGGATAGTTCACTTTCCACTCCATCACTTTCTGAGTGCAGATTCTCCATTTCTTGCAAAAATGCACAAACTGGTTGCAACGTGAAAAGCTCTTGCAAGAGGAAGAAAAAAGCCCCTTCCTGACCACTGCTTTTGGTAGGTTAAGAAATAAATAAGCATGTAAGTTCCTATTTTATGAACGAAATTATTCTAGGGAGCTTGATGGCCAAACAATGATTGCACTGGGAAGGATCCAAGACAGATGCTTAGTTCACCTAAGCAGACTGTAGGAGCACAACATTCATGCACTTCAGGTGAGGATCTTGTATAAGAAGTCCAGTTCTAAGGCACCAGCAAATGTCTCATTTACCTCTTAAGGTTCTTATAGTATAATCATAGCACAAATGTGATCTTATATTAAAAATACTGCAGGCAACCATACCTTCAAGCATTTTTCTCTTTGCTTTGCTAAATTAAGTTCAGAGAGCTGGCTGAAAGGTATGTTGGAGGTTTCACAATCTTCATGCTTCAGAATGTAGGGATGCACATTACCTTAAAAAAAAAAAAAGTGTCTGTTTGTCACTGTGTTTTTCCCCAGCCAGCTTCTCAGTACAAGCAAAGTTACAAGAAGCTAGGCTTATATAAAAACCTTTTCTCTGAGCAGGCCTTCATATTAAACAAGCAAGAGAAGCCCAATTCTGTGCTTAGAGATAATGCAAGACTAAACCAGCAATATAAAATGTACATGTATGCTTAAAAATAAAAGCCAACCGCTTTGCTAGTATTTATGAAAACCAGGAGTGTTAGGCTAGTGTGAATAAATATTTAATGAGCATGGCAGACTAACACATGGTTACTTTGACTCTTTTCTCTTATTTGTGTAATACAGTCAAACAGTGGAAAATTCTCCATCTATGACTATTTGATTTGAAAAAGAATTACCTGCTTATAAAGCTTTGATTATCCAGTAAGATCAGCGTCACAAGACTCACCTAATACAAAAGACATATAACCACAGCACTCACGTCTAGAATAACCTGAGCTAAACTTAATAACAGATAATTGTAAAATTAATATGTAACAATTTTGGTTTTAATTTTAGGGGATTATTTGAATCCATATTTTCATAACTTTTATTGGCTTCAGTGTAAGCAGGTTCTACATCTAAAGAAAATCTCACCATCTCTTGAAGAGGATAAAGAGAGACCTCAGAAGTGTTGTATTTTATAAATAGATTTTGCACATTTGCGTTAACTCTCATGTTCACAGAAAAGTATGATACTGCTTTGAGAGATGGGTATTGTAAAACTGAAGCAAAGTCAGAACTATTCATCAACGCAACACAGCATAAAAAGAAATAACGTGCAAACTGCAGTACGTACCTCTGTTAGCATTCAGAGCAGCCAACTGCGATTTCAGTTTTGCAATAATGCTGTTTTGAAGCTCTATCTTTTCCTGCTGTTCACGTATTTGCTGCATGTAGTTTTCTGTCTGCAAATATAATTTAGTTAGCATTAATCTTACTCTGTTTTGACTAGGACTCTCCTATTTGGCCTATATAAAGAAGCTCTGATGTTTAAAGATAATTGTGGTTGTGGACCTCTAAGTGAAAAACCCAACTACAGTCACCTCTGTCAAGTCCTTATTTTTGAGACTGCCCTGATTAAAAAAGTGTTACAGGAAATTAATCCTGTTTTTCAGTAACTGTTTCAACTGGCAGTTGTAAAGGACAGGATAACTTTTAAGTATAGGATTGTTCATTCATAGCAATGGAACAATACATCAGGTTTAAAATTAGAATTTTAGTATTCTCTAGAATGCTGGTCAGTGAGTTTATCTATAGCAAGATGTGATTTTCTTCCCCCCATGTTTTCTAACAATTAAATGACAGAAATACAAGCTTTCAAAAAGATAGCTTTTAAATGGAAATTGACAACACTGTGTGTACCATGCAAAAGATATTTTGTATATAACTTTAATTGCCTGTGAATAGACTTTCACCTGTTCTTTGAATGTAGCAGACTTGCTTTTCTAACCTAGAAAACCAGGAGGTGCGAAGCAAGGAAGCAGCCCCATTCTTCATCTAGCCATGCTCCATCTCAGGCTACAAACAGGCCATACAGAGCCTAGTAAGGCTGCTCACATTTCACCAAAGTGTATAAATATTGTTAGACAGCCAGTTAATTGAACAAATGGTCAGGTGGCAGAAAGATGCTAATATTCAAAAACTATTCTTCTATTAGCACATGCCTAATATTGCAGTTACAGCAGTGCTAAAAAAAAGCACGAAAACTTGTTAAGTCCCAGCACGGAAACGTACAGGAATGCACTGATTTCTTCTGAAATTAAGAATATGTCTATTACTGAACAGGTCACGACCTGGAACAAAACTAGGCAGTACTTTCATGTCTATTCATAGTTTATCCATACTGCTAATTCTCAAGTCTCAGTCACATTTAAATTCCACACCCCCTATTGCCCAATGTGTTTATTTGTATAGCAGGCATTAAAAAAAAATTAAAAAAAATCTATTTTAAAAGGCCAGGTAGTAGTTGTACTATGAGAGATCATAAAAAAAAAAAAAAGGAAAAAAAAAAAGAAGAAAAGTGATCAAAGAGCAGTACACTCCAGCAGCTATAAGAGACCTCATGAAGCAGAAAAATCACTGAGAACCAAATTGAAAATGTACAACAGCAATGTCTTGTCAACACTTCTGTACAGAGCACAGACATGACAGCTAAAACAGACAGAAGAGAAGATGCTTTTGACAGCCAGTGTGCACAAATTATTCCTTGAGTCAGATGGCAGCAACAAGTTACCAACTAGAAGATCTGCATGACAACCAACCATCCATCTGTATCAAACACCATCTGGCCGAGATGACTCTGGCTTCTGTGTGCTTGACATGGCTCCCAGCTCTAGAGACTGGCAAAACAAGTGGCCTATCGGTAACTTAAGTAGTAAACTGTTAACAACAGAATGGTGGACAATCCAACAACGTGTGAAGGCCACACAATGAACAGAGGAAGTTACTAGAGTAAAGCACTGTACAAAGGTCATTCAAAAAACAGGAGTTTGGTTAAAAAACCTGAAAAACACCACAAACATAAAACCTGCCAAGGAATTACAGTATCAACTCTTCTTGGAAAAATACTTTGTTCTTTTTTGAAGTCATGAAATCCAACTACTGAAAGTTTGGTTAGACAAAGATTTGAACTGGTACTACTCCCTTATGAAAGGCTTTCATTTTTAATTTTTGAACCAGAGAAAATGCAGAGAAATCTTGCAAGCATTTAGTTCCCTTAACATACACTCCTCTGGGTTTCTTCCATAGACTTCAGAAGTGCTATCTGACCTTGTACTTGACATCTTATTCCTTGGTCAGAAGTGTCTTTCGTGTACTGTTAAATGATTTCAGAGCATCGACATGATTGGTATTCCTTCAAATAATTAATTGTTCATCATAAAATAATTTAAAAGGTTCCCAGTCATTCTAAAACACATTGCCTTTTGTTAAACTAGTTGTGATCTCAGCACAAAATACACTGACACGCTACCAGTGCTTAGTGTGTGAAGTACAGAAACCACCACAGATTTGCACCAGTACTGCTGCAACAGACTATCAATGGAGACAGACTGCACAGTGGATGACTGCACACGTGACTGACTTGATGCCTGTTCTGCAGTGCCTTAGCTAGTTTACTTTGCCATATAAGGGGATAGCAGGATTGTGCCCATATACTACCAGAATATTGTCTAGTAGACTTTTCCCTGCTCCCAGTTCTACTGCTTCCATAACTTGACACTTGAGTATGCTTCATCTGCGCCTGAACAAAGTCCCAGCCTACCAGTTCTATGGAAGTATCAGAAAGTCCTGTAGCATCAAAAACATTCAAGACTTTCTGTAACAGAGGTTCCATTGCTGGACAGAATATGCATGATAAAACGAGTATGACAAAGCCCAAAACTGCTAGCTTTGCAATAGGCTGGCATACGTGATGAGAAGTCCTACAAGAGTTTTGGCTGAAGTAATGCATCCTACAACAGACAAAGTAAAATTTCAGAAGGCTTTTTCCGGGTCAGAATGCCTCCAGAATTTTTCTAGTATTTCATAACTGATCAATAATTGTACAGATTATTATTTAAAAAAAAAAAACAAACCAACAATACTTATTATAGCAATTCTAAGGTTAGTTTGCTGTAAATGTTTCAACACAAAAACTGTGTTGCCCTAATAGCTTGCACAGTGCTTAATATATTAAGTCTTTGACCTTTATATTAAGTAAACTAATAATTAAAATAGCTTGTCTTCCTATTAACACAGAAATTATTTATTTTAAGCTATTTACATTAATAACTTTAGAAGTAGTTTTTAAATAAAGCAAATTAAATTTCTGAAAGTAATTCATTAAGGCCAGGTGAATTTTACATCCATCTTTGCTGTTTATGTTAAAAGACTTCATTAATTCTCCAAAACAGACAACACTCTTCTCACCTTTAACACTAAAAAAAAAATTAAAGGTCAAAAACCTGAAACCCACCCACTATATTCCCAGCCTAACAAGTTACCCTGCAGCATACAGGCCTGGTTTCATTTCAGCAATTTCCAACTTCAACAGGCGCGCTGAAGTGCGTACAGCTAAAGCGAAAGTGAAATCTACCTGTACCACAGTCCTCCACGGGAAGGACGGCTTTAAAGACACAATTCAGAACCCAACACATACTTTTTGCTGTAGTTCTTTGACAGCATGATCCCTGTCCATGCATGCTTGTCGATAGGCTTCATAAGCTTTATTAAGCTGCTCGCCAATGTTTTTGTCCATAATTTCCAATGTTGTTTCATCACTGAAGAGATGGTCAGGTTAATAGACCTGAAAAGTAATCAGAAGGAAAAAGAAATAATGCTAAGAAACTGAAGCATGTAATTAGAAAGATATATAACGACCTGTATTAATATAATAGTCATACGTGCAGTGTGTTTGAGCATTAACTCACGTAATACTTTGAATTATAGCTCTGCTCACATCGATGTTTAATTTTATGTCCAGGGATAGTTTAAACAAAAACCAAATAAAAGCAGGTTAGCTCTGAATCAAATTCTGGATGAACAGAATGTGTAAATTTATGTGTAGTAACAGTGTATGAGGACTGAGACTTAAAATTGGTGCAGATCACCAGTTACTTGATTTTACGACATTTCCAACAGTTTGTTTTCTCAATTGTGAAATAACAGCATTAAAAGCCAAAACAAAACAAACCTCAGCTTTTGGCATTCAGCAATAAAAAGATAAAAGCTCAATTACTTTAGGTCACATAGACCAACCCTATTTTGTGCCATATATGAAAGCAGCAACACAAGCAACACTACGAAGTGAATTAAAACATCTATCTATGAATCAGTAATACCAATCAGTTAGAATCAGCAAGACTCAGACCTTTTCACACCATACTAACAAATGTTTACACTTTGTGAACAATTTCAATAACAATTCCTGAAACTAAAGCTCATAAGCTTTGACACATAAAACTGCAACACTACTAAATGTCAGACATCAGTTTCAAGATGGAGTGAACTCTGCAAATACAGATTCTTTGCTTCTATAGTAATATTACATGAATTTTAAGATCTAAATTTACCGCTATGTAAGTACTGCAATATGACAGGTTATTCAAGTCTCCAAAAAATACCCCAATCCAGAAGTACCAGCATTAAGGAAAAAAAACAACATTGGTGATTCACATCTCACAGTTAAAGCATGGTTACTTCGCAGTACACAGTATGGACAGCCACTATGATCTCAATAGTCACTAACTTCTGGGATTATACATAAACCACAGATACTATTAAGGATAAAGTGGTGCGGTCAAAAGAGGATAAGCCAAGCAAGAATATAAGGATAACTTGTCTTGGACCCTGATCAAAATGCCAAGCGTTGCAGCTTGATGCTTTTGATCATATTTTCTTGCTTTTGAACATCTTCAATATCATAGAAACTGAATAGAGAACATGTTTTAACTCTCCTTGAAGGTGCTACACACTACTGTATGGATTCTGTAACTTTTTGTCCTGCAGACTTTATTTTAAGGATGTGTGTGTATTGCAAAAGCAATTGTATCTCAACTCTGGCGTGGCTGTACTTTGATAGTGGCAAAGTGAATTCATTAACAGCTTGAAATCATTTAGTTATCTCTTGACATAACAAGTTTATAAGTTTTGTGTAAAGTGTTGTCCTGGTTTCAGCTAGGGTTGTTTCATATGAAAGTTGGGGAAGGAGTGTTGTTTGGGGATTTTTTGTTTTGTTTTGTAATTTTCTTTGGGGTTTTCCCCCTCTCCTTCTCACCATAATTTCAGTAGTTTTTCATCTCAGGTCCATGCATATTGTCTCAAAGCACTGTTAGTGACACAGGCTGCTTCATCCACACACTTCCTCCCCAAAAAGTATCCCTCTACTAACTGAAATATTCTTTCTAATACCTGTGTCAAATCCTTAAAGAATTGAGTAGGCTTTTTTTCAGTTTCAAATGAAGGGCTGGTTTATGTAGTTCAAGGCATAAAATCAGATATTACAGCTGACTTTAGGGTGGGTACTAAACTGCAGAAGGGTATTTTTATGGCTGAAAGCAACTGAAAGTGTGCTTTCACTTTTTAAAAAACTTCCAGTTTACACCAATGTTGATTTTGTACCTTTTGTACTTGTAACAATTTACCTAGTAAATGACAATGTCCTGTACATACAAATGGAACTTCAAAAAATGAGTGCAATGGGATTTAAGACTGTGTTCAGCTTCTAATAGAGGGAATGGGGTTCAGTTCCATATGACTCACAGTTCATAGAAAACAAAGGTATTAATTTCATTCATGTAAATTCAAATCTCAATTTGAAAAACAGTATTTAAAATTGATTGACTGAGGCTGAGAATATTAACAAAGAGTTCTGTTCTTACCTTGACTGCTGGTATGAAAAATAATTGATCCAACAGGCAGAACTGTAGCACTGCCCCTTGATTTTCTACTTGGTAGGAAAAAAATAAGAATAGTAGCTAATTTACTGGTAGCTCCCTAAAATCCAGACTCCATGAAGTAAGAAAGGGGCAATAAAAGTCACTACTATTAACACTTTGAGATGGAACTGTAACTAGAAGAATGGGTCCTTTATTCTCCCATATCCTGGACACTCATTTCTGCTTCCACCTCACCCTTCCCTTTTTTCTAGCACAAACAGCCTTACTGTAAAGCACCTCAGCAGAACACTCCTGCTTAACACTAAATGCTAAAGGTATTTTTGCTGCGTTAGTTTTAACACAGATCAGCTCTACAGACCACTTCATATGGCATGCCAACACAAGGAAGCCAGCGCAGCAGCAAACATCAGCAAAAGCAGACAGAACTCCTGCATTCAATGGCAGCACTGGCTTCAAAACTGTAACATGAAATCATGGTTATGTAACTGTGATGCAAGTCTGCACTGCCACAGAAAGGGATACTCCTACCTTCCCCCATCTCTGGCCATGTATTTTTGCCATTTAACTTGTAGCAGTATTAGCATTTCTATGCTACACAGCTGAGTATGCCAAAGTAGCTCCCTACTTCCTCAAAAAAGCAACAACAACCCCCCTAAAAAAAACCGCCCCAAAATTAAACATGGAGCTAGCTTGCTGCAAGGCTGTGGAGCTCTACTACTAACACAAGGAGGCAGTGGGAACATGAGACTAGCCGTGGGCAGGACTGCAGCAGGCTAGATTTAGATTGGATTAAACTACTCTATAGTCACACCCTGAATTGCCTGCTGAGGGAATAAATAACTGCTTCTTATGTTATCTATCTCATATTCAGAACTCCTTGCAGTTAGAAAAACTGGCTTCTTTTCCTGCTTCTCCTCCACAGGCATCAATATTTATCAGGGAATTTGCCAACTGTTCCTTGTCATTTACTCTTCTCCCTACATCCAGTCAGGAGGAAAAAAACCCAACAACCCCTCTAAAATCACCTTCCCCAGACCTCCAAAACAAATATCCCCACTATTTTAATCAAGCTTAGTTATGCTGTATCCATACAGCAAGAGGAACCTATTCAGCCCACAGTTGACAACCCTGCTCTTTAGCAAATGACATTCTAGATATTCAATAGATCCTAACGACTTTCACAATTACTAACAGTGGTGTGTCTTCAGAACAGAAGCAGCAATACAAAGTGCTGCATTTATTCTAACAGGGACAGAATTAGAGAAGGAGATTAGCTCCAGAGTTTGATGAGGGGTTCTGCAAATGTGAGTGCCTGTGAGTATTGTGTTGCCAGAGGTATGACAGTGAGAACTGGAATTTCATCTTTGAGTAAAGATGTGAACACTGGAAAAAACCTGGGTACTGCAAATGTTGTAAGGACAAACTTTTAAGTAAACAAACCAAATGAAACCTGCAGATGCTCTTAAAATACTTCCTTCAAATGAGAAACATTTTGCTGATATATGTGGGGAAAAAAGCAGCAGTAACACGAATTTTTTGGAGTCACATCCAAAAAAATCCCAACACAAAGATTAGCAACGCACTGCTATGCACATCCTGAAATCCCAGCTCCACAGATCACTAAAGGCGTGTTCTGAGCTTTCACCGTGCCTCAGCAAACACCTTAAATTCTGAAAAGATAAGGCTTTGGCTAATCATGTGTATACACACATTCAGTCATAATACACGTGCCTACCTCTCATAGCTTCAGGAGAACATAGATGCCATCCAGAAACAAGTACTTCTCTACATATTTCTGCTTTCAAAACTGCTTCTTCAATGGAAATATTTTGTAAATTAGAGTGCCAGCATCTTGGGAACTGGAAACCTGTTGAGGTAATAATTTGTGAGAGGCTGAGCGCTCACTGCACTTTCGGTTTGGGTTTGATTTGGTTGTGCGATTTGTTTTCTCTTTTTTCTTTTCTTTCTTTTTCTTTTTTTTTTTTTTGGAGGGGTGTGTGTGTTTTCTGGGGTTTTTTCGTTTGTTGTTTTTAGGGGTTTTTTTGTTGTTGTTTAATGAACAAAATTCGTGCTTTTCCGACTGCGGGAAGAGTCGGAAAGCCAGTAGGAGCCCCTCACGCCACATCAACGTTACAACCCGGAGCGCAGAGCCCCGCCGTGCTCAGGGAAAGAGACGGCGATTATTGGAGAGGTGGGGCTGTTCAGCCCTCCCACCCCCGCCGTTACTGACCCGAGACAGCGCACCCCCTTCTGCCCCGCCGCCCGCCGCCCTCGCTCCCGCGGCCCCCGGAGCGGCGGTGATACCTGCGCCGGCCCTTCCGCAAGCACCGAGAGCGCTTCCGCGCGTAAACTACGCGGCCCCTACCCGGCTACGGGAGACGGGCAACAAGGCACCCGGCGTCCCGCGGAGCCGAGGGCGGAAGTGCGGAGCGGCCGAAGGCAAGGGGCGGCCGGAGACTCGCCGCCCCACGCCACGAACCAGCCCGCAGCCCCTCGGGACGGGGCCCACCACTCCCCGCAGAAGGGAGAGCAGCGGTTTTAAAAGCGACTCAGACTTACAAGCGCCTTACGGAGCCCGCGGCCGCTCCCGGCACAGAGCGCTCGCTCCTGCCTGAGCACCTTAACCCAGGAACCAGAACTGACTTCCTGTTGTGCCTCTCCCCGCCCTGTGACGGGGCGCCCCAGCACTGCCCGCTCTGCCGGTCGGGTCGGGTCGGGGAAGGGCAGCCGCCGCTGGAGCAGCCCGGCGCCAATGCCAGGCGTGGGCAGCGCGGGACTGCCCGCTGGGTCACGGCGTCATCCCCGGCGCCAAGGCGGCGCAAAGCTGGTCTCTTCGGCCCCACGCAAGGATGAGCCCTTTTCGGCTCTCCGCCATCTACCTTGCGGTGCCCCCCACAATGCTGCCCCTGACTTCCACGTTCCCTTCCTATCTCAGTCTTTCCATGATTCAGCGTGATCTGTAAATAGCAGTGCTTGGATGTGCAACGTACTTACACTTCTCATGCCCAGAATGCTTCCTGTCTTTTGTAGATTACTAAAGTGGCATTACCCCAACCCCCCTTTTTTATAGACAAGAATATACTGGAAATAACAGAGTTTTAATTTTGCTACTGTTACAAGCCCATCTCTCTCTAGGTCTCATGTACGAATACAACTTTTTTCCTGAAGGTGTGTAGGAGGGTGGGATTTGTTGGGAGAAAATGAGGCATTTCTTACATGCTTGCCTAGGGTACAGTCACAGAGCTAGTAGCAGAGAAGCGTTGCAGATATTGAATTAGCCTCAGCTGTCTGTGAACCCCGGTGAACATATCCATGCAGCCAGGCTGTGGTGCTTCTGGTAAAGCAGAACTTTTCCCTCTGCTCACTGATCAGAACCTGCATTTCAGCTATGGCAACCTTTGTGTGTGCAGCCCCAAGACTGAGCTCAAACATAACCACAGGGAGAGTAGCAGGCATTCTTCTCTGTAACTCTTTTGAAGGATATTTCTGTTATAATTTACCTTTTCTGCTAAGAACTTACAAACTCTTCGGTCTGCTTTGGCCTGTACTAAGATTCAAGATACTTACAGGCCTATAAATGTACTTCCTCATTAGCCACTTTTAAGAATTGCAGGTGAGGTTCTAATAAACAATTAAGGTTCAGAGAGGGTTTGCTCGTTAGTATGTTTCCAAGAAAGAAGGATTCAATTTTCTCTTTCAGAGACAGAATGTTTGAGACATTATATTTAATTTAGGATTAATTTAGACTGAATGTTCTCATTCCATATTGAGAAGTTAAGGTTTCATTCAACCAGGTCTTTTAAAATAAAAACAAACCAAAAAACTCCCTCCAAAAGGGAGTTTCTTTTATAATTTCTACAATTTTTTACTTTTATTCAGTCTTGCCAATTACTCCTGCACTTAAAATGGTGATGGATATCTCAGGAACTGAAATAAAACCTGCAATTCTTAAATTCAGATGAATGTATATAAATATAGTTTAACTGATACTATATTTAAAAAGGGATAATATGCAGAAAAGTAGAAGTAGGTGTTATCTGATGATCAACTAAGATTACGGCTAACTGAATTTAAATAGAGCCTAAACATATATACTACATCTGAAACACTGTCACTGCGTGTTAGTTGTTATAGGAAACAAAAGTTTGTTTATTGAATATAAGAAATATGCTTAAGGTAAATTTGCTGTGAAGGTCTCAAATTCGACAGAGCAAAACTGGCAACTGTCAACAAATGTCTTTTTGAATCAGATGTGTTATTCTCTTAGTACTTTATTGGTAATATTCTTTCCCAATAAAGCACAAGAGAAGCTGGTCTTTCCTGTTTTCATAATTTAATGGTTTTTTTTTTTTTACCGCGTTCCCTCCCCTGATACAATAAGATGTATGTTACAAGCTTTACAGAAACCATCTTGACATTCTTAGAGACCCTCTGAATAAATTGTTAGAGAGATGAAAAGAAAAATACCTGTAAAAAGAATAGAAAACCTATATTGTATAGCTAACTTGATATCTAATTTTGATCTTTCAGAGTGGTTTCTCTGCTCTACAGTAAATTATTTTTTGTCCCTTTCTTCATCACCTTGCTTTCTTTTTTCTGTTTTTCTGCTTCCTCCTCTTCATTCTGTATTTCCTTCCCTATAGCTACTTCAGTGATGGCTTTCCCCTGGTTTTGTTCTACATCAATATTTCACATCTTTCTGTCATTATTAAGACAGAATTGCTTTCCTATATGCAATCTTCACAAGATAACTGGAAAGAAAAAAATGTATATGACTATAGTTAAAATTATTTAAGATTTCAGGAAGCTACTAATCTTAAAAACACTTGCAGATTGCTTATCTAGAGTTTGAGTGTGATGCTGAAGAGGTTCATGTCTATTATTTTATTTCACTTTGTCTTTGGACTCAGAGGGTCTTATTTTGACTAATTAGAAACACTTTTTGTTGGGGAGAATTAGCAAGTTGATACTTTTTCAGAGTGAAAATTCGAACGTTTCCTCTAAGGAGGTCAAGCAGTCTATTTAGATACCTCACATCATCCTTGCACCGTTTAGTGTTTGACATTACTTTCCAAAATGCTATTTTAACAGGAATTTATTAGACTTTACTGATGTGTTAACAGTGTGCTCTTTGATTACACTGTGCTGAAGTCTGGAGAGGAACTGATTGCTTTTAACGTAGGCTTGGAGTGCAGCCGTTGCTGTAATTCAGTAAAGATTTAAATCTGGTTCCTTTGTACAGTTTTAAGCGTCTAAATACAATTGGCTTCTACCAGCTGTCAGAAAGAGGTTAAGATGTTTCTTTCAACTTCTTACTGTATCCATTCGTTTAGACACTAGGTGGCTCACGTCAGATGTTTAAACCTTTTCCAGAACTTCAAACTGTGGTCCCAAAGGTATGCGTTGTGAGGTGCTGGGTGCTGAAAGAGTCTGTGCTATCCTATGGTGTTTCTCTGTTCTTTCAATAGCTTGTTGTTGTTATTTCAACAAAATAAAAAGCATATTTTGCTTTGTAAATGCCTTACCTGCACAGAAAAGGAGAACCGTGGATTGAGACTGAATGTTCTCATTCCATAGTGAGAAGGAGACACTGACTCGTTAATTTTTTTTCCAACAGCAAGAGTAGTTAGTTGATGAGTCTGTGGAAATGTTAGTATATGTGATGCCAATGAGGTTTGCATTTTGCCTATAGGTTGTAACAGACAAAACTTGGGTTCCGAAGCTAACTAAAGAATATTTAATCAAAGTGCAGACATAGGGACTTGGTGCACTCTAAGCCATATAAAAGTAGTGTTAGTACAATTACAAAGCTTGTAGCTCGTCCTGTAACTTTCCATATATTGAAATGCTGAGGTGAATAAGGATAATTTACTTACTGTCTTAACAAAATATAGAAACCAAAGGTTTCAATTTTCTTTTCTCATCTCTTCAGTAACAGGCAATTCTTATGTTGCCTGGGAGGAGTGTCAGCAGGATAGTGAAGTGCGGTTCTGTACTTCAGTACTGCTTATGACTAATATTAGCTGGGAACTTCCACTGAGAAATACCCTGCTGAAGAACTTCCTTAAATGCAACTCTAAGCAGACAGTTATTCTCTGAAGCAAAGACTTCAGCAGAAACAGCCTCCAAACTGGCTTTGGACCCAGTGCAACAGTCCTTGTTTCTGTAAGTGATGCCAGTGATTTCTGAGGCTCACCACCCTGGGGAAAGGTTACCCTGCATGAAACGGGAGCAGCACATGAACAAGCAACCCTGCATGCTTGGGAACAGTTAACGTGCACAGCAGCTATCCTACCAAACAAAATATATATTTTTTACCATGAAGAAAAAGCCAGTGATTATAGTGACACCGGTAGAAAATAGCAGCAGCTTTGTAAAACTAATGCCGTTCACCTATATAGAATGTAACCTGTGTTATGTATAGGGACAGTGCAACAAGATGGAGGGTGAAATACTTCTTAGAGAAGAATAGCCAATCCACTGATTCTTCGTTAAACTCCTAAGGAACTTAATTATGGAGACACTTGAGCTCTGTTTAAGTTTTATCCTTCTTGTGGCTTCCCCCTCCTTCCCCCCAACTCACTCTATAGCAAAACTGAGTTTCTGTAGAACAATAGAGGGAAAACACCTTGGAAAATCTGTTTTCTCTATCACCAGTGACATTTTGTAATAGAGATAAGTATTCAGGAGATTTTACACATGTGCATTAATTCCTTAGACCTGTCAATGTGAAGAAGTAACATGTTTTAATATTAACTACATTATATAGGCCTTTTCCCGCTGTTCCTTGTTAAAATTCATCTTGGTAGCTGATTTAGATAGAGCTACATTATATTTGGTACCTAATTTAAGAAAACATGAATGATATAAGGAGCTTTTACACTATGTGTTGAATGTTGTTTGGTCCCAAGCCTTTATTTCAGCTGCCAGTGTGGAGTAAGAGTGGAAGAAGTTGAAGAAGAGATGTATTTTAAACAACACATTCCATTTCTGGGATCTTATGACCTCTTTTCCTCTTCTGCAAAAAGGGGAGCTATGTAGTACAGCAAGATCACAGATTCTGTGGTATTATTTTTGTTTCTGTAGTCTCATAAAATGACAAAGCTTGGGGAAAAGGAAGAGAGACGTGTTGCTGCAAAGTCATTAAGTTAATGGACCTGTGTTAGCATACCTATGGAACTTCTTGTCAAAACTGTTCACGATGTGAAAATTTTGGATGTGTTCAAGGGGAGATTGGACAAGTAAATACTTCGGAGATTCACTGAGGGAAACTAAAGAGACAAGCAGCATCATTCTCAGGAAGTTCTCTGACCTGAAAATAGCTGGCAGCTGGGAGAAGACTCTGAGGAAGTATTACATATGCTTGCCCTGTTCTTATTCTTCCCAGGGCATTCATTTCTAGCCACTGCTGAAGAGAAGACGGGTTTGAACCAATATGGCATATGTTCTTACGCTAATGACTTCATGCTGATACAAATGTATAGGAATTTCTCAGAATTAAACAATCTCCTGTAAAAGACTGGATAGTGTAGGAGGATAAGAGGCTTACTATTGCAGAAGCTCCAAAAAGATCTTGGAACATCCATTCCAAATTATTTCCCATTATTTTAGAATATCTGTTTGAAAGATAAAACCTTTGAGTAGGTTCATGAAAGACCATCAGTGAATTTTATCTGGTTTCTGAAAAGATGCTGTGTGTAGTTTAACTATGTTTATGGTTAAATTGTGATGACCAACATAGTATCATGGCTTTCATTGTTAGTAATCATTCCAGCTGCCCACAAAGCTTGACAGAAGGCATGTTTATGTAAATACACAACAAGGCAAACCTCTTCATTGGTGGATTGTAAACAGATCTTGAGAAAAAGACCTCAAAAAGAGGAGCGGTTAGAGGTTTCTCCCATTCTTTAGCTGGTGACAGTATCTAACCATTTAATACAGTTTATTTAGTGCAGGAGTTTTGAACTGGGACTCCACATGCACTAGTTAATGTTGTCCTAGTTAAAAACTGTACAAACGAATAAGCTTTCCAGGCTTCCTCCTGAAGTAAAATTTATGGGGAAAGCTAGTCAAGTGCTTTGATTCTGTTTCATTTTTTTTAAGGAAAACATGAATCCCCTTTAATTATTTTTAAAATATGATGGAACAACTGAAAATATATCTATAACTTCTGTGACACATGGAGTTGGTATGCTTCCTTTCAACATTATTTGATTGTATACTATGGTGGAATTTGAAAATAAATAGTTCTGTTTCTTTGCACAGTGAAAAAATATTTTGGAATGATTCATCTCTGCAGTCTTTTCTTGTTGATATAGTTGTTCCAGCTCCTCATGTTAATTTTTAAAATTGTTTTATAAATGAAAATATGGCTTTATGACTTCAACAAAGTGCTTTTCTTGATTCTTACTCATAGTCATCCTATGAGAGTTTGGTGGGTCTAAGCTTGACTAATTACAGTGTGTAAGACACTCAGATGAGTGTTTCTGTAACTTACAATGTACCATTGCAGTCAAGTTCTATAGCCAAGTAAATGATAAAGATTTGAGCAGTCGTTGAGCAGTCAGGCTGCTCAAGCTTTAAATGATATTTCTGGTTACCTACATGCACCAAAGATTAATTAGCAGCTATGCCTGCTGAATTTTATGGTAAATCTTGCCCAACTTAAAGCAAAGAAAGCTTGAAGCTCTGTGCTGTGTAGAGGCTTTCAGCATGTTGACACTGTGCTTGGTTGAATACAGCCTCGTTGCCTGTGAAGCTAAGAGGACTAAATGCTAAAAAAATATGCAGACCAGCTTCTTGCCAATGATATTTGTTCTCACTGTGCTGTAAACAGGGGAATGTGTACAAAAAGGTAAAGAAAATAAAGGAATAATTCATTGTTTGTTCTCAGTTCTAATACAGGAAATACATCCCTGGTAATAACTCTGACTTTCTGAAAGAGTTGTCACACTTCAAGATTTATTCCTAGTGAAGTAGGGAGAGAAACACATGATCAATCAATGGGTTTGGGCCTTTCTGCATAATTAGTGACAAAATGCGTACACACACACACACACACACACGCTCACTTACTTCGTCTGGCACAGCTTCAGTCTTCTTATTCACCAGCTGCTAAGTCATTTTCATATCCGTAGCTGCTTCCTCTGAGTGAAAACACACCTGCTCTTCTAGCATTGTATCCATTTATTGTTGGCTTCCTGGAAGCAAAAGATGTAAGAGAATTTTGGCTTGTATCAGAGATCTGAAAAAGTATGGGATAACTCAGAACTGCCACAATCTTATAAAGCTATAATATGTTAATTTGTCTGTATTAATTGCCAATTCCCTTCAGTGGATTACACATCGAAGGCCTAGACCTAAATGTTCTAATTGGCATTTTGCTCACATTATTTTCTGCCTGTACCATTTGGAAATAAACTTATTTGACTGGGTTTTGACCATTGGTATGGTGTTGCCACATACCTGCCAGTGCTCTTAAATTGCATTGCAATCAGTTTATTGTGTATTAAATCAAACGGGAGAGTTCTACACAGAACTGAAAAATAATTACCTGCAACAATGAGTAACAACTGCATTTTAGAGCGCAAAAGGGAGACTAGGTAAAAAGAATGTTAAAGAAAGGCAACTCTTAATATGGGGAATAAAACCAGGAAAAAGAAGGTGATAGATGTTGGGTTATTTCAGAATAAATCTCTGGTGCTTGGCTTTACTTTTCCATCCATATGCCAAAGTAAAGCCAAATTGATAGCTGGCTCTAAAGCAGATTTGACCTACATTATAGCCTCCACCACCAAGAAGTGATCTTATATTTCTTCTCCAGATTCTTCAGAGGCAATGGGCTGATAAGTATTGTTCTATCAGGTCAAGCCCTGACACATTTGTATCTTCCAAGCTATCTACTTTGTTGACAGATAGTAGAGTAGCTAAAGACAAGAATCACAACAGGAATTTAGGGTGATGCTACCAGCAGCTTCATGGAGGCCGCTACAGCCTCCAGTACGTAAGTTCTTTCCTACACAGAGTATGGGGCTTGCTGAAAAGCAATGCTTTAAGTAGAGCTGCTGTCTCTGGGTAATCCTCTGTAGTCCTGAATCCTTTCTAGTCATGTCTCTTGGAGATAAAAATCCAATTTTGCACAGACTAACTATGGCAGATCACAGAGATTGTAATTCTCCAGTCTCATGGCTACAGTGATCTTTGGGTTGCAGCCTCCATTCTAACAATGTTTGTGTGTTTTATGGCACAGTAGTCAGTAGGTCATTGCCACTTTGCTGCTTTTAACAACCGGCTTTACTGACTGATTTTCTATTTTACTGGTGCCTAGAACCAGCCCTCTGAAGATACCATTCTTGCCAAAGGCAGCATCAGCTTTACCTAAACCATTTCTAACATATGTTTGCCTGTTTTGAAGATCTATATTGGTGATAAAGATTTCACAGCCTCCCAAGGGACCTTCTGTTCTTTCTTACAGATTTTTTTTTCTAAATCTCTAATTATTCTTCAGTTGAACCACACTTTCCACAAGGTACAATGAACAAACTGGACAATATGCTCCAGCTGAGACTTTCCACCATAGTTTTCAACGAATACATGCTGACTGTGTTATATCCTTAAAACAGGAAAAAAGCTTTTAAACAAATTTATTCAATTATTTGCTCCAGTATTTTTCTCGGAGTGAAACTAAAGCAGAAGAGTAATTCCCTAGTTTCTTCTGTTCTCTCCTCCTAAAGATAAACATGAAGCTCAACTGTTCTCCACAAGTTCTCAAGGATAATTGCTAATGATTCCAAAATGTCTTTATTCTGGTCTCCAAGAATTCTGAGAGGAATTTCTTCAAGCCCATCTTGTTTGAAAATATTTTAGCTAAGTTACTGTTCTAGCCTGTGTTCTCTTGTCACTGATATGAATTATTGTAGCCAGTGAGTGAAGAAAAGTAAAAAAGGTACCTGTCTTTTCAATACCATCTCTAACTGTCCTCTCCACTGAGTAGCAGAGCTCTTTCCTTTTGTTTGTCTTGCTACAGATATATTCCTAGAATACGTATTTTCTTCTGCCTTGCTATTTACCCCATTTTGAGCCTTTCCTGATTTTGCCATCTTTTTTACATTGTTGAATTATTCTTTGACATTCTTCAGTAATTTACCTTAGAGCATAAAAAGTAGAAACTTTATTGAGCCTAAGATTATTAAAAAAAAAGTTATTTAGCTTCGTAGGATTATTTTTAATCACATTTCTTATTTTCTCCCTGGCACTGGGGTGATCTGGGCTACTTCCTCTTTTCCTGAAGGAGTTGGAAAATTTCTTAAACTCCTTGTTTTATTTTTTACTAGGATCATAATGATATCTGCATGCTGGATTTAGCCACCTAAAATGTCTGTATACATCTAGCCCTGATCAATTTGCCAGAAGTCCATATATTTCTGTTAGAGATGGGTCTCAAGTACAGAAATGTCTTGCTTACAGATTTAGGCTTCTGATTCCTGCCTATTTTTGACCTGATTAAAGCAGGATTATTTGGTTACTATCTGATTTGTGTCAGTTTATTTTATGCTAGCAAATTGCCTTACTTACCAGTCTTTCTTTGTGTGCCCTTCATTGTCCTTGTTTAGTTCTACATTGTCTTGAGGTAAAAAAAAAGAAAGAAAGAAAGGAAAAAAAAAGTTTCAGTATGTATTTTTCCCATCTGGTTAGTCCAGCACTCTTCTTAATTAGTAAAATGCCATCCTGTCAGATTCTCTCCTGCCAGGAAGTCATTCAGCTACCAAATCACTTCTTCACCTCCATCATATATTTTAGCATTTGAAAACAGCAAAACTGTAAGATATCATATTCTTCCTTACAACAGAAAAAGCAAAGTCAACTACAGCAATGCTAATTAAGTGTAGTTTAGGATTAATTTGAATTTAAACCAGGCCTCATGGGATTTCAGAGCATGTACCCAGAATATCATAAAATATGTACAAGCACTTCCTCTCAATTAACATTCATTTATTTGGGAACAATAAAAAGCAGCACAAATAGGCAACAACCTGTTCCTTACCCTTTCCCCAGTAGTTTATGCTCTGCCTAGACTGCCTTCCCTACCTGTTATTGCAAAGGCCAGCTCCTTCTTATATCTGGGCAATGCCAGACTGGATCAAGCATCACTGTATTCCCTTTCTTAAGTCTTAAACCTCTTTTTCCATTATGAAGCCACTTAAAGACAATGTATTGTCTGATAAATAATAAGTCTCCTATTTGAATACATCAGTTCTGTTGCAAAAACATAACCACTGTGTTTCTTTTCCGTTGTGCCAAATGGAATGCCAGCTATTTTAACATTACTGTATGGTTTAATGAATTTATTTTAGAAATTCTTCTTGTATCAATACAAATATTTCAATCAGTAAATACCATCATACTGATCATAAATAACAAGGTTAATAAATGTTAAAATTAAGTATTCTTTCTTTTTCTTAAAAAAAAAACCAGGGAGGGACAGTCTCAAGGAGAAACCTGAACTACAACTCCAACAAAATGACTGTATTGGAATATATAAAGATATTTGAATGGTTTGTAAGCAATTAGGAAACATAGGAGGAAAATACAAAGTTACAAACATTCATGGTTTTTTTTTGTAGAATTTGCTGAAGAGAAATTCAGTAGGAGAGAATTCTGTATATTCACATAATTTAATAGAGGTTATAGCATTTTTCCAGCTTTGCTATTTTTTGGTAACTACTGTAGAACATACAACAAAAAACTGTTTCTCTTAAATTCTGTAGGATTTTTTTTATTTACATGGAAGTAATTTGAAAATAAATATTACCTGTAATTATAACTCCTGAGTATTTCTCCCAAAATATATGTGCTATATTCTGACTCCTCCATGGTGTGGGCTTTTCTATGGTTTCTGGCCACCTGGATGGTTTGTTGAGGTATGTATTAAATAAAATGGAGCACAAGTGGGAAGGATGAAGTAAACTATTCAGAATCTTCTGAGCACAGAACTCACTTCCCTAGGTATCCACTGCTGTGGATCCAATTGCTGTTGAAGTCTCTGAATCACCAAGGGCATTCTTGTGCAGGAACTTCCGTGGAAGTAAGCAAAGAAAGACTGGGTGATTATGACTTAGCACTGGGTGCTGTTGGTTCTGTAGATGTGACTGATCCACAGTATCCTGGTTCTGGCCAGGCCAGCGTCAGCCTCCCTAAACGACCAGCAGAGATAAGCTGAGTTAGCCCAGGTGAGCTGAGTTAGCCCGGGCTGTTTTCCACACCACCTGACATCACTTTCCCATAAAAGGGGCTGGTTGGGGAGGGACACTCTTGGGTGCCTTTGGGGTAGTCTGAGTGTAGTCAGTGCGTTGGTCCTTGTGTCTGCAGCACTCTAATCATCAGGTCAGTACAGTATTCTCTGTTATCACTGGGTATGAGTGCAAATGGTTGTTCTACTTTCATGGTGTTTCTGTCAGTAAATTGTCTTTACCCAACCCATGGAGGCTCTGTCTCTTTCTCCTTTCTGAGCGAACAAGCAAGCAGTATGTGATGCTCAGCCACTATTAGGGGTTGATCTGCCACACATGGTCAGAGAAAGCTGGGTGATCTTATTGTATAGACCTATCAGGTTTTGGGCTTTACTGTTAGTAACTCAGCAGAGGATGAAGGCAATTATGTTTTTTCTTCCATAACATAGCTTGTGAAAAGTGTTTTGTGCTAACTGAATGATACAAGTCCTTGTTGAGTAAAAGCCATGTCCACAGTGTGCAGCCAGGCTAAAATATTATGTAAGTGTAATGCTAGTTCACCATAACTCTTATTTATGCTTCAACCCTGACTAAAGAAACAGGATGCCTGAACATCACTTTAGTAACTGAGCAGATGTTTCTTCTTGCTTCCAGCAACATAGCCATATAAGGTGTCAGCATTTCAGCCAGTAGGCAGAGACCCTGAAAGTATTCCTCTGTTCCCTGAAGCTCTCCCTAGCATACTTGCACTGTTCTCTCACACTGGATTCTCTCCAAGAAATAAGTATAGCAAAGCCAGTGTTTTAGAACATGGAAACAACCTCCCTCCAACTGGTCTTTATTAATCACTGTCTCTCTGGACAGCATTTTGCTTCCCTAAGCGTTTGTCAGATTGTGCCCTAGGCATGAATACTTAAGAAATACAGTTTTACTTGGGTATTGAATAGCATAATACATTTCATTAGTAATAAGCTGCTTTTTCTGACAGAACATAAGACTTATTAAACATGACTCTTGGGTTCATTCAGTGTCTAAACAAGACCTTGCTGCTAATCCCAATCCATTTGACCATACCTACAGTAAAATGCCATGGGTAATACCTCATTATATCATTAGGAATACTGATATTAAACAGTGATAATGAATCTCTTGGCCTCTTCTATATTAAAAGAAATGAGAGCATAAGGTCTCATACTGCCAGAAAAAAAACAGTAGTTGACAAGAGGTTAAGATGTGTATACAGTATAATGAAAAAGTTTAATTATGGAGAAATGTCAGACACCAGTTAATTCATCTATAATAGTAATATTCTGTTACATTATAAACACAGCTTTTACTACTATTCCTACCTTTGGTGGCCTATTAATATACAAAGCATCTTAGGAATGGTTCTATATATTGGGATTGTTTTTTCTAACAAAACTAAGGAACGCTAGGTAGAGCTTCCTTTTGTTCAGTCAGGCATTGTCTTTTTTCAGCATGCCTTGATCTTTCTCTTTGTTCTTTCTCCCCTGAAATAATTTCCATTCCTTCTAAATCCTCCTGTCTTCATTCTCTGCTGCTTCTGTAAGAGTGTCTCAGTTTTTCCTCTGTCTTTGCCAAAACTCCACTAACTATAGTTCAGCTACTCCTTCCTATTCTGTTTTTTATACCTCAGAAACCTCCCAGCCTTTGAATTCTATGGCCACCATGACTTTCCCCAGTTAGATACTTCTAGGCTTGCATGTATTTCTAGCAAATGTACTCTGGCGTGACAAACACCAACCCCATAGACTGACAGCATAAAGAAGCTTCCTTGATGCTTGAGATAAGGAAGTAAGATGATTTTCTTCTTTTGCTGCCCTAATATTTCAGTAGAAAAACACAGGAAGCTGAAAAGTAGTGGAAAAAGTCATATGGAAAGCATGAATTCACATGCCTTTAGAGAGATGACCAAGGAGGAAGAAAAAAGATGAGCTGAAGGAAACACTGCTGTATCGTGGGGTTCATAGATACAGATTGAGATAAATGAGTTGAGATCTTCTGTACTTAGATGATGAATCTGATTTTTTTTAACTAGCAACCTGAAAGGAGCCATGACTGTTGTCAGCTTTGAATTCTTTCTAAAGAGTGGCTGGAGTTGTAAAAAGACAAATCTTGTTTGCCAAGATACAGGCATGGTCCCTACTATAAGAGTAGCAAAGGACACTAGATTATGGAAAACTAAGAGAAGAGTCTTGAAGCAAATTCTAGCAGTCATGGAAGTTGAAAGAGAAGACTATTTGGGTTCTAGCCTGCATAGTGCCTGTTTCCTCTCTGGCCAACCTTGCCTTTTTTGTCATGCAAATTTTTCACTGTCTGATCTCACACTTCCACGATAATCAATGTGATGTTCAGAATGAAACTTTAAATCCACTCAGCATTCAAAGCATATTAGATTGGGGTTTAAACTGAATTGTTGTTCTTGTTGCTTAAACTTGTAAGTTTTCAAAACAAATTGACTTGAAAGCAAACATCTCTGCACATTCTTTGGCTGTCTGAAGGCCCTACAAATGTCAGCCTGGCAGCAAGGGTAATGCATATACAATGATTATATTACCAGATTTATTTATTTTATCAGAGTTATTTCTCTTCCTTATCTCCACCCCTATTTCATTTTGACATCGGAATATGTTTGGCATTAGGGTAATGTTAAAAAAAAATCCAACAAACAGCTTGGCTAAGATTGATTGAACTGCTTCTGAGAAAACAAGAACTGACTTGAACTTTTTTTAATTAAAAAACATGGCATTTACCTGAAGCTTATCCAGCTCTTCTGGGATTTTTCCCATCTGTGCTGTAGGTACCATTTCCCTATTGTTTTTAATTTTTCTCTTGCTAACACTTGAAGCTGAGCATGCATACATTGCTGGTAAGCATGTCTCAGCTAGTAGGTACATAAATAATACAAAGAATAGAAATAGGTTACTGGAAAACACAAAAGCATGAAAAGGTGAAATGCTGTCAGATACAAAAGGTGTTTTGGGAAATTAAGAATTCTGTCCTCTTATGACCTCCATTTTCCTTTTTTAATACATGTATATAATAAACCAGCATGATTTATTAGTTTGGCATTTGGATTCACTGTATGTTTTTGAAGATCAAAATGATAGAGATTCCACCTCAACAGTTCTTTCTGTTCAAATCATGCTGTAAGAACATTACAGGTGGTGCTCCTTGATTGCTCATAAAATTTCAGGTTTGTGTTTTTCAAAATAGTTTCAAGTTATCTGATGGATTCCAAGACTTTGTGTGAGGTCACTAAGGTAATGGTCAACTTTAGATGAAACTCAGAGTTATTTAATGGTAAGGAATAGCATAGAGTCCTGTAAGCTTTCTCCATGGAAGGTATTCTCAAATTAATCAGATTTTGCATCAGTAGTCTTGTAAACTATATTGTCTCTTGTCCACTCATAATTTAACAGATCATCCCTACACATTCACAGTACCATAACTTCCTTTTGGCAACTCAGGCACAAAGAGAAAGTACATAGGAACTGTGAGCATGGACCAGGCTATCGAGGAAGAATATTGAAGCAATGCTTGGGCATACAAAGATGGAATTAGGAAGACCAAAGCTGAGCTAACTGAAAAGGATGTGAGCAGGTTAAAAAAAGCCAAATAAACTCATGTGGGTACACTGGCATCAGAAGCAAGACCTAGAAAAACAGAGCCCTTTGAATGGGGCAAGCAATCTAAAAATGAAGATGAAGGCTGGTGCCAATGTTTTCTTTGTTTCTGTCTTTATTGGCAAGGTCTGCTCTCAGGTCTGTTTCTAGCAGCAAATTTTGGAGGAGTAAGTTGCTTTCCACAGGAGGTAATTGAAGCAGAGTCAGCTTGAGTAAATTTGGCACATGTAAGTCCAAAGGGCTGATGGGATTTATCTGGTGGTGCTAGAGATGTTGGTTGTTGGTGTAAGGAATCCCTAAAAATGTTTTGAAACACTTTGACTAGTGGAAGTTCCCGATGACTAGCAAAAAGGCAAATATTATGCCCATC
>VZTU01004381.1:0-14097 GCA_013400835.1 Zapornia atra | reverse complement strand
CAAAGCAGCAACTTCAATCTCAGTTTAGCTTCCCTTTTGACAATAGTCTGTCTGTTTTATCTTCAGAATAAGTGTAGCCTTGGGCTTGCTAAGGTGCCTCATGGTGAGCTTCATATTATTGAGCTTGATGACAATGTAAATTACTATTTTCTTTTAAATTCTTTGAACTGATTCTAGAGTTCTCAAAACTAGTATTTCTTGCCCAAAGGCGTGCCATTGCTCCCTGGCCCAAGCAGTGAGCCAGCATTTGAGACCTTGTATGATTGGTTGTCTTACGAATGAGTTAGTAGTTGAAAATGTTTTGGGGTTCTTAGTTTTAGGTTTTTTTTTCTGATCAGGTAACAGAAAGTATCTTTTTTTTTTTTTTAGTGAACAGCTTATGAATAAACAGCTGACAACTTTTGCTAAAGATTTCTGTGTCTGACCTCTCAGTTACACCTGCTTCCCAACATAGTTGCCTTGACTCCCTTCTAATGTCTAGAACATGTCTGTCCTGTACTTGCCTGATCCTTATTTTGCTTTCCTTAAAATTTTCAATCACTCCAAAGAAGAATCTTGGCTTATAAGCATCACTGTTCAGCAGATCTGTGTACCATCCTGTGCAGTGCCATTTGTTTGTATGATAATTTCTAGCTGCCTCATTAAAATGCTTTTCCCAATTAGAATAACCAAGAATTACCTGACTCTAATTAGGTTTCTGTTTGCTCGCAGATCAAACACAGACTTGATGGCTTTATGGTTTCCAGTATAAATATATCCTAAACATTTCCAGTACACAGAAATGTGCATAGAATCCACTTTCCTACAACTAACATGGACATTTGCTATTCCTCTCCTCTTTTTTTCCTCTACTCTTGTGACTTAATATGCGACAGTAGATTGGTATAATCCCTACTTTGTACAATACTCTGTCTTTAAGCTTGCTGCGTTGTCTGCTTTCTTTGCCTATGCCCAGTGTACTAATATCTGTGATGGTAACTTCTCCTGAGGGCACTGAAAGAAAGGGAATTAAAACATTCTATTCACTATTTGTCATTGACTTTTGGGATCTCTCAAAAGTAGATTTTTAGAAAGCTTTATCATCACTATGATCTGACCTGAACCTTTGGTACTAGCAGGGAAACTTAGTCAGATGGCTTTCTGATTTGCTCGTGTCTCTTCCCCCTGTACCACTGAAGCCTACTCAAAAGACTCCTCATCAAAGTAGTGCTGTAAATAAGTGTCCAAGCTAGAATGATTGACTTCACAAGATAGGTGATAATGGTGTTATAAATTTATTGTACGATAAGTTTGCCTGCTATGTGCAAGCTCTTGCTGACTAATTAAGGTGCTTTTGAAAACATTTCCTTTACACTCATCAAGCCTCAGATTCATCTGTTAAATATGAATTATACTGAAGAGAGAATTCTACATGTCAGTTTATTATTTTTCCTCAATATAGCAACTCATCATATCACTTTATATTTTGACATTTAGAGAACTTCTTTTGTAATTTGCAAATACCTTTCTATGCACATTATAATACAGACCCTTTCTGATTATTCATCACATAAATTTGGATACTGCTGTTATTTCCACTACCTACTCTTGAAGCCAAACCAGTTCTTTAGAAGCCACAGGGATTGTGACATTAATTAAAAGATTGAACAGTCAAGTTCTATCAAAGTGTTTGATCCTGTGATCTCTTGAGGTGAGTCATTCTTAGTTATATGGCTAAGCTAAATGTAAAGAAAGGCTACTACATTTACAAAGCTGTGAGCAATAAACACATGTATACCTCTTTTAAAAAAGAGAAAAACACATTAATCACAAAGCATATGGTATTCTTCTCTCATCTGTCATTCTCTAGATTGTGCTTGTAATGTTAGAACTTTATGTACCAGTTTTTCTTCAGCTACAATGAACTAAAGATTTTTAGGGCCCTGTGTATTAGAATAGTCAGGAAGGATGTTTTGCAACTACATTTGTGTGTCCTAATTGAGGGAACTCTGTACGTCAGTGTTTTGAGACTGAGTATATCCTTTCTTGTTTGAAGTTACACTGATTCCATGAATCTTACTTTGAAGCTTCTGTTCAGCTGCAGCAATAGCCATTAACTAGGCTAAAAAGTAGTATTAGAAAAATACAGTTGAGATTTGAGTCATCTTTTTATACTGCTATATAACTGGAAATAGACTAATTCACTGTACACTGCATTATGATAAACTCTGAATTAAACAGCTAATAGGTAACTTACTGTATTGTTCACAAATTGGAAAGTTGGTTGGGAAGGATAAGGAGAGGTACCAGATTTGAATTTAATAAATATGACCAATAAATTCTAGCTGTAGAAAATTCCTAACCAATACAATGCAGAAATACCCATCCTGTCTCTCAACAGTTGGGTTTTTGTTTATTTTTTCACCTTAGACTAACACTGTGTTTTGGGACAGTGAGTGTTTGAAGGAATGTGATTACGATGGCAAAAGGACCTTTTTTCCAGACAAGTAACACAAGTCATGTGGCAGGTCAGACATGTGGATCTGGAGAAGTCTTATGATGAGTGACTAAAGGAACTGGGATTATTTAGTCTGAAGGAGAGGAGGTTGAGGGGAGACCTCACTCACGTGGACTACCTGGAAGGAGGTTGTAGTGAGGTGGGTGTTGATCTCTTCTCTCAAGCAGTAGGATGTGAGGAAAGCCTCAAGTTGCCAGGGGAGGTTAAGATTGGATATTAGGGAAAGGTTCTTCACCACAAGGGTTGTCAGGCATTGAAACAGGCTGCTCAGGGAAGAGGTAGAGTTACCATCCCTGGAGGTGTTAAAACAAGTGTAGTTGTGACACTTCAGGACATGGTTTAATGGGCATGATGGCATTGTGCTGAAGGTTGGACTTGGCGATCTTTTCCAACCAAGCTTAATGATTCTGTGTGGAAAGGATCTTCTGTAGGAAGAGCTGCAATGGAAGGAAAACCTATAATCCAAATGTATTTGCACAAAGGAAAAAAACAGAGAAAGGTTCTATTATAAACCATGGATTTTCATTAAAAGTTGTTGCATTTCTTCTGAAATGCCACGTCTCTAAGTACCTTTTTCTCTACTTTGAATGGGAAAAAACCCTAACATCTTAAATACACTCTCCCCCCTCAAAAAAAAAAACCCAGAAAGAGAACAATCAACTGGAATCCTGTAAGATACAAGAAAGAAAAGATTCCGTGTCTGATAAAAGAAATGAAGAGAAAATACGTGGTTTTGTGATAGCCAAGTTTGTCATGGTCAGGGTTCCTGTTTTTCCAGTGATGTTTTCAGGTCAGGCCAAAATAGCCCAATTTCTTGGCATTTCACTTGATATACTAAAATGCTACAGGTTCTCCCCCATTTCTTCTGTAGCACACTTAATAGGTTAGTCCAAACTCCTCTGCTCAAATCTGGTAGATCTGACATATGGGCTACCAGCTGCCTATAAAAGACTGGCTATCTGAATTTTACAGCAAGAAGAAAGCCTTTTTAGTGAAGCATTTTATGTATATGTGTATATATATTCTCTCATCATACCTATTTTTGTTTCAGTTTCTCTTTTACCTCTCACAATGAGTTTGGAATTGTTCTGAACTAAGAAAGAAATGTGTTTGCAGCAATATGCTGCAACTTAAGAAGTTGTCATGTTTGACCTGTAAGAGAGGAGGGTAACATCTACACCATAGCTTTCATCCAAGGCAACCAAGTGAAGGTTTCTCAAACACCAAGTGAGGGTGGTGTAAGTTTAGGAAAAGCTGGCTGGACAGAAGTATTTGCAGAAGCTGAGGAATATGGGTTAGTACTATTTGTACAATGCTTTAAAGCTAGGTAGCCAGGAGAGATTTAAAATTCCAGCAAGTTTTTTTGCTGTTGCTGACTTTTTCAGTGATGATCATTCGTAGAGTCACTTAGAAACCTGTTATAATTTCTATAATGTATCTAATATAATTAATAATACTAGTACATTTTAATTCTTCCAGGACTGCAAAAATCTATGTGCAACTTACTACAAATATAAAGCTGTAAAGCTTTGTATTCTTTGGTAGTGTGATGCTATTTGGTGTAAACTTTTTCATTACATTTCCTCTTCAGAGACTATTTAAAGTTTTAGAATGGCAGATGGGTGCTTTTTTAGCCTTACAATGAGAAGTAATAAGCAGCAGTACAGCACTCACTAATAGGTTTCTGTATTTTTTAACTGAAATATCAGTAGCTATTCATTAGATTTATTCATGTGCATCTCCACAGGCCATAGTTGTCCTTAGTCTTTTTTTTTTACCAGATGGCAGTCACAACTGCTTTTTTGTCCACTTGTTCTGTGTTTACACATTTCAAACAGATTTTTAAATGGATCTCATGGCCTAACATGATCATTTAAAACATATCAAAACCATTTTCCCCTAATGTTTTCAACAAATAGAAATAAAACATTCTTCCTTAAGTAATACATTCTTATTCTTTTTTCTCTGAACTTTTCTCTGTGGGATAGATTTTCCAGGAAATTTTCCTCTGGATATCATATCTTTAGAGATACATGGGATGGAAAATAAAACCAGAACTGATCAAGTAAACTCTCAGGTTTGCATTTCCTTCTCTATGAATGGGAATATTATCCAAGCAGACCTAGCAAAACAGGGTGAGATAGATGAAGAAAAAGGATGTACCTCTGTAGCAGTACACTTATAGTAATTTAGGTTGGAAGAGGCCTGTGAAGATCATTTAGTCCACCCTCATGCTCAAAGCTGGATCAGCTTAAAAGTTAGATGCAGTTCCTGAGGAATTCATCCAGTTGTGGAATTGCCTTTTTTTTTCAACTCCTGAGAGCAGACTGTTCCAGTGCTAAATCACTTCTCTAACTCCCCTAGGTATGCCCTTGTTAATACAGCCTTCATCACCACAAAGGCTGATTCATGTTCAACTTGCTCACCAGGTCCTCAAGTCCTTTCTGCCTAGATGCTACCTAGCCAGTTGGTCTCTTGTTCTGTCCTCTTTTCTTTCCCCAAAACATTTCACTCAGTTGTGTTTTGGTTGGCTGGTTTTTTGTGCTTTTTTGGTAATGGATTGTGTGCTCGTTCTGTAAATATAAGCCTATGTATGTTCTCTCTTCTATAAAACTTCCTGTTAAGCCTGTGAGATTGTGAAGGACTGCAAGGCCTATGCATTTTGTTGTTTCTTGGTGGAATCCTCCAAAAGCTGCTGATCTGAAGGAGCTCAACCACCTCCCTGAAGATGAAATGTCCTCATGAAGAAACACATAAAAGTTCTGCAGGTGTAAAACTTATTTTTAATTTGAGACAAAAAAATTATTTAATTGGATTCTAGAAATGGTCCTTGGTTTCTTCTCTCACAGTTTATCCTGTATGTAGTTTGTATGTGTAGCTTCTAAAAGTGTTTAGGAGATTTGTCGTAGAAACTGCATAGGAAATATGATCAGAATACCATAAAAACCTTCAAATAGATTTAATTGTGGATAGTAAAATGGTACAGTGAAAACACTGTAGGAATAAGAGTTCCATGTTGCAGTGGTAGAAAAGGAGCAGAAAGGCTATTGAACTAATTGTATAAGAAGTTATTAAAAGAACTGCTATGGTGACAGATGGAAATAAACAGTGCTGTATGAATAATAATCATGCTTTTCCCTACCCAAAGATCAACTCTAGACATTCTGTCTGAATTAATTTTCCTTTAAATTAAGAGAAAAAAACAACTAAAGAGAAAACAAAAGAATTAATGAAATCCCTGCATATGTCTCCTCTGTAATATGCTGTATTAACTTTCCCTCAAAAATGGAGGCTGTTCTTGTGTACAAAACATTTGGAGAGGAGCATAATATGACAGAAAAAGCAGAGAGAAATATCATACCTTATTACATCAGTAAGAATTCAAAGAATAATTGCAGCTAAAAAATAGCTCTATAAAACCTCTCCCCAAACCTGTTGAAAAATGGATTCCTCACAAGAAATTAATTACAAGTGAGAAGTACATTCTGCATATAAATTATTGTCATATGAAAATAGAAGCCACATACTGATACCTTTACGCATACTTGTACTCCTCCTCTGTGTACATAAATAAATGACCCTCACTTTCTTATTCTCTTCCTCTCTTCACAGTTTCTTCAAATCAAATTAAGATTTTTGAGGACAGCCAGTATTGTTTTCTCTGTTTCTACAGTATGTGAACTCTCAAAATCTGAGACCTTTAGAGTGCTGTCATAACAGAAATAACCGAAGTAGTAACCATGCTAGCAAAGTAGGGAGTAATTCTGTAATTATTACATAAATGTAACTCGCATTGATTCTGAAAAAAGATCTGTCAAAAAGTGATGAGTACAGGGTTAGATGGGTGGTCCTTGTGCAGCTCTTTTGTTTTCCAGTTGTCAAGGTGTGTGTTGCTTATTTCAAAGTAGTAACTTTTTTTTACTTTCCATTTTGTAAAGCACTAAGCATATTCTTTGGCCTAAATAAATAATAAGTTCTAAAATAGAGTTGCTCCTCAGACTTTGGCTGTCAGAGACATGCACTGATCTTGTTTGCATTGCTAGATGGTTTGACTCTGATTTGTTGTGTTGTTATGTCTTTAAGCCTGTGAGGTTAAACACCTGAAACTATTTTAGTTTCTGAATTGAGCAGAGCCAGTCCTATTTCAAAAAGCAGGTATTTCATGTACCCAGAGGTCTGAAATAATTCTGTCTTCACTAAGTAATTAGCGTGTTTTTTCCTAAGTGTGGCATATGGCAGACATACTTGTAAACATACCCCAAGATGCCCTTTTTATTGCTGAGTTCTGAACTGAGCTGCAATTTCATATACATATATTATTTTTATGATAGCCATTATGATGACATTAATATTTTAATATTGCCTGTGACAATACCAATGATTTGAATTTGCTCTGAGAATGTCACAAGTATTTCGGTGTGCCTTGCGCTCAGCTGTAGCTGTGTGCTCAGACAAGTTCAAGTTAGGCAAAACAGTTTTCTGAGGGCACAACCAGTAGAAAGGCTCCCCTGATCAGTCAGTCACAGGGTAAAGTCACACAGGTTTCACTTTCAGGGTCAGTACAGTGAGTTGAGGGTCTTTTCAGAGGTATGGCTGAAAAGTGTATATATTCTCATGTACACGAAATCAAGGTATGGAAGATATAAATTCCTTATCTTGCACAAATCTTCTGTAACACAAGTTTCATTCAGAAAACAGTGTGGAAACCTCACACTGCTTTTGTGCATTGCAAGGCTCAAATGTTGAGCTTGTTATTCAACAGTAGCTCTTATTTCAGTAAGGTTTTCAGAAGAAAAAAAACAAGCTGTCTTCACAAAGATTCAGTTAGCCAGTCCAATAGCTTTGTGGATTTTTTATAGATAGACAAACTAGAGATGTAAATTTGAGAAACCAATAGTTTAAATAGTCATACTGTCGCCACATACTGTCCTTTTTCAGATAGGGTAAGTCTTCATTGCTATCCAGCACCAGAATTAACTTTCCATGTGAACCTGGAAAAATTATTTTTTCCTCCTCGTCTTCCCTCTCTCCTGCTTTTCCTTTGGCCAATGTTTCACGCGGAAGCTCTCAATATGGATAATTCTTCACTACCAAATAATTCACTTGGTACTGCATTGTTCTTTACACATTTATAGCACATACAAATGATGAATAATACCATCATCTTTCAGTGAACAGCAGACTTCTAGTTTGCATACAGTACGCATCAGCATTTCTCTAGACTTTTTATTAAAATCAAAGTGGGGAAAACAGGCTTTTAAATAGCTCTTTTACAAAGAGAAACCTGCACCTGCAATGGCTCTAGGACATAAAATGTTCTGCCTTGGCTCCAACTACTGTGTGCAAATCCTTGACTATAGCTTTGAGCTGTGGGAGATCTGTATACTTCAGAAAAATAGATTTATATTCCTGCCACTTCAGAAAATCCAAGAGGATAATCTCCCTTCGAGACATAACTTAATAAACACATATTTAAGAGGTAGTTCAGATAAGCTTTGGACATGTAGAAGCTTAAGAGAAGGTTGAATTATAAGAAATTGATTTATTGGTGGTGTTTTGTTTATTTTATGTGTCTGTGAGAAGAAACTCCAGGGAGGAAACTACTCAGCAGATCAGATCAGTGTAGTGATCTCTCTTAAAAAATTATAATCCCTTGACATCATACAGGCACCTGTGACATCCACCCATTTTGGGATTGCCCTGTATTTAGCAACACTTAGTTTCTACAGTACATGAAGCATCCCAGTGCTATTTATTGCAAAACAGGAAGTTGCACATCTGTAACAGCACTGACCTGAATGATCCATTTGTAATTAAAGTAGAAATATAATCGATTTTTCCCACCTCCCACACCCCTATTTTTACTACTTTCCTTGTTGTGACTCTCAGATGTGAAGGGCAGTGCCTTGCCTAACAGACAGTGTCCCCGGAAACCACTGCACTCCCACTCAGCCTCTGTGTGGGAAGTACCATGCAAGCAACCTCCTGCCATCGCACACTGCATGCCAGAGCGTGCCTTTGCCCAGGTTCCAGCCTCTAATAGCAATATTGAGTCCTCAGGACCTGATACATTGCTACTAATTCAGCTGATTTTGATAGCATATCATATCCACTTGCTAGCTCAATTCTCAGCTCTAAGAACTGGAAGTTGGGGAAAGCTGTTTTACTGGACACAGATCACACAATTGCAGTCACAATAGCTGGGACACTCTACATTTGGAAAGTAAAACAGTGAAGAAGGGGTCAGCACACTTACATAAGTAAAAGTGCTAAAAGTTGTCTGAAAATCTGTGGTCTTTCCAATTCAGATGTTTCCAGCCTCAGGTTAGAAGCTTGGATGCTCAAAGTTATTAAATTCCAAAGTTCCTCAAAGAAGCCTTCCTTATCCCTCCCCAAGAACTTATGCGCTATTTCTGTGTTTTACTGTGTGTAAATGCTGGAAAAAGTAGCAGTTCCTCAGATTAGGGAACTGGCTGTTTTGATCTTTTCCCAGAGAACAGATTTTATCAGTAATCTCAAGACAGGTTCTTGCGTATAAATTTCTTTACTGGCTTCCAGCAACTTGTAGTCAGCCATCTCTGTACTCAAACCTTACTGCTATTTTTCAGAAACGAAATTGGTCTGAAAAATATTCCTGGAGTTCCATCCCACCATCTTGGTCCATTTCTGTTTTCTCTTCATTTCTGGTCACAGAATTTGAGCTCCGACTTTGTCTTTTAGCCTTGATCCTTACAGGTAGATATATTCCATTTCTGTCTGCTCCTCACCATGGACTGTTCTGGTTGACGTGTCTTCTGTATATCTTTTTTCTTTTTCCATTTGGATCAATGAATGTAGATTCTTTAGTACTCAAACTGGGTTTTATGTTTGTCCTTGATCATTCTTTGATTTGAACAGTTGCTTCCCTTGTTCTCTTCAGTTCTTGTCTTTGATTTGCCTTGATTTACCTGTGTGGTTTGTGTCTGCTTATCACAGCCAGCCCAGGCTTAACCATGGATATATTCTGAGAGTTCACAGCCTATAACAGCTAAGTAGATTGACTTCAGCACTGTATAGCCTTTCTGTGGATCTGGGCAAAGAGTTTTTTGTACTGACATAGTAAGACAGGAAAATAATGTGTTCAGGTGTATCTTTTTATGAAATTCTTATTGTGTCTGAGAAATGGTCACTTTTATCAAGCCAATATGTAATCACATTACAGCCATTTCAGGCAACTTGGAAAGCTCATGAAAAATTAATAGCCACTTCAAACTAATAACAATTTTGAAGTCCAAATTTGTGGAAATGTGGTGAACCAAAATATTAGGTAAATTGAACCATGAAAGAAAAATTGCCATTTCATTAATTTAACAGATAATTAACTCATCTTTGTAGCTATAGTATATCGTTCATTCTACATTAATGTCCATATGTATCATATGACTATTCACAGGATTTTGGACAAGATTATTGAACTGTTTTTCAGATATAGTGCAGAAGACCGGAGTGTTGTATACATTCTAAATGCATATTACAAAACCAGATAACTAAAAATGCCCTATAACAGAATGGTTTTGATCAGATAAAATAGATTTAATTTATAATGTGGACATTTTCTATAAAAATAGTTGAAATTTGATTGTCTTTGCTACTATGTTGCATAAATACTGAACTTCAATGGATTAATTTAATTATTTTTAACTTTTTCTAATTTTGCAAGGAAATTTCTTTGATGGAAAATCCAACTTCTGTATTTACAGGCCATAAAATGTACTAAGTACGCAACGTTTTTATCTCATTGAATGACATACTATCACCCATGTTAAGGTACAAATCTAGTCTGCTACTGTATCCTAATAGTTTCCACTGAAGACTGGGAAAGTCAAATTTTTTGAAAGTGAAGCTAGGGCACTATGCATGCACTACTTGGTAGTGAGGAAAAATACCCTAGAAATAGCTGGTGTAGTAGAGGGCTATGTCAAGTTATCATAGTAGATCTTGAAATACTGGGCTCTGGTGTTTGGCACTGCTCATTAAAGAAACTGAAATGGCCTTTAAAAATACAGAAAGAGTTCAAAGCCAGTTGATTTTGTCACAGGGAATTCCATAGGAACTGTTGCCGTGTTTGCCTATTAAAATCTCAAGTCTTCTTTTTTTTCCCTTATGTCTAAGACCTCATATATTGGAGTCATATGATTCAGGGCTGGGTATAGGAGTTGTACCTGAGCAAGTCACAAAGGCAGCGAAAAAAGCTCTAAAGCTAAGCTTCTCCTTAGTGTACCTTCTAGTACGGCTTTGTGGAGCACAGGATCCTGCTAAGTGACTCAAACTCTTCTGTAGTTTGACAAAGTACCGCAGCTTCTCTAGAGAGATTAGAAATTAAGGTGTCATAGTTGAGATGTGTCACTTATATCCAGTACACTTGGTCACAGACAAATGGATGCTACTCAAGGCTAGATTGAAGTGGGATGTGATCAGCTCTCTAAATCTCTCTGTCATTGGCAAATCTGTAGCTGTCATTAAGTTCTTTACTTTGTGAAGCCTCTACACTGGATAGACCAAACCCATTGTTTTCTTAAAATATATGGGACTCATGGTACTGGCCTAATGATCACTTCCCCCAAATTTTCCTGTCTATGATCTATTTCTAGTTGCTTTTAATATTTCATAATCATAACTGTTAGTGATTTAACTATTAGTCACTTTACTAGTGAGCATCTTCCTCATCCTAGATTTTAATGCTGTTTAGAAAAAGTTCCAAACAGCATCATTTCTTAGAAAAAATCAAAGCGAAAAGTACACGATTTTCTCCTTCTAAATTAAATGGTAGAACCTTTATTTAAGATGCTGAAATGAACCATGAATTAAGGCAAGGACTGATGGTTTGACTGAAGCTATACTATTTGCCACAGATATGCTTCTGAAAATCCTTCTGATTCTGATTTGGTTGTAAGCTTTTGAAGCATTCTGGTAGGTTTACATAGTTGAATATATCTTAAACCAGAAATCAGTTTGTCAAATCTAGAAATCATCAAAATCTGTGCTGATTCTGACATAATGTCTGTGTGATGACCAGACTACCATCCACATTAGGTGGCAGTTTATGTTGCAAAACTGTATGCTCTGGACTGAGATGAGCACACTTTCTTTCTATTGACTGCAGCTACTTTCCTTTTATGGTGTTTTTGGTCCTACTATCCTCGTGAAAAATAGGGAAGAAAATACTGGGTAAAAATGGAATGTAAAAGGAAGCAATAGCTGGTTTAAGTGTGAGAATTGTGGACTGGAAAAGGAAACGTAATGGAATTAGAAGAAAAGCAAAGATGAGAGTAGGAGATGGGGTGGGAAGTGATCCATGGAAAAGTTTTACATCTAACTCTCTTTCTGAATAGATACAATGGTGTCTCAAAATTTTTAATCACAGATCACATGATACTGTTCTTTGTGTTTATTTAAGGGGTGAAAGTATCAATGCTTACACTTTCTTAATATGCTGTACATGGATATCGGTCAAATTCTGTACAAAGTGTTGAAGAGAAGTTCAGAACTTACTGATATTAAATACAAGTTGCTGTCATGTTGTGGTTACTGATATCATTTGTTCCTGGAAATTTTTGAGATTGCTGAGGCTTGAGGAAAGACTTTGCTTTTCTGGCATATCAAAGAAGTTGGGCTGAAATGCTCATTTAAATACAGGATTTAAATCATAATTATTAATGGACTTCTAATTTGTATATTTTACAACATACACTTCAAAAATGATGTATTTAAAATAATGTTATTTGCTTATATGTGCCATGACTTCCTGTCCCATGTGCATCCCCCTAGAGTAAATGATGCAAGAGCTATACATACAGTAAGCTGCAAAGGAAAATGCAATCAAGTTTACATGTATTACTGTCCTTTACACCCTAAAAACCTGAAAGTTTGTTTTAGATTAAGAACGTCAGTCCTACCTTCCCTCAAGGAACTGGAGAACTGGTGAAATCCTGGTATCACAGGAAAGTGACGATTAAATGACAGAATTTTTAGTTGCAACATATACATTTTGGCCAGAGGGAGAGGATGTCACTTGAATAGCATAGAGTTAAGGCAAATTTTGTAAGAGCTTCTCCAGCAAAATCAAAGATCAGGAGGTAGAAACACAAGGATCTTTCTCAACTTTTTGTCTTTGATGCACAACAAAGAAAATAAGAAAACCAGAAAGAGAAATTTAAAATGCAGATTATAGTTAAAGAATGCAGCTTTCTGTTCTTGCTTTGCATATTAACAGCCTTCTAAGTTTGACAAGGGTAATCCTGAGCTTTGAAGTCAGTTTTAACAGAAAAATAAATCCAAAATATCCCCAAGCATCTAGTTTTTCAAAGCAATATGAGGGACATAGTTGTAAGCTTTCAATATTTTAAAATTGCTTCCATTTGAGGTGATTCAAATACATGACTTGCAAGTGGACACAGGAAAATACATAGTGCCTCTCTCTTAATTCCCTTCAATTGTGAGGTTCAGTTGCCCACCTTTATCAAAGTAAAGCCCAAAAGGCAAAGAGAATTTACTGCATAAGCTTTGTGCTGAGAATTTTTTCAGTGTACCTCTTTCTTTGCCAACAGATTGACCTGAATTTTGCAGAACTGTCCTATGTGCCTCTAATTCAACAAAAATAACCACAATTAATACTTCTTCTGCCATATGCTATTTTACCGCGGAAGAATTTTATTATTACCTTGTTTAAAATTAGGTTTTAAAATTGGTGATCTTTTAGAAAAGAAAAACATTTTTCATGGCTGGCAGGCCATGCATAAACAAATGTATGAAGACCAGTTGCATTCAATTTTAAGACTTGGTAATTCAGATAATTATGCAGAACTAATTAATTCAAAATCTGTTTATCAACAGTAGTCTGTAGCTCCAGCATTTAATCCCAGAGGCATTAACAAAGGCTTATCACCTGCTTTCTTGTTGTGCTTTATTACAAAGGCAAATCAATAGGCAGAGTATGGAAAAAATGCTATTCCCACAACTCACAGTTTACAGAACTTGCAGGAACTTTTAATGTCTCTTACCAATTAGTTTTCCTGGCTTATACTAAAATAAAACCTAAATGGAAATGGGATATGCTAAACCACCAGCATTTCTACTTCTAATACATAGAAAAACTATGTGAAAGAGAAAATCAAAGTACTTCAACAATTATTTAAATTCTTTAAATATTTCTTTGTATTAGGCTATTATTCTGAGCAAAATATTCACTGTGCAGCATTTGTACAGTGTTGTGGATGGATTAGGTCTACCTGTTGAAGAACTGTGCTGATGCTATTCTTATTTCTCTGTCATTCCTGCTTCATGTTCTATTCTTTTATGTTTTTTTATGTTGTATTTTGAGGCCCAAATTTTTATTTACTGTTTATTCTGCAGTAGAAGTATACAAAGTGCTCTCCATGGGTGTTTTTACATATTATTCTCCAAGTGTGTAGTATATTCTAATATGGAAATAGTCTGATGTCTGGTAGATTATTCAGTATGTGGGTTCTCAAGCATTCATCTAAGAAGATGCAGTTCTGCACCTGAGAGGTTTGTTTCTGTTCATCAGTATACCTGAAGCATTATTATATATATATGTATAT
>VZTU01004380.1:798145-809683 GCA_013400835.1 Zapornia atra | reverse complement strand
CCCCCTGGCAGCCCCCCTGTCCCGGGGACCCCCTGGGAAAGCCCTGGAGCCCTGTCAGCACCCCAGGAGCCCAGATAAGCACAGGCAGCCCCATGACCGGAGACATCCATGGGGTCCTTCGGCTCCCCGACACCCTGAGAGGTCCCTGACAACCTCAGGAGACTGGCTTAGTGGGGTACCCTAACCCCCCGGAGCACCCTGGCAACCGGGGAGCCTGCCCTGAGGGCAAAGGGGTGCTGGAACCGTGCAGTGGCCACGGGAGGAGGCGAGCTGGGAATTCAGGATGAGTTCAGCCCACAATCCCGAACATTAACGTGCCTCTGCTGTAACAAGACAGCAGTTGCCCACCCTTCCTGAGCTTGGAACTGACACTGTTGGGGATACTCACAGCCCTTCAATCTGAAGGGGGGTTAGGCACGCCCCTGGAAAGCCTGGATGCCTTCTGGGCTCTCACATACCTGCCACGCCTGTAGGGCACACAGGAGATGTGGCTTCCAGAGGTCAACTCATCCTCTAATGTGCTGACTGTTTGCAAAAGAGCCCAGGGTCTGTCCTCCTATGGGCCTTTTCTCTGGGAAACTTTCTGAGGTGTCGGTGTTCTCCAGGAGAATAATGCAGGCTGGACAGCCTCAGAGTCCTTGCTCAGTGAAAAATCCCACCCCTTGCTTGTGGGTCAGCTTGGTTGGGGTCTTCAGACCTGCTTTCAGTCAACTACTATCTCCCTGAAGATGGACTTTTTCAGGATCTCAAAATCTTTGCTTCTTGCTCTCATGGGCCTGACATTCCTGTGGTGAGTTTATTTGGTATGGGAAGGAAATCCCGCAGGGAATAGCCAGTCATTTCCTAGGGGCTCTGACATCACCAAAAGCCCGGTCAGAGCAGGTTTTGCAATCAATAGCTAGCAATGCCCTCATCTAATTTATGAGAAAACTTCCCTGAAGTCAGCCCAGAAGCTTGAGTGCTTAAAACATGGGATTGGAAGGGATTCCTGATTCCCAGGCTGCTCGTTTCCATCTGTCCCTGGGTAATGCAATGCCATCCTCAGATGTTCTGAGCTCTCCTGCTTGAATGGGTCCTGCCTAAAGGCAGCATCAGCTCCCTCCACGCCTTTTGCTGGGCATGAGGACACCATCCCCTTTCTGCGATGCTGATCTCTGAGGCCACCGAGTAGCCTGTAATCGCCCAGTCCTCCCTTAGTGTCACAGTACCACAGGGTGTTTTTTATTTGGTTTTTTAATATTTTGACCGTTAATAAAAATTCCAAGGCCAGATCCAAGGTCAGATCCCTCCAGTAATTTCCCCAGAACCAACAATCCCCTTTCAACACTCTCGTGTTACCACCTCCCTGTTTTCTGGAGGCCTGTCCTGCAGCTCTTACACTCACCTGTACATCCATCAGTCCCACTCGCGCGGTGCCGGCGCCGCGTGACGCTGCTGTAACGCAGCTCACACCTGACAGCGAAGCTGGAGACTGAACTTTGAGATCCTGACCCCCAGCTCGATGGGTCTATTTGTTCTTGCTGCACACGTGAGTATTGTGAACGTTGACTCAAAGCCGCCTCCGAGGGCTGGTCCTCCGCTCCATGTTTCATAACCTGCTTATTATTCCTCACATCCTTCTGACAATCACACCCCAGCTGGGCATGAGACTCTCTCCCTGGGTTTTTCTGGGGCTTCTTTGGGATACAAAGTAACTGTAAAATGTTTTACCTGAGGAACAGCAAGCCTCTTCCGCATCAGCTCTGGGTTCTCCCAATTGATTGTGCCGTTGCTCAAAAATTGCTGTTCTTTCAGAAAAACAAACTCTTCTGTTCCCATCCTATGCTGATTTAGCCTTCAGCTCCTCTTTAGAGGTACCAGCCCAACAGGGATCAATCCTTACGAATTACTCTCCTGCAACACTGTCTCTACTCACAGTTCTTTTTCCACTTAAAGGACAAAAAATGAGATTCAAAGTCAAAGATCAAAGAACTCCAGGCATAAACCAAACCCATCTGACATAACGCAGGACCAGGCCCTCACTGTGCTGCAGTGCCACAGCCCAGGTCCCTTAGACTTGCTCCTGCTCCCTACAAAAAGAATTCCAGTGTTCACCAGAGCTGTCTGGGGTGGTGGATGCTCTCACCGCCGGACTGGCGGTATGTGAGGACATGAAAATGTTGCCATTGGCTTGGTGAGTCAGTGGGTTGCCCCTTTCCCCTTTGGCCGAGCAGCCTTGCACTCTCAAGAGGACAGGGTGAGTTGGAACCAAGGAGGATCTCCCTTTTGCTGCAAAGCTGAAGGTGAAGCTTCCTCCATTTCTACAGGCAGTGCCATGTGTGTACTCATCCAGCTACCCATGGAATACCATGACCTGCAACTGGGCAGAAGATCAGAATCACAGAACCACTCACAGAATGGTTGGGGGCAGGCAGATCATCCAGTCCCACCCCTGCCAGAGCAGGATCACCTTGAGCAGGCTGCACAGGATGGCACCCAGGATCACAGGGTTTGAAGGTGTCCAGAGATGGAGACTCCCCAACTTCTCTGGGAAGCCTGGCCCAGGGCTCTGCCACCCTCCCAGGAAAGAAGTTCCTCCTCATGGTTGGGTGGAACTTCTTCTATTCCAGTTTGTGCCCATCGCCTCTTGTCCTATCCCTGGGCACAATTTAACACAAACTGACCCATCCTCCTGAGCCCAGCCCTGAAGGATTTATCAGCATTGAGAAGATCCGCCTCAGGTTTCTCTTCTCCGGGTTGAACAGCCCCAAGTCCCTCAGCCTCTCTTCATAGGAGAGATGTAGTCATCATCACCGTAGCCCTTTGTTGTTCCTTCTCCAGGAGTTCCCTGTCCTTCTTCAACTGGTCATGATATCTCCTCCTCTTGTAGCAGGAACACAAATCAGAAAGTTTAGAAGATCCGTGGTGAGCTCCTGTCCATGCTTACATCTGAGGGAGCACGGCTACGTGGCAACTGGCAGCGCATTGATGTCTCAAGCGTAGCCCTTCTGAAGGGGGTCAGAGGCAAGGGGAAGGTCTGTCCCACACAGTATGTTTCCTACAGACCCGGGGAGAGACCTGGGGCCTGTACTGAAAATAACCCTGATTGAACCTTCGGTCTGGAAAAATAAATACCGGTGACCTGTCCAAATGGAACCTGTGGAGCTCCGACTGTGCTGACCCACGCGTTCTGATAAATATACTTCTGCTATTAATAAAGGCACTCAGCTGCTCAGCCACTGCAGGAGGTATAAGAGCTTTCTGGCTGAGCAGCTGCAATGCACATTTTGCTGCATTGCTTTCCATAAATCCATCGCTGGGATCCTCCTGGCCATGTCCAAATGTCTCTGGAGAGCACAGAGCTGGCACAGCCTGCACCCCTGCCTCTGTCCAGTCTGGTACAGGCGGTAAGAAAGCGGCATTGGCTGGAAACCCCTGTGTCCTAACCACCTCCAGCCAGATCCTTTGAGTTGTGTTTGACCAGCAGCTCATGGGCTACTTGAAGTCACTGTGACAGGAAATGGGGAAAGAAAGAGTGTAACGAAGAACCCCAAATTAGCTTTTGACAGAGAAGTCTGACCACTTTCCATCACTGCAGGGGACTGGTGGGAGGCTATCTGCTGCCATCCATGGAGCTCTGCTCTGTGCAGCATACGGTGTTTTCCATGAGCAGACAAATAGGAGGTCAGTTGTTCCAGCATAGATAAATAAGGTGACACAGATGGGGAAATATGATCTAAACCAGAGGAGGTTGAACTCAAACTGGCTATTACAGCTCAGGGAAAAGATGCTGGAGTCCGAGTTTGTGGCTCACCAAAATTGTAGGGTTGATGTACAGCAAAAAACCCCCCACCACGAACCCCCCAAAGAACCAGAGCGGTGATGTCAGGAACGACTTAGGTTCTCAAAACAAGGAGGGCATCTTTGCCCTGCTGTATAAGAGCCTGGTGGACTCTCATCCGTGCAGTACTGGCTTCTGATCAAAGGGCGTCATGAACTTGGAGCAGAGCAAGATGACCAAGGGGATGGCGTGGTGCACTCAGTGGTCCTAGGAAGGCCTGGACCTTTCCCTGGAGAAGGAGAAGCAAAAAGGACCAACTCTACAAACTCCTAAAATGACTGTGGACCTGGCGCTCACCCGGTTCTGCGTGACTGGAATTAGAGGCCATCGATGAGTCTGGTAGGTTGGTTTAAAATGAATGAAAAGGACTTTATACAGGATGGGGGGAGGATGAACTTCTGGAACTCACTGCTACAGAAGGCTGTGGAAACAAACAGGCTCAGCAGGCTGATAAAAGGTATAGGGGATTCCCGAGCAGCAGGTCGGCAGGCAGATGCTGAAGTCAGCAGGCAGGAATGCACCCTCCGAAATGGCTGCTCCTGCTGGTGCAGACGCTGAAGGGGCATGATGAAAACCGGCGGGGCTGGTGTGCTCTCTGAAAACAGCAACAGGAGAGCGGAACCAACGCTCTTACCAGCAGAGCACTGCCCGGCTTCACACCATCCTCAGGCACAGTCGCTCAGGGTCTCTCTGCCCACGGGAAGCCAAGTTTTACAGTTCTAGTCCCATCTCTGTAGTAAACAATCCAACCAGTCCCCCATGGACAAGACAAGCAGGCTGGCCTGAGGAGTACGGTGATCCCATTGGAAAGGGCTCCTGGCAGTATGGCTGCAGCAAGATGCTAGATAGATCCAATTATCAAAAATTACACAGCTACAAAAAGGTGGAAACCCAATGCAAAGTGGCTGGAAAGTTTTTGCTCACCCCCTGAGAAGGCATCAGTGGCTAGTGTCATGTTACGCAGGTCAGCTCCTTCTCCTTCCAGATAGAAAATCCAAGGCCTGGATTCTGTTGTGACCATCCCCAAAGACTCATGGTGCTTGACACCCTCCTGGTCCCCAGGACTCACTGAAGGAAACCTGGGCTCCTCACAGGTCAGCTTCAAGGTCCATTAGCAAAAGGGTTTTCTAAGATGTTGCTCTCAATGTTAAACTTTATGATGGCAAAGGAGGGCAGAGAGCGTTTCAAGTTGTGTGGACACTTGTTTTTGTCAGCCCCATCCTGTCTGGAGGTTCTTGTAGAGCTGTGTGCTTGACGTGGCTGCTCGCTTCTCTCTCTGCTTCTAGGAAAGGAAGGGGAGAAAGTCCTTCATAAATCCTAAGAGCTGTGGATTAAAGCGTGTTTCAGTTATTGCGCTCTTCTCAGAGTGTTTGCCTGAAAACCCACCCCTCGCCAATGGGAGCCACCTCCACGCAGCCAGAATCTCTGAGAAGCAGCGGAGGGTGGTGGGGGCACACAAATGAGACAATAGGGTTTCTTATCATTAGCAGAGGAAAAGGAGGAGACTAAGGAACCATAAACCAGTCAAATTCAAATCACCAAAAAGCCGTGGGACATTTAATCGAAGAAAGAGATGAGTAATGACCGTGGCCACTGCCAGGAATGAATCATTTCAGATGAGTCTGTTTTCCTTCTGTGACAGATCCCAGTCCTTGGGATCATTATTATTCACCATTCCTTCATCAATAACTTATGTGTTGTAATGGAGAAGGCGCTTATTAAATCCTGAGCTGGAGGGGCCGCGAGCACCCTGCAGCACTGGCGTGAAATACAAAATAGCCTCGACAAATGGGAGAGACCGGCTCAGCATGGCAAGTCTGGCAATTAGGGAAGAGAAACTGTCCCACCAGGAGGCAAACAGCGTGCTTACGCAGCAAACTGTCGGTTAGACCTACATGGGTAGCACAAATCATGAGTTATGCTATTGGCATACGGAATGCCAGTATGGGATCTATAAAGAGAAGAGCATCTTGTAAAACACATGATGTTTTCCCTCATCTCTCCAGCAAGAGGATCTCTTAGCTGGTGTCCTAGGATCAACTCCCAGTAAGAGATGAATTCAGCATCTTCCTGCTGCTTCTCTGCTAAGTTTTGAATGGGAAATTCCCAGTGGTCACCCCTAGCGCGTGTGACTCCCCCAGGAGCATGTCCTTCTGTGTCCCTTTCTGGTACTTCCCAGTCCCTTGCCTTTCCCTGCTCTAGGGCCATGACTATTTATCAGGTGCTAACGGGAGTCCTGTCCAAGCTGCCTGGACAGCACTGCTGGTAACCCTCAAGGGACTGGTAAAGTGTGGTGATCAGGCAAGTCGTAACATCAGGCTTGATTCCGGATGTCATTTTAGCTCCACTTCCAATAAAAACAAGCTCTGAGATCCCACTGGCCTTGGGGCTGTCCTAGGACAAGACCCTGTGCTGGTCTGTGGGTGTCTGAACCACGGGTGCTCTGTCCACCAGGAACAGGTGTCGGTGAGGAAGGCCTCCAGGCAGCAGACACATCAGGGCAGGCTCCATCCCCCCTGAAGGTGTTCATCCTCCTCCTTCACCCGGACCTGCCTGCCGAGTGCTGCCACGGCCCGGGGCACGGGGCTCTGCCCCCCAAAGCCGCCTCCGATGCCGAGACCGCCCGCAGCTCCTCAGGGCCTGGGCTGCGCCAAAGCAGCTGGGAAACCAACCTGGGCAGGCAGCGGGGGGACCGGCCCTGCCCCCGGACAGCCTGCTGCGGCAGCCCCGGGAGCCGGGACGGGCTGCGTCCGGGCCACACGAAGCCGCGGCCACCAAGGGATGCCCGGGCCCAGTGTTACGAGCAGGAGGCACGGGGTGCGGGCTGCTGGGGAGGTTCCTGCCCCCTCCGAGCCGGTACCCGTCCCTGGCGTGCTCGGCGCCTGGCCTGGCCCAGCCCGGCCGGGAACCGCTTTTCCCTGTGCGGATGCCCCAGCCCAGCGCCGCGGTGGCCCCGGGGCCCGGCCCTCGGCTCGCTCTGCCCGGCCCCGATCAGCGCCGCGGCGGGAGGTCCCCACCTGGTGGCAGCGGGGACTAACGGCCGCGGTACAGCTCATCCCGGCTCCTCGGAGCCGGGCGGTTCCGCCAGGCAGAGCCTAAGGACACGACACGGCGCTGCAGGGGCAGCGGGGACAGCTGCCAGTTCCTTCCCCCCGGCCCCCGCCTCCGCACACGCTGTCTTCGTGTCACTCTTGCATCTCTGTCTGACACACAGGCCATCTGCACAAGGAACCCCGCGAGGGTCCTCTCCTGCCAGCTCTGGAGCATCCCAACTCCAGGCTAGATTGATGCTGGCTTGTCCCAGTGCTTTACACACCAGCCCACTCCATTGTGCCCACGCGCATGTCCTGACAACCCCCGTGCCTCTGCTCCCCCTGAACTCCCCGGGAGCAGAAGTTCTCTATGGGGCAGAGCTGTGCATACAGCTCTCTGGCTGATGGCATCTGGAAGGCTGCAACCTGCTCTAAGACCCTGCTCCGTGCAGGGGCACGTCAGGTCGGTGGTGATGCCCTCACCAGCTTTCACTTCTCCGTCTCACCATCCCCATCAGTAGTGGGCATCTGGTGCTTTGTGAGAGAAAGCCTGGGGGCTTGCAGGGCATCCGTCTCTCAGGAGTCACTTAGGGCCTCTCCTGCCTGATGTGTTCACTGAGGGTGACTGGAGACCATGGAACTGGGCCAAGCATTTATCCTTGCCAGGGAGCACAGGGGCCCATGGCAACCTCCGCTTGACTCCAGCTCTGCTGCACCAGTTGCCCTCAGGCTTCTGTGGCCCTTCACCCCAGCACCCCCGGCCCTGGCAGGGACAGGGCAGCCTTAGTCAGCACACTGGGGCTATCTGCTGCCCCATCTCCCACCACACCCTCAGCTGGAGAGGAGCCCACATTCCCCTTTATCGGATGCCTGCAGCCCCCCACCCACGGCAGCTGCCCCATGATAAGGGCTGGAAGCTGCACAGCCCTCAGCACTGCAGCATCCAGTGCCGTCTCAGTGCCTACGCTCCTTTTCCTGCACTGACACCCCACTGCAGTTCAGGGCCCAAAGAGCTGACCCCCTGGCAGTCTCCCATGCCCCCCAGCCACCCCCAGGTCCCCTCCAAAGTGATACACCTACCAAAGTCTGCTGCACAGCCCTGCATGCTGGGAATGCACAGAAAGATGCCCTTGTGCCTGGAGGTCCTCAGGGTGACCTGGCTGAGCCACAGCAGAGGGTCACAGACACCCAGAACCCCTGCACCCACTGCCTCCCGCAAGCTCTTCCAGGAGATGAGCCCCAACAGTTTGGCCTGAAAGCAGGGAAAGGGGTGCAGGGGGTGGTAGGGAAAGAGGAGACCGTAGCATGGTGCTCTGGTGGGACAGCCAGGGCTGGAGTGAGCTCCCAAGGGCTGGGCTCTGGCTGCTCGACCTGAGTCTTTCCCCTCCACCAGTGCCATGAAGTGACCTGCTTGCTCCCAGAGCAGCATCTGCCTGCCAGGTACCACCACCCCAGCAAGAGCCAGAACCCAGAGCCCATTCCCTCCGCATGCCCACCTGTCAGGGGGGAGACCCCCAGTTCAGACCCCCAGAGCGGACTCCTCCCGCTCCCTCCCCACTGGCAGCAATGGAAGCAGGACGCCAGGGCTGGAGCACAAATGCAACAGATTTTATTTCAGATCATTTGGCTGCTCGCTGTGGGAGGGCTGGCAACGGGTCGGGTCCAGCTCTGGCCATGGTGCCGTCTTAACGGTACTTGGCAGTCAGAACGCTGCCCACGGCACACATGAACTTGTCCAGGGAAGCGTGGACCTCTGGGGTCAGGGCAGCAGGGTGGTGGATGGCCACCACCACCAGGAAGCAGTGGCTCAGCAGCTGAAAGGAAAAACGAGAGAGTGAGCAAGGGGGTGGCCGGGAGGGGGGCACAGGAGGGGAGCTGGGCTCATCACCCCTTCCCAGATACTCACTTTGAAGTTGACAGGGTCCACGCGGAGTTTTTGGGCGTGGAGGTCGCTGAGCTTGGACAGGGCACCTGCAATGTCATCGATGTGGTTGACAGCCTCGATCAGCGCAGCCGCCACCTTCTTGCCATGAGCCTTGACCTGAGCAGAGCCGTGTTGCAGGTCGAAGTGGGGGAAGTAGGTCTTGGTCTGGGGGTAGGTCACGAACATCCTGTGGGACAGAGGGGGTCAGGGATGGGTGGGGACAGATGGGGCAGGGTCACATAGAACAGCTGTGGCCAGGGCTGATGGGAGGGGGTCAGGGGCAGGCAGGAAGGGGACAGCATCATGAATGGACACGTACCTCTCCAGGGTCTCCGCGCCATATTCCTCGGCATGGCCCCCAATTTTGCCGAAGATGCCCTTCACGTGGGTCTTGTCGTTGGCAGAGAGCACCATGGTGTCTCCTCCGCGTTGGCAGCCCCCAGCACGGGTGCCCCCGCCGCCCGCCGCCGCCCTTANCCCCCCCATCCCTCGCCAGCGCCGCACCCCGCCCCGGCACCAGGCTCGGCTGCTGGAGCTCTGCCCGGAGGATCGGCGGTGTGTCTGGCCGGGGTCCGAGGGGTGGATGGTCCCCCGCACGGGCTGACCCAGGGTTAGGCATAGGTTTAGGCTTAGAGTTTGGTTTACGCATAGGTTTAGTTTTAGGCTTAAAGTTAGGGTTAGGGCCAGTGGTGGCACAGGTGGAGGCATCTGTCCTGCTCGGCAAAGGCTGAGTTCAGGGCTCTGGCTGAGGACTCCCGGCACGGGCAGCTCTGGCACAGCTTGGGTATGTTGGGTAGGGTGGAGGGGACAGTCCCAACGAGGAGCTGTAATTCCAGTGGCATGGCAGGAGCCTGTGCCCCACAGACTGAGCCTGCCCAGTACCCCGACATCTGCACGTTGCCCTCTGGGCACCTGAACGTACAGGGCCCATCCAACACGGTCTCCATGCACACACATGAGCTGCCCTGGTACACGCGTGGCCCTGCACACGCTGCCGTGCAGCGCAGCCCCGTGCAGTCACCATCCCTGCACACACACACTGCCCCTGTCCCCCTCCTCCCATCCAGCGTGGCCCTGTACACGCAGCCACACATCCACACTGCACCTACTGCTGTCGTTCCCTCAGTGCACCCCAATCCCGTGTACCCCAAAGCGTGTGCCTCCTTCTCCTCCTGCTTACCAAACCACAGTCATGTCCCTTTGCATACAGACCCTGGAGCTCCTGTGCCCCCGCCCTCTCTCTGGCACAGGTGCTGTGCCAGCCCCGGTGACCCTGATTCCTGCATGGGGACGCTCAGCAGAGTGATGAGGATCAGTGCTGGGCACCCATGCAAGCACTGGCCGCAGCAGCAGGAGCTCGCAGCCGGGGAAGGAAGGCATGCAGGGCTGCAGCAGCCCATGGTGAGCCCCATGTGCCTCAAGTGATGGTGAGGAAAGTGAGGATGGTGATGGTGGAGAGGAAAACAGGGAGGGTGAAGAAGATGAGGAGGGCTGCAGTCCTTCCAGTAGGTTCGAGAGCTGGCGCAGGCAAGCAGGGGACAGTTCACACCCGTGTTCCCTCCATGTCCGACAGTTCTTATCGTTTGTGTTTGGGGGAGATTAGCTGGAGCTGGCAGCATTTCAGAGCAGGGGAGGAGGGGAGCATGGGGGAGCTGATCTTCCGGGAAGCAGAGCCCAGGGGAACAGTGGCGGGGCAGCGTGTCTATGTGTGTGCGCGTCAGGGCACCGACTGCAAAGGCAGAGGAGTGGTGTGAGAATAAACAGGCATACGTGCACTTGAAGACGCTGGGATGTAGCCCCAGGTGTGCCTGAGGATGGAGGAGAAACGCTGTGGGTTCACAAATGTGCTGGCAGGAGTGGGGTCTGCTGTGGCCAGGGACTCCCAGTGCCGGGTTTCTGTGCAGGATGGGTCCCTGCACAGGCAGCATCTGGCTGCTGTCTGCACTTGGTGCCACCGGCACGGCACCCATCCCTCATGGCCCCCATCCCTCATGGCTCCCATCCCTCACCATTGCTCTCCTCCTCCCTCCAGTATCACGGCACAGAGCAAACCCAAGGCTAGTTTAGTATGCTCAAGCCCATCAGCTGTGATGTAAAGACAAAGGTTTTTTGTTTAAATTCAGGCTCCAAACCCTCACAATGGGTGGCCGTGTTCTGGATGGGCTCTGCCTGCGCTGCTGCCAGGGCAAGAGCAGGCACCTGGGGCGAGTGTGGGGGCACTTCCCAGCAGTCGCTGAGAATTTGTGGCTCAGAGGCTTGTGAACTGTGTTTGTATTAATGGTCTGTGGGGTTTTTTCATTCCATGAACTTGTCTGCTTCCGGAGCTCATGCAGGCACTTAGCTCCCACAGCATCCCTGATAAAGTCCTAAGCAACCCTTGCGATAGATGGAGTCAAGAGGGATTAATCCTACACCCCCTCGACCCTGAGAATCCTTCATGGGGATGCAAGAGCCCCATTTGGCTTGACACATCCTTCCCCCCTGCTCCCCAGGTCACCTGCATAGTGAGGTGACAGGCTGGGCTCCATCCCCTGGATCCTGCTACTAGCATGTGCTGCATGCCACGCTGCGAGGTGAAAGCAGGCAGGGGTCGCAAGGGGGCTCCAGGGAGCCCACAGCCAGTGCTGCCCACCCTGTACTATGGCTGGCCTCACCGTCACTCCCGCCCTCCCTCCCTCCGATGGGAGCACCCCAACACTCCAACCCACCCCAACCCCAGCACAGACAGACACAGTGCTGTGACAAAGGTGTCTTTATTGATG